>CM076611.1:41082907-41508323 GCA_038502775.1 Hippodamia convergens | reverse complement strand
ATAGACCTCAGTAGAGCTTTCGATAATATTGATCATGACATCCTGTTGGATGAACTATACCACTATGGAGTAAGAGGTGAACCTTTCCAGCTGCTGAAGACCTATCTGACAGATAGATGGCAGGTGATCGAAATGAATGGTCATATTTCGAAACCACAGAAAATATCCATGGGAGTGCCGCAGGGTTCCATTCTGGGACCAGTGTTGTTCATAATTTTTATGAACGATATATTCTTCAATGTGGATTCGGGCAGAATTACTTCATATGCTGATGATACGGGTATCATGAATAGAGCAGTTAAAAGAGAGAATCTACAAGATAAATTCGAAAAAGCTCTGAGACAGTCTGGTGATTGGTTTGAAACAAACGGAATGATTTTGAATAAAGATAAGACGCATAGTATTATTCACTAATAAGGACAACAAAGAAATATCATTAACTTACCCGGGAGTTGTATTGCAGTCTTCACTGAGCTGGAGCAAGCACGTGGATCATCTCTGCAAAAAATTGTCAACCTCTATATTCATGATTCGAAGGATAAAACAACTTACCAATATCAAGACAGCAAAACTCACCTATTTCAGCGCGTTCCACAGTGTAGCATCATATGGGATAATCCTTTGGGGTCATTCTCCAGAAGCCAGAAGGGTCCTCATAAAACAGAAAATGGCACTCCGAGTGATTTTCAACATCAAGTGGAAAACAAGCTGTCGCGAGATTTTCAAAAAGGAAAAGATACTCATGGTGATCTCCTTATTCATCTATGTTTGTGTGAAGTATGTTCACGAAAATCCCGAGAAGTTCAAAACAAACTCTTCATACCACAACTATGGGACTAGAGTACTAGAGGAAAAGACAATTACATAATTCCAAAGAACCGGTTGAAAAAATCTCAACAAGGTCCAAATCATATTTGCCTCAAGCTCTACAACAAACTGCCAGAGAGAGTGAAAAAATTGAAGCTGGGGCCTTTTTGCAAACAGGTTAAGTCCCTCCTTTTGAAAGAAACATTTTATACCGTTGAAGAGTACCTGAGTTGTCAAAGTTTTTGTTGAGTTGGTAAAGACTATGTTTGTTTGAGTATTTGTTATACATTGTGAACTGTTGTATTATTCTTTAATGTGAAATCTCTTTAGAGATTACTTTTTAACATTACCGTTTCTTGACGAACCATGTATTTATTATGATTGTTAGATTTTTATTTTTTCGAGTAGTTATTTATGTAACATGAAAGAATAAACAATAAAAAAATAAACCTTCGGAAAGGTTCTATAATATTTTTGTGAGAATAGGTACACGATAATTTTATAAAACTATTTAATTCCCACAACAAAACGGTTCCTATCAGAATACCTACATAACAGAAAAGTATTCGTGGGACAATATTACAACAACTACAAGGACGAATTGTCGTATAAGAAGAAAGTTATAGGACTATTTTGCTAGTTGGGAAGGTACTAATAATATTGTTATCACTGGAAAAAAGGCTATGTAGTCGCCTGAACCAATGGAAAAACCGACCATAAATATACAGGGTCTCCGAGAAAATCTGGGAAATCTCTCGGATTCAGATAGAACATAAAAAAGTGGGATGCCACTGGAAATCCATTTTACTGGAATCAGTTTTAACTACCTGATATAATTCAATGAGAATTTGATATGATAATCAATAGTAGGGACCAGTAGTAAATAGTGCCCTAGAATTCAAATTAGCTCGTTTAGTGTACTAAAGGCAGACTAGGTTATACCTTTTAATTCTTACATTTTAACACCCTGTGTGATAAGAAGTTAAATTAAAACAAATTTGGATACCTTCGACATTAGGCTTAAGAAAAGTTACTGTTGTTTATTGTCGATAAATCAAACCGTTTTCGAAAAACAGAATAATGAAAGAAGTGATTTTTTTATTTTTATTAGGAACCATGAATTCTAATTTTCAATTTGTTTTTTTTTCCTAATTTTATCTATGTTTGATGTCTGGGAAAATAGGTATTATTTTTCGTTCATCATTTTTTCACCCTTTTTCCTCCTGACTAATTAGTTCGGCAAAAATCGTAGGAACAATTCGATTATCCTAAATTTTTTCAAGTGATTTTGTTTCAGTGATTGGAAATGAAAACCCTGAAAGCTTCAGAAAACACCCGAATAAACCTTCCACTGACTGGCTCATTATTCCTCGTAGCCTTATGAAGTGATTACCTCTATTTTTCCAATCCGAAAGATGTAACATAAAAATTATGTTCCGCCTCGAGAACAACAGGTCCGCTCTTCATGCATAGCCGACAGTTTGGAAATTATAGTAATTTTCTGTTCGGTGTTTACGATCGGTTAAGGGGGGTTTTATCGCAGGGTGAATTAAGTTAGTTGTTAGTATTTTATGCTCGCATACAGCAAACTTGTAATGATAATAAAATCGGGAATATTGCTGAGGATATTCAAAGTTATTATTATCACTAATTATGTAAATGTTAATTACCACGGAGACGGGATGATAATTGTATAATGTCAACGTTAAGTGGGTGTTAGTTTCTGTTACCGTTCTGATTTGCTGAGGATGTGGAGGTATAAAGTTCCAAACGAAAGAGGTCGTTACTAAGCTCCTTAGCAATAATGCCGTAATGATATACAATATAAAATATAATGAACACGCACCAGTATGGTTGAAATTACACTAGAAATGCATTCGTTCCCGTTTCACTTATTCCTACAAGGATATCATCAAGGAATTTTGTTAGAACCATAAACAGGAGTTCATAGAGCGTTATAAACTCTTATTTGATAGAATTTTTTTATCATGTGATTGGCTATGACAGACATATCATGCTCAGCTCACGATTCGTCAATAGTCATAATTAAGTGTACAAGACATGAAAATATACTCTTCGGTGATTTTGTGACCATTTCGAAAGTTTCGCTGATTTTTGACACCTAATGTTAATTTTTGAGGAATCAAGGATGTTTATTATTATAATTTTTTATTATTTATTGAAATAAAGAGCCAAGATCGGAATCTATAAAGCTCAAAAAAATTACAGAGAGATACGTACAGTGTTACACTCATAAATTGAAAACTGGCAATGACAATCGGTCGATATTGTTCTTAGAAGAATTGACAATCTCACTATTCACCACAACAGATGGAAGACTATTCCAAAAATGGAAAATACGATTTGGAAGGAAATTTTCTCTCGCTGCATGATAATATTTTCACGGTACAATTTGAACTCGTGACCTCAAAGACATTGGTTGGTGTTGAGATCATACAGATGTGAGAGATCCACTCCAAACATTCCCCTTAGCGCTCTGTATGTCGTTATGAGATATGAGTTCTCCCCTTAAGCGTTTACCTTCGAAGCGAGGTAGTTTCATTATACGAAGTCGATCTTCATAACTAGGTCGCTCGTTATCGAAAGCCATTATAGTGGCTCATTTTTGTATATTCCCCAAGGAAGTCCTGTCGCCAGCCATCTATCCATATTAATCTTTTTATCATCAGCGTACATAGAAACGTAGGATGTGAGCATTCCAGGTAGATCGGATATATAGGGGGAAACAAAATTGGTCCTAATACTGACCCCTGGGGAACACCGCTTTTAACAAGCCCAGAGGTGGAAAAATAACTACCGACATGCACGTAAAACTGACGTCCAAACAGAAAGGCCTCAATCCATGAAAGGAGACCTTCCCGAAGTTCCGGTTTGGAAAGGAGACCTCCCCGATTTTCCAGTTTGGCTAGCAGACGTCTGTCTGGAACCTTATCAAAAGCCCGTGCAAAATCAAAGTAGATAACATTGATTGTTATGTCAAAATCGATTGCTCTTGTAAAATGGTCCAAACATTTGAGAAGTTCCTTGATGACAGATCTCCCTGGTAAAGAACCATATTGGTTATCTGGGATTATATTATTTTCAATTGAGAACTTGAGAATCTCTGACTCAACGAGAGATTCCAGGCTTATGGGTCTATAATTAGTGGCAGATATTCTAGAACCCTTCTTAAAAATTGGAGTAACTGATGCGATGAGCCATTCTTTAGGTAAAGATGATGCTTCAAAAGAACTGTTAAAAATCAATGAGAGTGGAAAAGCAACAGCCGAAGAAGAGTTCTTAAAGAGGAATGGTACGGAAGCAGATGAGTGGTCCAAGTCGTTTGGAAATCTCTTCACATCATCCCTAGAAAAATTTACCTCTGTTGGAATTGGACTACTTTGTTTTTTGAGATATTGGAAAAGTCAAGTTGACAGATTGTAGTTTTTAAGAATCGTCACTTCTGTAATTTAGGAAATAAAAGTTGATGATATTTTAAGTAGATCGTGGCTCTGACTGAAAAGTACACCCATATTTTAAAGAAGGGAACTCTTTTAGAAGACTGAAGACAATCAGTTTCAACATTTGGCGACCGTGACAGGACTCTTCTATTACAAGTATGGAAAAAACCAAGAAAGCCTTAGCTCTACACACAACAGCTTTTATAAGGATGTATGAAAAGTTGACGGAAGAATTCTCCAAAGAAAAATGTGATATCTCAGAAATACATGGTAACATCAAAGTTTTGGATGATAGAATGCTTTAATTATCCGAACTGAATCAACTCATGATTGATCTGATGTTGGATTCAGATGTTGATGAAGCAACTATGAATGCAGAAGTGGAATTGATGGATACGATGAGATATTAATATCATAAGATGAATTCAGTTTTGACAGGTTTATATATCAAGGAAGCGGCTCCAAGAAATCAGAGTCAAAAATCAAATTGAGAGTTCCCAAAATTGAATCAAGACAGTTTAATGGTATTCAAGTTCCTGAAGGAACTGAATCATGTCTGGAGCAAGAAGAGCTTGTTATTGAAGATTTTGCAACGACAGTTAAACGAGGAGATGATGAGCGATATGAGGTGTGCATGTCTTCGATCGAAGGTCATCTCCCTTCTTCAACCAATTTCGACTCCGACTCCTCAACTGGGAAAGAAAATTGCGAAACATTGATTTGGAAGAGTGAAGAAATGCAACGCTTTTCCAAACCTATACACAGGTATTATATTTCTGTTGAAATGAATCCAACGGATCTTCCATCACGAGATTATTATACTCAAGAAGTAGATGGAAGATGGTGGGAGAATCTTCCTAGGTGGTTATGCGATTCAATGTCCCAATGGTCCAGGCAGAATTTTGGCATTGACGAAGAGGAAATAAACTCCGAAAGAATGAAGGTTGAAGGACTGATTGCAAACGAAAATATTTGATAGATATGATGCAATGGATTTTAGTATGACATTTGTATTGCACACAAACTATGAAGTAAGGACACATTTGATTTTCGAAGAGCATATCAAGATTTGTCATGTTGGAGTAGAAGTTTTGATGAGTATTCTCAGAGAGAATAAGAAGACCTGTAAAGGTCCCTAGCGTAATATTGAATTTGATTGTGTCATTAATTATTGTTGTTTTAATGACACAAGGTGGGAGTGTGTTGGAATTGGACTACTTTAGTCGATTTCGAATGGTTCTTTTGGTTGGTTAACGGTTGACCGCTCGGTTCATAAATGACAACGTCAAACGTACCGCGCTTTCGAATACGGTTCAAATTTCGGCAAAACAGCTGTTTCGAGACGTCACCAATTTGTCATTCGAATGCGGTTGGTCAAAAACTGACGGACCAATCTATGAACCAACCAAGAACCACGTCAATCGAAATCGCCTTTTGTTTTTTGAGATATTAGAAAAGTCAAGTTGACAGATTGTAGTTTTTAGGAATCGTCACTTCTGTAATTTTGGAAATAAAAGTTGATGATATTTTAAGTAGATCGTGGCTTTGACTGAAAAGTACACCCATATTTTAAAGAAGGGAACTCTTTTAGAAGACTGAAGACAATCAGTTCTAACAACCTCCTTGAGTTCCTCTTCAGATCTGGGTATCAACAGAGATCGAAGCGGACCAGATAGTTCCTTGGAAAAAGATGAAGCGAAAGCATCCGCTAGAACTTCGGCTGATTGTTTCTTGCTTGTACTTAAATTTCCGAAGGGATCGCAGACTATAGGAAGGGAACCATTGTCTTGATAGTGCTGCGCACATACTTGAAAACTATTTGTCTTGAATTTGGAGTCTTCAGCAGTTTAGCCTCGTTATCCTGCTTTGCCCGCTTGAGCTAGTCTCTTATATCTGAATAAAAAAAACTTTCTATGTTCCAGATAGGTGCTCGTAGTTTTAGCTTTTGAGCATTTTGGATAAGTTATTGTTTAGCGTTTTCAAAATAAACTCTTGATTGATCTGAAAATTTGTTTTTCAGTAATGACCAGAAGAAAACATGGTGCAAATGAAGCCAATAAGGCGATTGGTATGGACGAGGCTAAACGTAGCCTCGTCAGAGACATGTTGACATGGAACGGTTCAGCTGTTTAGGTTTTAGTTTTTCCTTTTGGCGTCATAAGAGAAAGGTAGGGAAAAGCACAATAACTAAGACGTCGGCCCCGGCCAGTTCTTGAAGGTGCCAGCTAGTGTTGGACTTGAAACCAACTAAAAAACCCAACTGAGCGGATTGGCTGGAACCCCAAGGACACCGATTACATCCACGCAACTTCTTTCGGCCGCTGGGACCGGCCGCTCACTCCCGACCTGGGATGTTGGAATGTTGGTTCGAAGCTTGCCATTTATCCAGTGCACAGCCTTCGTTGTGAGCAGGGACTGCTCACTGTTTGTCGCCCAATTCCGTGTATCCCCAGGTCTTGGTTACGGAACTGAGGTCGAGGGTAGATCCTCAGGAAGGTCTTGGACGACTCTAATACCCACCTCGGTACAAATTAAGGTAGAGAGCAGTGGCCCTGTCTTCTTCGGCAATAGAGCTACGAGAGCTCGGTATTGGCAGAGTACTAATATAACTCATTGGGTCATCCCATCCGAAGATTCAAGGTTTCCAATAATGTCCTAGTACTCCGAAGGGAGTCCTAACTTGCATCTTGGGTCCATTCGCTGAACTGCCTCAGCCTCAGGGGGAAAGGCATATTCAGCATTATTCATTTCTGTTTGTTCTATCGGTAGGTACTAGCCTGCATGTTGTGTTAACAATATTCCTTGAGTCTGCCTCAAGGACTCGAGAGGCCAATAGATCCATAGTCACCAGTCGTTCTTTCTCTCAATTGCTCATCACTTGAAGCCTCTGCTTGCTAGCTGATCTTCCTTGGTCCTCTCCTGGCCTAGGGTTGCCTAGACGCGAGCCCTGGAATTAGGAAGGATTTGAGTTCCTGTATAGTGAGCTTGGTGCTTCGTTTGGAAAGTCTCCTTTGTTCCTTCGTTGCTTCTTGGCGTCTTGGGATTTTTCTGAAACACAGTTAACCCGTATTGTAAGGGGGCATTAGGAAAAGAGGCCTGTTCATACTTGTTTTCCTCGCTCTTCCTAAGAACATGTTTTTTAGGATTCATCACGACTACTCAAGCTCCCACACCTCGACAGGGTGATGACCAATCGAGCGAGACATTGCAAAAAGACTGGCTGAGGACATCGGCCACAGATATTTTCAAAAAGGGTGACAGATAATATTTTGAGTGAACCGCTAAAATTGAACATTAGCATACCGTAGGGGACGGTACTGGGTCTGGTATTGTTTATTGTTTTCGTTGATTGGCTACTTAGGGCATCTACCTTGGACATATTAGCGTATGCTGACGATTCCGTCATAACCTTCAAGGCGAAAACAGGGAACGAGGTGCACCAACATGCAGTCATGAGGCTAAGGAGCCCGAATAACCTATTGTCTATCTGCACATCAACTCCTAACCCTGAAAAAACTAAATTTATCGCCTTTTCCCTCATATCTAGTGGCCAGCCAACGTTCCTGAGACTGAAATCACACAGGAGAAATTGTTATCGTTCAGATTGTACATGTCCATCGATCGCTAAGACCGAAATCAATATATAGGAGGGGATAAACATGTTGATGTTCTTGTGGGGAGAGTGAAATGTCACCTGCATGCTTTCTAGAAACGGAGAGATATTCTTCCTAGAAAAGTATGTTTCACTGCTTGTGACTCGTTGGTGTTGACTTTTCTGAGGTATGGCATCATCATCTGGGGGGTATGAGTGACACTTATCTAAAAAAAAACTAGAAATTGTTCAGAAGTCTTTGCTGAAAATAATACTCCGTTTGAAAAAATCTCACAATTCAAAAAGAGAAAATAATCAACAAATCAGTAGTAGGCAGCACTATGCATATGGGACAATTTCAAATCCGTTGAATAAAACCCGAATACAGGTGTCAGGATACCAAAAGAAACACTTATAACACAGTCTATCATACTATGGGCCAAGGTTGTGTAACATACTTCCACTTCACATGAGATTAGAATTCAACTTGAGAAGTAAGGTTCATAAAAATCACCTAAGAACTTACGTAATTAATAATTATAGTGTATTTGAAAAAGTTTTGTCATCATTGAAATCGTTTCTCCTCCTGCTTTTCTTCTCTTCCATTTTTTTTATTGGTTTTTATTTCAGTAGGTTGTATGGATCGCCAATTATCTATTGTATTGAAGAAGAGGATTAATTCATCTTTAGTAATGGCGGGTTATGACAGTGTGCAAGCAATTCGCTTAAACTACCATTTCTGCTTTTTCTTATATATTTATAATTTATATCTCAAATGTATTATGCTCCTAGATGAATAAAATTGAAGATCGTCCACCTCGAGTTATCGTCCCATACACTGTTTGCCTGTCTCCAATTTCGAAAATTGTGTAGAGAATCATCTGTGAACAACAACTGGATTTTGATCCAATAAAGATGCAATTTACCTGGATTTTTTCCGTGCCTGGGTGTCAGGGTACCACAAAATCAATTACTGAGTCAGTTGGAGCACTTTGGTATTCGCGAGAGTCCCACAAGGATATCTCCAGGGACCAGTGCTCTCCATACTGTATATTGCTGATCTATCCCTCATTCAGTCCAAATGTCTATTCTATGCTGATGACGACAAAATCTACAATTGCCCACTCTTCAAGCTGGGCATCCTACAGCAGGACTTAGACAACTTAAGTGGTTCGTGTTATGATTGGCTCCTTCCTCTCAATCAGGAATAATGTTGTGTCATGCATATCAGTCATAGAAACCCAAAATTTTTATACTTCCTGCGTGGTCATCCATCTTAATTTGTGTCTACTAGTTACCGATAACCTCACCTGGACTGACCTGACCATATTGCATGTCCATCAGCCAAAGCTAGAGAAGTAACACTTTCAGACTCAAATATTCTCAAGAGGCGTAAAGTTATCGTGACCTGCTGGTCCATCAAAGGTCATTGTGACAAGTTGATTCAAAGCATGTTCGAGAGAAACCAAAATTATCTCCGAGGACACAGCTCCACAGATAGAATTATGGTATCCGAGCTTAGCTCTCTACCAGAGTTTCAAATGTATCATTGCTGACATATCACTATGATATTTATCTCCCAGAAATAACCATAACTTTAATATTTCTACAGATCCTGAGCAATAAATTGAAACTTTTCTATTCACGGATGATCCCACGAAGACATTCTTTTATTAAGTAGTCAGAAGTTTCAGGCCCCCCTGAGATTTTGATTCCCTTCTTGTTTTTGAGCAAAACCTAATACTGATGTCGCCTGCGCCTTATCAAAAGGTTATTTGGCCCCCCTGAGAAAAAATTCTGCGGTCGCTCGTGATCGGAACTGGTTTCTATTTTGTTCGTTCAATTAGTTCATTATGATGTTTCTTTGCATTCATATAACTCTAGGCTATCCGCTCGAAACTCTGCCTCAACTTGATTTTTTGTCATATTTGAAATAATTGAAAAACAATAGAAACTTACGAAACAGTCCCAGAATAAATGAACTTTTGTTGAGCAGTCTTCTACTTGAAATGATACAATTTCAAAATCTCAATACCTCGTACGAAAATTCAACGAGTTGATGTAGTTCACTTATAATTTCCAAATTCGCTTAAGCGAAGTTTTCAAGAATATTTTCAACAGCAACTTATTTATGATGAATCATCCGACACCTTCTACGTTCTGACATTCTTAAGAGAATTACCACTTCAGAAATCGCAATTCTTGCAAGAATCGCCTCAACTAGAATAGGGAAAGATAGCAATATAATAACAATTCTCCGGTCTCGGTTTTTTCCTGAAACCTCATACTTACAGAAATACAATAATAATAATAATAATACAGCAATATGTCACGTTGACAAACGAGAATAAATTTTCTTCAGAACCATATAAAGCAGTTTAAATCGAGTATTTTGAATTTCCTGCGTTGTTACCATGTGAAACGGCCACGAGTAAACGCAAATCAAAAACAAATACATTCATCGCAGAATCAATGCAAGAACAAGCAGAAATCAAAAATAAATCAGCATCCTCACGAACGATCGCGCCAAACCAGATATAACTTTATAAATTATTTATTTTTTATTGTTCGAGAGCGGGACACAATGAAACAATAAATCGTGAAAAAATAAACGACGGTAGAAACTTTACCGAAAAGCGACATATTTATCGTATCTCAATCGAGTCACCTAGGGATAAAGAAACATAAAAGCCATGTTTATTCTTAACAGGTCATGTTCACTCGCTTATAATATAGAGAGATACTTCACTTGAACTCTTGTGATGTCTTAATCGAAGCGTGCGGCCACCTAGGCATCATGATCGGAAATAAATATCGAGAGGCATTCTCACCGATAGGATTGGTCTCGGACAATTTACTATCAGGAATTATCAGTACTTCATTGACGAATGGAAATTTTTGACCTCTGTGATTCCAGAAAAAGTAGGTGTTTTAAGTTTTTTCACACAGATTTGAAATTTTTTATGGACCATCAGTAATGGTACAGGGTGTCTCAGATTCGATGGTCACTGATAGTATCTTGATTTGTTTTCCAGTAACAGGTTGTTTCTAGATATAACTATTCGTTGGTCATATAGTGGTTGCAGTTGATCAGAGAACAAAAACTGAATATTCGAAATCACTTTTCATTTTATTATGCCTTTATTGAAAAAAGAAAAGAAATATTTACAATTGTTACTTCTTCTAGCATGAAAAACATCATTCGATATACCAGATAAGAAAACTTATCGAAACAGAGCAAAAAATTTTGGATGCAGATAAATAAAAATTTCAATAAGAAAAACCGTCTTCAGAAAACAGGAAGAACTCCAAAACAAATCAGTATGCACTTAAAAGTGACAAAAATTGGGTCTTTCATAAAAAAAATTTTAGGTACATACCCATGAAATAAAATATATTATTCTTCTGAAGAGTCAATCAAATTATCACGATAATATAATGTATGTACTCTGTACTCTAATTATTGTTACCTTTTTTCGCAGTCAGTGTCGGCCCATCTAGGTTTGTTGTATCCTCAGTTGACTAACACCGTTTCCAAAAAAAAACCAATCATGGGGAGTACATTATTATCGTAATAAATTGACATTATATTTCTCATTTCATTTTTCTCTCAAAAATATTTAGATCATTATTTGTTATTCATAGGTAGGTATGTTCTGATTCAAATTCAAAGTGGGGTAGGTAACCCTTTTTCTGGGTGGAAAATGCAATCATGAATCATTTTTTTTTTACTTTTGAAAGCATACTAGGTTTTTCTTGATTTTCAAATTTTTTAAGTCTGTTTTTTTATTGAAATTTTATTTTTATTTTTTGATTATCTGTGAATCACCAACCGATTTGTCTGTCTCATGTTAAACAGCGTCGTTCAAATGAATTTAATGAAGGATATTTCATAATGAATGGTCTGAGACATCGCTGATCATGCACTTAAACTATAACCAAAGTTTCCCCCTCATCTACTGTAGGTATGTGCCAAATATGAGATAGATCGCTTTTCTCTCGTTTGTTGCTATCTGATAATTTTGTCAACCTGATGCCATAATTTTATCTCATCGATCTGGCAACACTGGACAATTAGATGACTAAAACAACGTAACGGTATGTGACCCATGTATCCGAATACCTCATTGATAATTCGATCGAGTATCGTTTATTTGGTTCTAAAAATTTGGAAATGTCATTTTTTTTCTGGAAAATTTAGTTTATCTCTTATATGTGGCGTTTCTTTGTATTTAATGCATTCTTGTACTTAGAAATATGTTTTTCTTTAACTAATTACATCAATAAACTCTATTTCTCTCCTAATTATTTTTCACTGACCTTCGAAACATGGGAAATACCTTCACCAGACCAAACGAAAAAAATTTGTCGGTGCATACCAGATCATTTTGAACCACATTTTTGAATCAGTGGATGAAGATCTTGTTAATTGTTGATGTTTTGTCAGTCAATTTGCATTCAGAAATGAGCACAAATCTTCGATCATCTAAAACTTTTTTCGGGCCTGTGGATTTTGCTCGATGGCTTCTGAATGTTGATAGTGTGTGGTATTACAATCCCCGTCAATAAATTCCGACAGGCAAAATTTTTGTCAGATTCAACACTGTATCTTTTTTCGTGGTTCTCCGATTATGTTGAAATTTTCACCAGGTGAAGTATTGGCACTTGAGATATTAACCTGAAATTAACTTCTCAAAAATACCTGTAGTTTTTTCGTTATACAGGGAGAAACAAAACCTCGTTTTATACCCTCTATTTCTGAACACCCTGTGGTGAATTCGAGGCGGAAAAGTTGGTATCATTAAGATTTAATTTGAAGTGTGGCCCTTTCTTAACAAAATGTTTTTTAATCTACGTCAGTATCTGCTTAAAAAAAAAGGTTCACATTTTCAAAAAAATTGTTGCATTTTTTCAATTTTTATAACAATTTGAAACATAACAATACCTTATCGTCTAGCGATCATGAACAAACATCTGAAAATTAATAACGTGACTTTTCATCTCGCTTTCTCATCACTTCTACCATACGAAGTGGCATACTTTCAATGAATCTACGAATTGCTTCTGCGGGAATATTTCCCCAACAATGAACTTATGAAATTACTGCACACTACACGAGTTGTAGAGTTATATTGAAAATTCAGAGTGGACACCTAAATTTCAATTTGAAAAAGTTTTATCCTTTGTTTTTTATAGAAAAAATAAACTTTCAACTTTTTTCTCATTATCATTATATTCCGTTGAAATATTTAAGGCACAATACAGTACGAATGTATCACAATTTTTTTACATTTGTGAGAAGAAAACACGAATGTGCTGTGATTTCGTTTTTCCAAACTTTCGAGACATAGTTTTGGAAGCATTCGATCAGCTCAACTCAGTACATTTGTAGTACAATTATTTCAGTCGGAATGCAAGGTTTTGAAAAGTGATAAGCTGGCCAATTTTTTCACGTCTGGACCTGGTTAACACCATATTGAAGAAAACAGAAAGCTTCCCAAATTGTTTGAGTTGTATTAGTGACCGTTCAGTATTCTCAGAAAAGACATCAATAAAAGATATTTTTGCATTTTCTTTTCATTTATTGAAACTACCTGGTTTGACAGTGTTCTTTGAAATCCCGGTAATCAATGTTATCCCTTTCAGGTACAAATTGTCATATTTCAATGGGGAAAGTTAAAATTTATCTAAATACCGATGATTTTCTGATTAAACAACCCCACCGGACTTCAAAGAAGGTACCACTCATTAAGTACGACTGGTACCTGTGCAACTATATTCATAAGTAAGTCAGATAAATATTACCCGAGCCCTTTCTGTTGACATTTCATTACCTTTGGAGGTGCTGTACACGATCACAGTGAATTTGAAAAAGTTATAGTGCGGACTAGCTGAAAATTTTTCGCCTATTTGTGAGGTTACTCAACAGTAGTGATGGAGTTTGAATTCGACCAAAGGACGATAAATCAAATTATCCATAACATTGTGTATACTTGGTCGGTCGAAGAAGTTTTCTACTTTTTGGAGTTTGCGCATATAAGAAATTTCGATGTGAATATGGAGAATATATGGGGAAACACAGCTTTGGAAATAATAGTGATGCGTAAAAGAGTGTATGGGTTTAAGAAGTATAGCCGAAGGAGCAGGCTGGTGATGAAGCTACTCTTGAAATACGGAGCAAATCCGTTGAGGATCTGCTACCCGGGTGAGACGATACTCTGGTACATTTCATCATTTGCGGGTAAGTTTCCATTGACACGGAAAACAGTAAATTATATGTTATTTTTTGTATGTCGTAATGAACTAGGTGTTTTTGCAAAACTCCTTTGTAATGGAAGCTAAGTGAAGTTTGTTACTACTATGATACTTTTTTGGAATATTTCAGCGAGTAATTTTCTCCGCAGTATCAGTTTCCACGAACAGCCAAAGAAAGTATTCACTTATCTTGGTCTCTCCTGCTTACACTTCAACTCAAACAATACCTTTCTTTCGCAAGATGCTTCAAAAGTACTGAATATTTATTCAAATATATTTTGCTTCTACCATCAAAGGAAAATGAGATTGGCTGAATTAGAAGACAAGTTGAAGGTCAGGTCATTTGAATAAAAACCATTTCTTAAAACATCGCCGAGATGTGTCGATTTTCTCCGAAAATATTCTTCAGGGTTTCGAATTGAAATATAAAATCTTTAGTGCTTATACCTTCAACCTCAAAAATAAGTGAGAGAGATATCACGATCATGATATAAATAATAATACAAACCGAAAAGAGTTTACAATTCACAAAATGAAGTTAAAATTGATCAATGAAAGAAAAATACAATCTTATATATTCTAAAAAGTTGTAGAATGAGCTCCTATTCTAACACGAATACGAAAGCACGAGTGTTGGAATTGCCTTCTGCAACGAGTATTAAACGGTTTTTTCTGTATGTCGGTGAAATTCAAATGAAAATTCAGATTCTACATCCTAATGACTTTTGTATTGTATCTTAGGAGTTAGTGTGGCTCACGAAATTTGACATTATACGGAATTTGAATTGATTTTATTTGAAAATTTATATGATCGAATGTCAGTATTGACAACCAGAAAAAAATAACTGAAAACAATGCTGTAATGAGTTCAATACAGTACTCCTTCAAGTACTGTAATGAATTTATAACGAAACTGAAATTCAATTATATACTGGGCTATATTTGAATGAGAAATCAAACAAATTTATGAGTCACAGTTGTATCACTGTTTTAATAGCAGAAACACGAAATATTTCAAACAAAGGTATCCCAGAAAACATCACACAAGAAAGGATCAGGAGAAGTTTACATTTCGATTGCATAATTCTCATCCTAAATCCTACTATGTATGTTGTACCTACATATACTTAAACGGGGTGAGTCTTTGACTTGTACATATATTTTAACAAAATATTCCTGAGGTCGAAGAAGCATTTTTGGCTTTGCCTGGGTTGAAAAGATACAGACTTCGAATATCCGCAAATAGTAATCTTCAAACATATCTCCTAAATAAAAATAAATAAATAACTGTATTTAAGGCCATTGACCTAAGTTCTTCAGCCCAACTCCTAAATAATTTCATCCAATCAAATGATTTTTGAAACATAGGTTTTGGTTTTTATTGATCGATGGATCTTCTAGGGACACACACTTCCACTCACATATTATATTTTTCGCCTTATAACCGTAACATAGAGTCACTTACTATTCAAAGTAGAATGGTATTTTATGAATATTTAGCCATTTTCGAGAATGAAAATTTTCTTTTTAGAATCTGGTGAAATGCTCATTTTTCGACTGATTCATCATTTACAAAAATTTATAACAGCGAAATTGGTTACTTTGGCCAAATGTAACTCAAAAACGAAAAAATTCAAAAAATCAATTTTCTTCTACATTTAGATAAGTTTTACTAGGAAGATAATGCTTAAGTACATTTTTAAAAGAGTCGCTTAGCTCATTATGGAACTTCAGAAGGGCTATATCTTTTTATCTAGGCTGAATCGGAAAAAGTAACATAATATGAGATGAGCATTTTTTTATACTGTATACTGTGCGAACCTATCATGGAATGAAATTCTTTGTGTCCATGTTTTAAAACTATAAAAAGCAACAACTATAATTGAAATATACAAAGAGATTGAAGCACGTACAGCATGGTCGTTCCCCTTTATTAGAAATGAAACTCTTTACTCTTTGTTATTTTTCAAAATCTTTTCAACCTCCAGAACAACCTGATTTCAAAGTATGTTCCATCTAATTACGGCCTTATTAATCTTCTGAGCTAACTATCAATTGTTTTGATTAAAATTTCTGAAATCAATTCACTATAGTTCATACAAGAAGGATAACTACAGAATATTTAACATCAAAGTAAAGTGATCCGAAGAATTCATGTATTTTATTTATTTCAAATATTTTTATCTCTGAATCGGGAGGTGAATTATTGAGTTTCTCTTCAGGGGTATTCAGAGTGTAAGAAACTTTCATAATAGGTTCGTTGACTGTTTCATATGCAGGGTGAATTTTCTTATAATTTACGATAATAAAATAAATAGAAAATTTTTAACCTGTTACATCAGCGGTATAGGGATCGAAGAAGCCCTGCTCGTTTAATAGATTTCTGATTATTCATTCTTTAAAAATGCCCCTAGATACTGAATCAGTCTGGAATATTCAAACGAAATGTTAAAGGACCTGCATTTGGGGTATTTTTGAAATCGGCCTCTACCTCTGTATATACATTTCATCAGGATTCACTATATGTATACATGCTGATGATTTTGCCCTGGCTTTCCATCACGCTATATTTCCTACTATCGAGAGCAACCGCTCTGAAGACTCAGAAATCTTGAGAAATAATAATGTTAAGAAGCATTTGTGAACGAAAACAAATAAAAACGAAATTTCCTATCAATAATATAGGAAATACATGGTAAATAACAGTGACTCTTTTTCAAAACAATATCCTCATCCTGGAGAAACAAGATTCCTCTAATTTGGATGATTTTTGTCAAAAATTTTAAGAGTAGAAATAATACCCATTAGAAACTTGTTTCTTCATGGAGTACAGATGAATCAACACTTTTCAGGGCCTAGCATTAGTTTTTTCAGCTGCTGAGTATTGATGTCCCATTTGGCTTCACAGTATTCACGTGCCGAAAATTGATGCAAAGGTGACCTTTTTTATGAGGATTGATACGGGAACTACCAGAATTTCACCTACTTCTTGGTTACCAGGTCGTTCAAACTTTGTTGCTCCCCATTTTCCTTCAATTTCTGAAGAATACTCCATTTTTTTCGAGATTCATTTATAACTCTATCCAGAAACAAAGGTTTCCAGTTTGAAACCGATCGAACCATTTTGGTTGAGATCTTTACTCAAGTCAATTACAAATGACAAGGAAATAATATGACAATCTGATGGACTGAATGCTAAGTTTTCATTATGATTCCATTTGATAGATTTCCAATATTCATCTTCCCAGGGAAATTTGGTTTGTTCTGAAGCACACAGTGTGCTAAAAAAGTAACTTATCCATATATTTCTATTCAGAAAAAAAGCATTGTGGGGGAAGGGAGGTTTGGAGCGTGAAGGGTGAAATATTTCAAATTCAAAAAAGCCAAGAGAGACCTACTGTTCGATAGTACCAATCCATGGATTCGTAGATTTCCGTCAATAAAAATTAGTAAAAGAATAATCCTCTGATTGCAGTACCAGTACCAATCACGAACTGAAAATTATTTCCTAATTCCTTAATAAAAAAACGGCCCAACGACTTCTACTTTCAGTCACATCGCTAGGTAATCAAATAACCTCGGTTGATGAATCACAAGCGATATATTTCCATTTAAAAAAAAATAAAAGAAGGGGGGTGTGCGGCTTAGAGGGTGAGAATTATCAAATTCAGAAAAGCTTACGATAAATTGCTTTTGAAATTAAAAAGCGACGGGTGTGAGAATTTTCCTTAATAAGTCTAGGACGTTGTAATATCATGCTTTTCAAATATAATTTAGGTCAGAGCCTAGTTGTATATTCAGCAAAGCAGAGGGCAGAGTAGATAATTGAATATCTCATAATAAAATTTCAATAATATACTCGTATATTTCGGGATAATTATAAGGCTACACCTACTCAAAATTCAAAATTATAATTTTGAAAATGAATCTGAAATCTCCAGTAGGTGTAGCCTTATAATTATCCCGAAGTATAACAGTATATACTGTTTATGTTAGATATTTCAAATGGATTTGATTTCATTGCGAGCTTGGTTAAATTCATGAATTGAATGATTTTTACTTACTTCGATCTTTATGGTCTTGCATTATTATGTTTTCTGATTTTGAGTTTTGCGTTTTGCGTCGTGAGCCTTGAAGAAGTTTTACTTTATTATGTCAACCGATGTTTCTAGAGAAAAAAGATTCTCCGCATTGTATGAATAGTGTAGATCATTTTTTCGTACACGCACAGCACAACATTCTATTTTTGTTGAAAAACATTATATTATGCTAAATATACAACAAATACATGATTGTATTTTTTTACAGATCAGAACTTGATCAAAGAATTCCTGCAGTACGTGAACATCAATTGTCCGCTGGAATCCTATCTCTTAACAACTCCTCTACATATAGCTGTAGAAAAAGGATGCAAGGACGTCGTGGAATATATTTTAGGAAGAGGGCCAAACGTTAATTGCAGGAACATTCACCTAGTGACTCCACTTCACATTGCGGCAATGAGTGATGACCTAGAGGTAACCAGAATGCTCATAGAACATGGCGCTGATTTGGAAGCAAGAAACCGTTATGGAGTAACTGCTTTGTTCTACGCTGTGAGATACGAAAAAATTGAGCAGATCAGACTGCTGGTCGAACATGGTGCTGATTATAAAGCAAGAGATTTTAGAGGTGGAACTCTACTACATATGTGTTCGTATGGATCAAACTCTGAGTTGTTCAAAGTGTTGATCAGCATGGGATGTGACCCTAATGCAAAGAACATAGAGGGAAAACCGCCCTTACATCATTTAGCTATTGTTCATCATCCGAATATAAGCATGAATTCAATACGAGTTATGTTAAAACATGGTGCAAATCTAAACATAAAGGATAATCATGGTGAGACAGTGCTTCATAAGCTGGCTAGAAATTGTATAAAATCACAATCTTTGATGTTATTCCTAGTTAAGAAAGGAGCCGATGTAAGCATACGGAACAACGCAAATCAAACTTTTATCGATGTTTTCATGAGAACAGATCAAAAATTAGCATTTTCATATGTCAAATGTTTACATCTCGAGAACGCACGCAAAACATTGTGTTTAGGTGAAGAGCAGTTGCAAGCTTTACGTTCCAACGAGAAAATTCATGAATTCGAGAAAATGTGTGTCAGAGAATTGTCCATATTGAAGGAAAAAGAGATTGATAGCGATTTCTCTTTTACTATGTTCACCATTTTGAACGCCAGCAAGCGACGGGTTTCCAAATTTTGCAGGAACGAGAAACTAAGAATTGCTATGGAAGAGTTCGATGAGTTTGAGTTCCCGATCTACGGAAGACGGCTGAAAAATCGTTACTTGATCGCTTTGAGCAGATATGAAGCAGAAAGTGCCGCATTTGATTTCCTGACAAAGGCCACGAATGGTCTCCTTGAAGAGTATCTTGCAAGAATGATCTTAGGATTGCTCTCAACACCAGATCTCAAACGTTTACAACAATATCACGAATTTGAGATGTTTTTGCGGTTTTTGGATGAAAATTAATTAATAAAATCAAATAATGAATTTTTCGTTCACCTCTGGCTAACTGCACAGGATTGATAAGAACATGAAGAAAAACAAGAACAAAGACAAGTACGATATGAATAAATTTCCTGAAATAAAATCATTTACATATATCGTCTCCTCTACATCAATCTGAATTCATTTCATTTTCTTTTCTCTGCTCATTATTGCTTTCTCTGTCACTTGTGTAATTTGTATATAATTATAAACCTAATTTTCAATATATCTTGGTTTTATTGCGTTTCCCCTACCCCCTGGGGTGAAGTCGCAAAATTCGGAACATGAGTTTATTTCAGAAGGAAAATTCGAAAATCACAATTCTAATGTTCGATTTTGTCGACAAAGGTTGCCTGAAAGTTCTGAAATTTTACTATGTTCTTTTCTCTGCTCATTATTGCTTTCTCTATCACTTAAGTAAATTGTATATAACTATATAAACCTTCTTTTCAATATACCTTGCTTTTATTGCGTTTGCCCTAGTGAAGTCACAAAATTCAGAACATGAGTTTGTTTCAGAAGGAAAATTCGAAAATCACAATTCTAATGTTCGATTTTGTCGTCAAGGGTAGCCTGAAAATTCTGAAATTCTGCATTCTTCTCTACAAATTCAGATATGAAAAGGGAATATTATTTGGCCTCAGTAACGAAAATAAAGGATTATTAGTCCTATAACGAAACCCAAAATTTTACTAAAAAAAGTGGGTTCATTAAAAGGCCAATTTATCTACCTCATTTTCTGGTTAATGATGGGTGAACTGTGTTAATCTTGACTCAAGAGATCTCTGACATGACCTGTTTCTATAATTTGTGAACTGTTTGCTTTAAAAATGTATCGTAATTGGCCAAACTAATTTTTGAAATGTACATGTACATAATGACAATTAGCTTCGTAACTTTTGTCAGCTGCTATATTTTCCCAGATAAGGATGATACAAACTAGAAAATTTTCAAATGATAGAAAAAGGCCCTTTCGGAAAACCTGTGCACTAATTGTTCAGAGACCAGAGTTTTTTTTATAAATTGTTGCCTAACAATAAATGAAATAAATCCTGAAGCTACCAAATCTTGTAACGGCTCGGAGTCGATATAAGACATCTTCATCTGACAAAATCTCGAATACATGAATACACGAGGATCTTCACAATTATGAAAATTGCTTGAATTATCAATTGAAGAGGTACTTCTTTAAATTCAGTGTTGAAACTTTGTGTCAAATCTGATGCACTCGCAATTTCATTGCAAAACTTGAATATATTGAATTTGATTGTACTGAGAACGGAATATGGAAACTCTAGGTACTATTCTACGCGATTCTTGTCAGGTTTCGCGTCATACACTTCATTCATATACGATTTTATTCTTTCAGTTTATCAAAGATTGTGCTATTAGTTGACGAAATTGTTTGAATATACTGATTTACAGCTTTACTCAAAATTTAAGGTATGTATATAGACAATTTGTGAATTTGAGGTGTTTGAGCGCATGCCTCTTCAGAGTAGTTTTAAATTGTAAATGGCTCTTTTTGAATAAACACTGAGATCCTACATATTTGAAAATTAAAAAGGAACTTCTGAGGAAATGTTAAAATTTCCAGACTTCTTGAACTGATACTAATTATCGCAATAACCAGTCGGTTAGTGCTCACTTTCTGATATAAAATAAGGAATATGATATTTCAAAGAATGAAAAATGTCCTCGAGGTACTTCTTTTGATCATTTTTCAATTCCTCATTATTGTTACAATTGTTACTTCTTCCAGCCTGAAAAGCATCATTCGATATACCAGATATAAAAACTTATCGAAGCAGAGCAAAAAATTTTGGATGCAGATGAATAAAAATTGCAATAAGAAAAACCATCTTCAGAAGAAAAGAAGAACTCCAAAACAAATTAGTATGCTTTTAAAAGTGACAAAAATTGCGTCTTTCATATTAAAATTTTCTAGGTACCCACCCATGAAATAAAATATATTTTACTTCTGAAGAATCAATCAAATTATCACGATAATATAATGTATGTACTCTGTACTCCAATCATTGTAACCTATTTTTTGCAGTCAGTGTCGGCCCAGGTAGGTTTTTTGTTTCCAAAAAATCATGGGGAGTACATTATTATCGTAATTAATAGACATTATATTTCTCATTTCATTTTACCCTCAAAAATATTTTGATCATTATTTGTTATTCATTGATTTGTTCGGATTCAAATTCAGAGTGGGGTAGGTAACTCCTTTTCGGGTGGAAAATGCAATCATCATTCATTTTTTTTACTTTAAAGTGCATACTAGGTTTTTCTTGATTTTAAAATTTTTTTAAGTCTGTTTTTTTTCTTGAAATTTTTATTTATTTTTTGATTATCTGTGAATCACCAACCGATTTGTCTGTCTTATGTTGAACAGCGTCGTTCAAATGAATTTAATGAAAGATATTTCATAATGAATGGTCTGAGACATCGCTGATCATGCACTAAAACTATAACAAAAGTTTCCCCCTCATCTACTGAAGGTATGTGCCATATATGAGGTAGATCACCTTTCCTTCGTTTGTTGCTATCTGATAATTTGGTCAACCTGATGCCATAATTTCATCTCATCCATCTGGCAACACTGGACAATTAGATGACTAAAACAACGTTACGGTATGTGTCTCAAGTATCCGGATACTTCATTGATAATTCGGTCGGGTATCGTTTATTTGGTTCTAAAAATTTGGAAATGTCGTTTTATTCCTGAAAAATTTAGTTTTTCTCCTATATGTGGCGATTCTTCATATTTAATGCATTTTTGTTATTGAAATCATATTTTTCTTTAACTTATTATATCGATAAACTCTTGTTAATTGTTGATCTTTTGTCATTCAATTTGCATTCAGAAAAAACCACAAATCTTTTCGGGCTTGTGGATTTTGCTCGATGGCTTATGAATGTTGATAGTGAGTGGTATTATTATTTTCCAATATTTTTCAATTTCATCACATTTTGTTGGAATATACAATTAACGATTTGTATTAGTTTTGAATATTTATTGAATAATTGGACTAGATTTGTATGAAATTACTGCACACTACACGAATTGTAAAATTATATTGAAAATTCAGAGAGGAAACATCAATTTCAATTTAAAAAAGTTTTATCCTTCGATTCGTAAATTACAGGATTAAATCATGAATTGGTGAGTGCAATTCTCATCACTTACACAATTACAATTTCCCAGATTTGTCGTGGACTAGAGCCATAGTCGATAGCCAAATTTCGTTACGTTGGTAACTTGAATAAACGGTATCTTCAACTGTCTATTCGTGGAACTCGATAGTAGGCGCTTCAAAAACAAATTGTAGAATGAAGAAAATGAGAAAAATTCAATTTCAATCAAAAAATCGAAATTGACAAAAAAACTCTTAGCACATTCTTTTTTTCTTTTTTCAAATGAATAGAAACATTAGTTCAATATTTGTGTAGCCTTGTGTTGTAGTATTTTTATGATTATTTCTCGAAATTAAGAAAATAAATGAAAATGAGCCATTCACTTTTCATCCGATGAAAACATGTTCAAGCCATGGTGCTATGGTGCTACCCGTAGGTACCTAGTTGTGCCGTTGTAATTTTCACGAAAATCCCTCTAATTCACTCTGAAAATAAGGAAATTAAAATAAGGGTCTTTCTTTTTTTTTAACGAGAATTGTATTTTTCCTATAATATGAGGAAAAAATATTTTCAGATTCTCCTGATTATTAGGTAAATTTGCAGTATATTCGTGAAAATTAAAACGGCACAAGGTTTATTACGAGAAGCACAATTTGCATAATTTTTGGAACATATTTTATATAGAAAAAATCAATTTTCTCATTATCGTTATTTGCTGGAAACTTCGTTGACATATTTAAGGCACAAGACAGTACGAATGTATCACAATTTTTTTCATTTGTGAGAAGAAAACACGAATGTGCTGTGATTTATTTTTTTCGAACTTTCGAGACATAATTTTGGAAGAATTCGATCGGCTCAACTCAGTACATTTGTAGCACAAATATTTCAGTAGGAACCCAAGGTTTTGAAAAGTGATAGGCTGGTCAATTGTTTCCCGTCTGGACCTGGTTAACACCATATTGAAGAAAACAGAATGCTTCCCAAATTGTTTGAATTGAATTAGTGACCGTTCAGTATTCTCAGAAAAGACATCAATAAGAGATATTTTTGCATTTTCTTTCCATTTATTGAAACTGCCTGGTTTTACAGTGTTCTTTGAAATCCCAGTATTCGATGTAATCCCTTTTAGGTACAAATTGTCATATTTAAATGGAGAAAGTTGAAGTTCATCTAAATATCGATCATTTTCTGATTAAAGAACCCCACCGGACTTCAAAGAAGGTACCACTCATTAAGTACGACTGGTACCTGTGCAACTATATTCATAAATAAGTCAAATAAATATTAACCGAGCCCATTTCATTACCTTCGGAGGTGCTGTACACGATCAGAGTGAATTTGAAAAAGTTATAGTGCGGACTAGCTGAAAATTTTTCGCCTATTTGTGAGGTTACTCAACAGTAGTGATGGAGTTTGAATTCGACCAAAGGACGATAAATCAAATTATCCATAACATTGTGTATACTTGGTCAGTCGAAGAAGTTTTCTACTTTTTGGAGTTTGCGCAGATAGGAAATTTCGATGTGAATATGGAGAATATATGGGGAAACACAGCTTTGGAAATAATAGTGATGCGTAAAAGAGTATATGGGTTTAAGGAATATAGCCCAAGGAGCAGGCTGGTGATGAAGCTACTTTTGAAATACGGAGCAAATCCGTTAAGGATCTTCTACACGGATGAGTCGATACTGTGGTACATTGCATCATTTGAGGGTAAGTTTCCATTGACGGAAAACAGTAACCTATATGTTATTTTTTGTATGTCGCAATGAACTAGGTGTTTTTGCAAAACTCCTATGTAATGGAAGCTAGGTGAGGTTTGTTACTACTATGATACTTTTTTGGAATATTTCAGCGAGTAATTTTCTCCGCAGTATCAGTTTCCACAGAACAGCCAAAGAAAGTATTCACTTATCTTGGTCTCTCCTGCTTACACTTCAACTCAAACAATACCTTTCTTTCGCAAGATGCTTCAAAAGCACGAAATATTTATTCAAATATATTTTCCTTCTACCATCAAAAGGGAAATGAGATTGGCTGAATTAGAAGACTCATTTGAATAAAAACAATTTCTTAAAACATCGCCGAGATGTGTCGATTTTCTCAGAAAATATTCTTCTGGGTTTTGAAATGAAATATAAAATCTTTACTGCTTATACCTTCAACCTCAAAAATAAGTGAGAGGGATATCACGATCATGATATAAATAATAAAGCAAACCGAAAAGAGTTTACAATTCACAAAATATAGTTAAAATTGATCAATGAAAGAAAAATACAATCTTATATATTCTAAAACAAGTTGTAGAATGAGCTCCTATTCAAACACGAATGCGAAAGCACGAGTGTTGGAATTGCCTTCTGCAACGAGTATTAAACGATTCTTTCTGTATGTCGGTGAAATGCAAGTGAAAATTCAGATTCCACATCCTAATGACTTTTGTATTTGACAGATTACGGAATTTGAATTGATTTTATTTGAAAATTTATATGATCGAATGTCAGTAGTGACAACCAGAAAACGAAAAATATAACTGAAAACAATGCTGTAATGAGTTCAATACAGTACTCCTTCAAGTACTGTAATAAATTTATTACGAAATTGAAATTTAATTATATACTGAGCTATATTTGAATGACAAATCAAACAAATTTATGGGTCACAGTTGTATCACTGTTTTAACGAAATATTTCAAACAAAGGAATCCCAGACAAAATCACACAAGGAAGGATCAGGAGAAGTTTACATTTCAATTGCATAATTCTCATCCTAAATCCTACTATGTATGTTGTACCTACATATACTTATACCGGGTGAGTCTTTGACTTGTACATATATTTTAACAAAATATTCCCGAGGTCGAAGAAGCATTTTTGGCTTTGTCTGGGTTGAAAAGATACAGACTTTGAATATCCGCAAATAGTAATCTTCAAACATGGAATGAAATTCTTTGTGTCCATGTTTTAAAACTATAAAAAGCAACAACTATAATTGAAATATACAAAGAGATTGAAGCACGTACAGCATGGTCGTTCCCCTTTATTTGGAATGAAACTATTTGTTATTTTTCAAAATCTTTTCAACCTCCTGAGCAACCTGATTTCAAAGTATGTTCCATCTAATCACGGCCTTATTAATCTTCAGAGCTAACTATCAATTATTTTGATAAAAATTTCTGAAATCAATTCACGATACGCTCATGGATTATGGTTACGTTAACTGAAGAAAGTTCATACAAGAAGGATAACTACGAGAAGTACAGAATACTTAACATCAAACTTAGAACTCAAAAAGAAAAGTGATCCGAAGAATTCATGCCCGAGTATTTTATTTATTTCAAATATTTTTATATCTGAATCGGCAGGTGAATTATTGAGTTTCTCTTCAGGGGTACTCAGAGTGTAAGAAACTTCCATAATAGGTTCGTTGACTGTTTCATATGCAGGGTGAATTTTCTTATAATTTACTATAATAAAATAAATGGAGAAAATTTTCAACCTGTTACATCAGCGGTATAGGGATCGAAGAAGCCCTGCTCGTTTAATAGATCATCACGCTATCTTTCCTACTATCGAAGGCAACCGCTCTGAAGACTCACAAATTTTGAGAAATATTATTGTTAAGAAGCATTTGTGAACGGAAACAAATAAAAACGAAATTTCCTATCAATAATATAGAAAATACATGGTAAATAACAGTGATTCTTTTTCAAAACGCAATCCTCATCCTGAATAAACAAGATTCCCCTAATTTGGATGATTTTTGTCAGAAATTTAAAAAGTAGAAATAATACTCAGCAGCAACTTGTTGTTTCTTCATGGAGTACAGATGAATCAACACTTCTCAGGGCCTAGCATTAGTTTTTTCAGCGGCTGAGTATTGTTGTCCCATCTAGCTTCACAGTATTCACGTGCCGTAAATTGATGCAAAGGTGACCTTTTTTATGAGGATTGATACGGGAACTACCAGAATTTCACCTACTTCTTGGTTACCAGGTCGTTCAAACGTTGCTCCCCACTTTCCTTCAATTTCTGAAGAAAACTCCATTTTTTTCGAGATTCATTTATAACTCTATCCAGATACAAAGCTTTCCAGATTGAAACCGATCGATCCATTTTGGTTGAGATCTTTACTCAAGTCAATTACAAATGACAAGGAAATAATATGACAATCTGATGGACTGAATGTTAAGTTTTCATTATAATTCCATTTGATAGATTTCCACTATTCATCTTCCCAGGGAAATTTGGTTTGTTCTGAAGCACACAGTGTGCCAAAAAATAACTTATCCATATATTTCTATTCGGAAAAAAAGCATTGTGGGGGGGAAGGGAGGTTTGGAGCGTGAAGGGTAAAAGATTTCAAATTAAAAAAAGCCAAGAGAGACCTGCCTTCTATATTACCAATCTATGGATTCGTAGATTTCCCTCAATAAAAATTAGTTAAATAATCAACTGATTGCAGTACCAGTACCAATCACGAATTGTAAATTATTTCCTAATTCCTTGATAAAAAAAACGGCCCAACGACTTCAGTCACATCGCTGAATAAGTAGTTAATCAAATTACCTCGTTTGATGAATCACAAGCGATATATTTCCATTAAAAAAATAAATAAAAGTAGGGGGGTGTGCGGCTTAGAGGGTGAGAATTATCAAATTCAGAAAAGCTTACGATAAATTGCTTTTGAAATTAAAAAGCGACGGGTGTAAGAATTTTTCTTTATAAGTCAAGGACGTTGTAATCATGCTTTTCAAATATAATTTAGGTCAGAACCTATTTGTATATTCAGCAAAGCAGAGGGCAGAGTAGATGATAGAATATCTCATAATAAAATTTCAATAATATACTCGTATATTTCGGGATAATTATAAGGCTACACCTACTCAAAACTCACAATTATAATTTTGAAAATGAATCTGACATCTCCAGTAGGTCTAGCCTTATAATTATCCCGAAGTATAAGAGTATATACTGTTTATATTAGATATTTCAAATGGATTTGATTTCACTGGTTAAATTCATGTATCGAATGATTTTTACTTACTTCGATCTTTATGGTCTTGCATTATTCTGTTTTCTAATTTTGAGTTTTGCGTTATCTCGAGGTCATTGTATTTCAGGAGCCTTGAAGAAGTTTTACTTTATTTTGCAAACCGATGTTTCTAGAGAAGAGAGATTCCTCGCATTGTCCGAATGTTGTAGATCATTTTTTCGTACAAGCACAGCACAACAGTCTATTTATATATCATATCCTCACTAAAAAACCTCAGATAATACTGTTTGAAGAACATATTCTATTTTTGTTGAGAAACATTATATTATGCTAAATATACAACAAATACATGTATGTAATTTTTTACAGATCAAAACTTGATCAAAGAATTCCTGCAGTATGTGAACATCAATTGTCCGCTGGAAACCTATCTCTCAACAACTCCTCTACATGTAGCTGTAGAAAAAGGATACAAGGACGTCGTGGAATATATTTTAGGGAGGGCCAGACGTTAATTGCAGGAACATTCACCTTGTGACTCCACTTCACATTGCGGCAATGAGGGATGACCTAGAGGTCACCAGAATGCTCATAGAACATGGCGCTGATTTGGAAGCAAGAAACCGTTATGGAGTAACTGCTTTGTTCTACGCTGTGAGATACGAAAAAATTGAGCAGATCAGACTGCTGGTCGAACATGGTGCTGATTATAAAGCAAGAGATTTTAGAGGTGGAACTCTTCTACATATGTGCTCGTGTGGATCAAACTCTGAATTGGTCAAAGTGTTGATCAGAACGGGATGTGACCCTAATGCAAAGAACATAGAGGGAAAACCACCCTTACATCATTTAGCAATTGTTCATCATTCAAATACAAGCATGAATTTAATACAAGTTATGTTAAAACATGGTGCGAATCTAAACATAAAGGATAATCATGGTGAGACATTGCTTCATAAGCTGGCTAGACATTGTATGAAATCACCATCTTTGATGTTATTCCTAGTCAAGAAAGGAGCCGATGTAAGCATACGGAACAACGCAAATCAAACTTTTATCGATGTTTTCATGAGAACCGATCAAAAATTAGCATTTTCATATGTCAAATGTTTACATCTCGAGAACGCACGCAAAACATTGTGTTTAAGTGAAGAGCAGTTGCAAGCTTTATGTTCCAACGTGAAAATTCATGAATTCGAGAAAATGTGTGTCAGAGAATTGTCCATATTGAAGAAAAAAGAGATTGATAGCGATTTCTCTTTTACTATGTTCACCATTTTGAACGCCAGCAAGCGATGGGTTTCCAAATTTTGCAGGAACGAGAAACTAAGAATTGCTATGGAAGAGTTCGATGAGTATGAGTTCCCGATCTACGGAAGACGTCTGAAAAATCGTTACTTGATCGCTTTGAGCAGATATGAAGCAGAAAGTGCCGCATTTGACTTCCTGACAAAGGCCACGAATGGTCTCCTTGATGAGTATCTTGCAAGAAGGATCTTAGGATTTCTCTCAACACCAGATCTCAAACGTTTACAACAATATCACGAATATGAGATGTTTCTGCGCTTTTCGGATGAAAATGAATTAATGAAATGTTATAATGAATTTTTCGTTCTCTTCTGGTTAACTGCACTAGATTGAAGAGATAATGAAGAAAGACAAGAACAAGGACAAGTACGATATGAATAAATTTCCTGAAATATAATCATTTATATCGTCTCCTCTACATCAATCTGAATATATTTCATTTTCTTTTCTCTGCTCATTATTGCTTTCTGTATCACTTGTGTAAATTGTATATAACTATAAACCTTCTTTTCAATATACCTTGCTTTTATTGCGTTTGCCCTAGTGAAGTCACAAAACTCAGAACATGAGTTTGTTTCAGAAGGAAAATTCGAAAATCACAATTCTAATGTTCGATTTTGTCGTCAAGGGTAGCCTGAAAATTCTGAAATTCTGCATTCTTCTCTACAAATTCAGATATGAAAAAGGAATATTATTTGGCCTTGGTAGCGAAAATGAAGGGTTATTAGTCCTATAACGAAAACCAAAATTTTACTAAAATCGTGGGTGCATTAAAAGGCCAATATTTATCTACCTCATTTTCTGGTTAATGATGAGTGAACTGTGTTAATCTTGACTCAAGAGCTCTCTGACATGACCTGTTTCTATAATTTGTGAACTGTTTGCTTTAAAAATGTATCGTAATATGCCAAACTAATTTTTGAAATGTACATATACATAATGACAATTAGCTTCGTAACTTTTGTCAGCTGCTATGTTTTCCCAGATAAGGATGATACAAACTAGAAAATTTTCAAATGATAGAAAAAAGCCCTTTCGGAAAACCTGTGCACTAATTTTTCAGAGCCCAGAGTATTTTTTATAAATTGTTGCCTAACAATAAATAAAATAAATCCTGAAACTACCAAATCTTGTAACGGCTCGGAGTCAATATAAGACATCTTCATCTGACAAAATCTCAAATACATGAATACACGAGGATCTTCACAATTATGAAAATTGCTTGAATTATCAATTGAAAAGGTACTTCTTTAAATTCAGTGTTGAAACTTTGTGTCAAATCTGATGCACTCGCAATTTCTTTGAAAAACTTGAATATATTGAATTTGATTGTAGTGAGAACGGGATATGGAAACTCTATTAACTATTCTATGCGATTTTTGTCAGGTTTCGCGTCATACTCTTTCTTCATTCATATACGATTTCATTCATATACGATAAACTTTCAGTTTATCAAAGATTGTGCTATTAGTTGACGAAATTGTTTGAATATACTGATTTACAGCTTTACTCAAAATTTAAGGTATGTATATAGACAATTTGTGAATTTGAGGTGTTTTAGCGCATGCCTCTTCAGAGTAGTTTTAAATTGTAAATGGTTCTTTTTGAATAAACACTAAGATCCTTCATATTTGAAAATTAAAAAGGGACTTCTGAGGAAATGTTAAAATTTCCAGACTTCTTGAACTAATACTAACTATCGCAATAACCAGTCGGTTAGTGCTCACTTTCTGATATAAAATAAGGAATATGATTTTTCAAAGAATGAAAAATGTCCTCGAGGTACTTCTTTTGATCATTTTTCAATTCCTCATTATTGTTACAATTGTTACTTCTCCCAGCCTGAAAAGCATCATTCGATATACCAGATATAAAAACTTATCAAAGCAGAGCAAAAAATTTTGGATGCAGATAAATAAAAATTTCAATAAGACAAACCATCTTCAGAAGAAAAGAAGAACTTCAAATAAAATTAGCATGCACTTAAAAGTGACGAAAATTGCGTCTTTCATTAAAAATTTTCTAGGTACCTACCCATGAAATAAAATATATTTCACTTCTGAAGAGTCAATCAAATTATCACGATAACATAATGTATGTACTCTGTACTCCAATCATTGTAACAAATTTTTTGCAGTCAGCGTCAGCCCAGGTAGGTTTATTGTTTCCAAAAAAACATGGGTAGTGTTGGACAATTGATTTGCAGCATTGTTAATAAGTTAATGTTATGTTCTATGAATAATTTCATACGTTGTTATAGTTTCTAATCACCAGTTTTATGATCAGTTGTATAAAAAGTCAGTTTGACTTGTTGAATAAAAATATAGTTTGTTGAGTTCTTTCATCTCATGGTATTCCTCAATCGAGTACTAGTTTATCAGGTTATGGGCCCTCATATCGCGAGTAACTGAATTTTCTACGAATCAGTGTTTTTTTATTTCCTGCATCTGTCATGTCCCAGCATCAGTCGCTGCCGATTGAACGTCTGAAAGGACGAGAAAATTTTGACACTTGAAAATTCGCAGTACAGGCCTATGGCTATGGGAATGTATTACTGAAACGGACTCCGATAAGAAGAAAGACACGAAATGTCGTTCTAAATTAATTATGTTGATTGAACCGGTGAATTATGTTCACATTCAAAATACAACCACTGCCAAACAAGCATGGGAAAACCTGTCGAGTGCTTTTCAGGACGATGGATTGACAAGGCGTGTTGGTCTTCTCCGTACTCTCATAACAACAAAGTTAGAAGACTGTAGTTCAGTAGAAGAATATGTGAACCGGATAATTACAACCGCACACAAGTTAACATCAGTTGGTCTCATGGTCAGTGATGAATGGGTAGGAACAATCCTTCTTGCCGGATTACCAAACCGTTTCGAACCGATGATCATGGGCATTGAGAGTTCGGGTACAGCAGTAACCGCCGATGCCGTTAAAACGAAACTGTTGCAGGACCTTTCCATTGTAAAATCAAGATCAGAAAATATTTATGACGATTCGAATTCCGCTTTCTATGGTCGCAGTTCTGAAGGAGTTTCTGTGCAATCTAAGGAAATTCAGAAATACAGAAACTATGACCAAGGCAAGCCTGATAAATATCCCTCCAGAGGTCCCCGATGATTCAAATGTAATGGTTACGGACACATCGCTAAGAACTGTTCTTCACCTGCAACTAAGATGAGCGTGAACAAATCGAATCAGGCTGCAGGTACGTCGCTGTTTGCAGCATTTTCTGTGCAATTGTCTGATAAGAACGATTTTTTTCTGGACAGTGGAGCTTCATGTCACCTCTGTTGGAATCTTGAAATGTTAACAAATGTGAGAAAAACTGAAAAAATATCCATTACAGCTGCTAACAAAGAGAGAATGACGTCAGATACCGTTGGAGATATTTCATTATCAGTGACAACTTCAGGCAATAATCCATCAGAAGAAGTAAACGTCAATAACGTATACTATGTTCCAGACTTAGAAATTAACCTGCTATCAGTGAGCCAAATTGACAGTAAAGGACATCGCGTTGTGTTCAATAGTAATGGAGTAAAAATATTCAATAGCCAGGGGAAACTGATTGCCTCTGCCAGTTTAGTGAACAGTTTACTAAATTGGACGTTCCTACTAGAACTACGTTTGCACCATCGGCGCATTTAAATTACGATAGCCCATGTAAATTGGGTACCATTTCTAATGCTTTTAATCCTTCTGGTCAGAAACCAAGTACTGTCTGTGACATTTGCATGTTGGGAAAAAGCCACCGTTTACCTTTTCCGAAGAGTGACACCACTACTGAACAATGTTTACAATTAGTGCACTCAGACCTTGTAGGACCGATGGAGATAGGCAGTTTAGCTGGCTCAAGATATTTGCTAACGTTTCTAGATGACTTTAGTCATAAGTCATTCGTCTATTTCTTGAAATCAAAAGATCAAGTCACCGATTATTTCAGAATTTTCAAATCGCTTGTTGAAAATCAGTCTGGAAAAAAAATTAAAATCCTACGTACTGATAATGGAGGAGAATACTGCAATAAAAAATTGAGTAATTTTTTAAAATCGTCCGGTATTGTGGATCAGACCTCTTGTCCTTACTCTCCACAACAGAATGGAAAAGCCAGGCGCCTAAACCGCTCTCTTTTAGATCGTGCGAGATGTTTGCTAATTGAGTCAGGACTCCCAATCGTTTTTTGGGCGGAAGCTGTGAACTGTGCAACTTATCTTCTCAACAAGTCGCCGTGCAAGTCTGTTGATAGAACTCCAGAACATGTGTGGACAGCTAAGATAATTGCTCTTCAACATCTTCGGATATTTGGTTGTAAGGCATAAGCACACATCCCTGCCACAAAGCGAACTAAACTTAACCCAAGATCTACTCCATGTATATTTGTGGGATATTGTGAAGACACAAAAGGGTACAGGTTGTATGACCCAAAGAAAAAATTACCTTCATATCAAGAGATGTTACTTTCTCCGAAAACCAGTAGGAAAATTCATTGTTACGAAACATTCCATTCCACATTACAAAGCGCTCGCTGTAAACACTGGCTTTGAGAGCGTATGCGACCTTATAGTCACGAGTCGAGAACACCAAAGCGTGGGATATTCTGAAAGTACTAAGATATCTCCGAGGAACCTCTTCATATAAACTGAAATTCGATGGATCAAAGATTGGACCCATTTATGGATACTGCGATGCCGATTGGGCTAGTGATCCAGATGAAAGAAGATCGGTGACAGGTTACATTTTCATAAAGTGCAATGCTCCGATATCCTGGTGCACTAAGCGGCAGCCTACTGTAGCTCTCTCAACAACAGAGGCTGAATATATGTCCATGGCTTCAGCAGCACAGGAAGCTTTATGGTTGAGAGGCCTTTCTGAATAGATTGAGCAACATTCGAAGAGCCCTACGGAGATTTTTTGTGACAATCAGGGAGCCAGGAACTTGGCATCGAGTGGTGCTTATCAGGCAAGGACCAGCATATCGACGTACGGCATCATTTTATGAGAGAAAAAGTGCACGCGAAGCTTCTGGCTTTCACATAAGTACCAACGAAAAAGATGATCGCTGACTCGTTGACTAAGGCGCTTGATGTTCAATGAGTGTATCAAGTACCAAGGAATCTGCAAATAGGGAGGGTGTTGGACAATTGATTTGCAGCATTGTTAATAAGTTAATGTTATGTTCTATGAATAATTTCATACGTTGTTATGGTTTTCTAATAATCAGTTTTATGATTAGTTGTATAAAAAGTCAGTTTGACTTGTTGAATAAAAATATAGTTTGTTGAGTTCTTTCATCTCATGGTAGTCCTCAACGAGTCCTAGTTTAACAGGGAGTACATTATTATAGTAATGAATAGACATTATATTTCTCATTTCATTTTACTCTCAAAAATATTTTTATCATTATTTGTTATTCATAGGTATGTTCGGATTCAAATTCAAAGTGGTGTATGTAAATCCTTTTTTGGGTGGAAAATGCAGTCATCATTAATTTTTTTACTTCTGAGTACATACTAGGTTTTTCTTAATTTCTGAATTTTTTCAAGTCTGTTTTTTTATTGAAATTTTTATTTACTTTTTGATTATCTGTGAATCACCAACCGATTTGTCTGTCTCATGTTAAACAGCGTCGTTCAAATGAATTCAATGACAGTTGTTTCATAATGAATAGTCTGGGTCATCGCTGATCATGCACTAAAACTATAGGTAACGAAAGTTTCCCCATCTACTGAAGGTATGTGCCAAATATGAATTAGATCACCTTTCCTTCGTTTGTTGCTATCTGATTATTTTGTCAACCTGATGATATAATTTCATCTCATCCATCTGGCAACACTGGACAATAAGATGATTAAAATAACGTTACGGTATGTGACTCAAGTATTCGAATACTTCTATGATAATTCGATCGAGTATCGTTTATTTGGTTTTAAAAATTTGAAAAAGTTTTTTTTTGAAAAATTTAGTTTTTCTCTTATATGTGGCGTTTCCTCGTATTTAATGCATTTTTGTACTTAAAAATATGTTTTTCTTAAACTTATTACATCGATAAACTCTTGTTTATTCTTGATGGTTTGTCGTTCAATTTGCATTCAGAAAAAAGCACAAATCATCGATCTTCATCTAAAACTTTTTTTGGGCTTGTGGATTTCGCTCGATGGTATTATTATTTTCAAATGTTTTTCAATTTCATCACATTTTGTTGGAATATACAATTAACGAATTGTATTAGTTTTGAATATTTATTGAATAATTGGACTGGATTTGTATGAAATTACTGCACACTACACGAATTGTAGAATTATATTGAAAATTCAGAGTGAACACATCAATTTCAATTTAAAAAAGTTTTATCCTTTGATTCGTAAATTACAGGATTAAATCATGAATTGGTAAGTGCAATTCTCATGATGTTTGGTGTACCACTTACATAATTACAATTTCTCAGATTTGTCGTGGACTAGAGAAGAATTGTTTTCGCTCCTAAATTCAGCCATAGTCGATAGGCAAATTTCGTTACGTTGGTAACTTGAATAAACGGTTTCTTCAACCATTGTATATACAATGCTTCAACTGTCCATCCGTGGAACTCGATAGTAGGCGCTTCAAAAACAAATTGTATAATGAATAAAATGAGAAAAATTCAATTTCAATCGAAAAATCGAAATTGACAAGAAAACTCTTAGCACATTCTTTTTTTCTTTTTTCAGATGAATAGAAACATTAGTTCAATATTTGTGTAGACTTGTGTTGTAGTATTTTCATGATTTTTTCTCGAAATTAAGAAAATAAGTCATTCACTTTTTATCCGATGAAAACATGTTCAAGCAATGGTGTTACCCATAGGTACCTAGTTGTGCCGTTGTAATTTTCACGAAAATCCCTCTGATATACTCTGAAAATAAAGAAATTAGAATGAGGGTCTTTCTTTTTTTTTAACGAGAATTGTACCAAGCATCAACAATTTTTTTTTATTTCTCCTATAATATGAGGAAAAAAATATTTTCATATTTTCCTGATTGTTAGATGAATTTGCAGTATATTCGTGAAAATTAAAACGGCACAAGGTTTATTACGAGAAGCACAATTTGCATAATTTTTTGAACATGTTTTATATAGAAAAAATAAACTTTCAACTTTTTTCTCATTATCGTTATTTGCTGGAAACTTCGTTGACATATTTAAGGCACAAGACAGTACGAATGTATCACAATTTTTTTCATTTGTGAGAAGAAAACACGAATGTGCTGTGATTTCTTTTTTCCGAACTTTCGAGATATAATTTTGGAAGAATTCGATCGGCTCAACTCAGTACATTTGTAGCACAAATATTTCAGTAGGAATCCAAAGTTTTGAAAAGTGATAGGCTGGCCAATTGTTTCACGTCAGGACCTGGTTAACACCATATTGAAGAAAACAGAATGCTTCTCAAATTGTTTGAGTTGTATTAGTGACCGTTCAGAATTCCCAGAAAAGACATCAATGAAAGATATTTTTGCATTTTCTTTTCATTTATTGAAACTACCTGGTTTGACAGTGTTCTTTGAAATCCCAATATTCAATGTTATCCCTTTTAGGTACAAATTGTCATATTTCAAAGGAGAAAGTTGAAATTTATCTAAATATCGATCATTTTCTGATTAAAGAACCCCACCGGACTTCAAAGAAGGTACCACTCATTAAGTACGACTGGTACCTGTGCAACTATATTCATATATAAGTCCAATAAATATTAACCGAGCCCTTTCTGTTGACATTTCATTACCTTCGGAGGTGCTGTACACGATCAGAGTGAATTTGAAAAAGTTATAGTGCGAACGAGCTGAAAAATTTTCGCCTATTTGTGAAGTTACTAAACAGTAGTGATGGAGTTTCAATTTGACCAAACGACGATAAATCAAATTATCTATGACATTGTGAATACTTGGTCGGTCGAAGAAGTTTTCTACTTTTTGGAGTTTGCGCATATAAGAAATTTCGATGTGAATATGGAGAATATATGGGGAAACACAGCTTTGGAAATGATAGTGATGACTAAAAGTGTTTATGGGTTTAAAAAGTATAGCCCAAGGAGCAGGCTGGTGATGAAGCTACTTTTGAAATACGGAGCAAATCCGTTGAGGATTTGCTACACGGATGAGACGATACTCTGGTACATTGCATCATTTGCGGGTAAGTTTCCATTGACACGGAAAACAGTAAATTATATGTTATTTTTTGTATGACGCAATGAATTAGGTGTTTTTGCAAAACTCCTATGTAATGGAAGCTAGGTGAAGTTTGTTACTACTATGATACTTTTTTGGAATATTTCAGCGATTAATTTTCTCCGCAGTATCAGTTTCCACAGAACAGCCAAAGAAAGTATTCACTTATCTTGGTCTCTCCTGCTTACATTTCAACTCAAACAATACCTTTCTTTCGCAAGATGCTTCAAAAGCACGAAATATTTATTCAAATGTATTTTCCCTCTACCATCAAAGAGAAATGAGATTGGCTGAATTAGAAGACGAGTTGAAGGTCAGGTCATTTGTATAAAACCCATTTCTTAAAACATCGCCAAGATGTGTCGATTTTCTCAGAAAATATTCTTCAGGGCTCGAAATGAAACATAAAATCTTTACTGCTTATACCTTCAACCTCAGAAATAAGTGAGAGGGATATCACGATCATGATATGAATAATAATACAAACCGAGAAGGATTTACAATTCACAAAATAAAGTTAAAGAAAAATACAATCTTATATATTCTAAGTTGTAGAATGAGCTCCTATTCAAACACGAATGCGAAAGCACGAGTGTTGGAATTGCCTTCTGCAACGAGTATTAAACGATTCTTTCTGTATGTCGGTGAAATGCAAGTGAAAATTCAGATTCCACATCCTAATGACTTTTGTATTTGACAGATTACGGAATTTGAATTGATTTTATTTGAAAATTTATATGATCGAATGTCAGTAGTGACAACCAGAAAACGAAAAAAATAACTGAAAACAATGCTGTAATGAGTTCAATACAGTACTCCTTCAAGTACTGTAATGAATTTATTACGAAACTGAAATTCAATTATATACTGGGCTATATTTGAATGAGAAATCAAACAAATTTATGAGTCACAGTTGTATCACTGTTTTAATAGCAGAAACACGAAATATTTCAAACAAAGGTATCCCAGAAAACATCACACAAGAAAGGATCTAGAGAAGTTTACATTTCGATTGCATAATTCTCATCCTGAATCCTACTATGTATGTTGTACCTACATATACTTATACCGGGTGAGTCTTTGACTTGTACATATATTTTGACAAAATATTACTGAGGTCGAAAAAGCATTTTTTGCTTTGTCTGGGTTGAAAAGATACAGACTTTGAATATCCGCAAATAGTATTCTTCGAACATATCTCCTAAATAATTTCATCCAATCAAATGATTTTTGAAACATAGGTTTTCATTGAGTGGTGGATCCTCTAGGAACACATTTTTACTCACATATCATATTTTTTCTACGACCGTGCGTTTTTACCCACTTTCCCGTACATATGTTAGTTTAGAAAGTGTCAATTTCCCGCACTAGTGCGGGAAAGTCTTAGCAGGGGTTTTTCCCGCACACTTTCATTAAAGAATAAACTGAATTATGATATGTCCCTATGCATCGAACGTCAACGATGAGAGTACCATGGTGACGACATGTAGAATTCATGTGTATTATGGATTTTCATGGAATGTTTTCTATGTTGAAATAAAATATATATTTTCAATATGGGGTCGTAGAAAAAATAATGTTCCTATCTTGTGCAGAAAGTATCTTTCCCGTACTCGATTGCTTTCCCGAACTCCGCCCCGCGACCTTCGGGCAACAGCAATCTCGGAAAAGTAAACTTTCTGCACTTTATAGGAAAATAACTATTTCGCATTATAACCATAACATACAGTCACTTTCCATACTATTTAAAGTAGAATGGTATTTGATGAATATATGGCCATTTTTGAAAATGAAAGTTTTCTTTTTAGAATCTGGTAATGTGCTCATTTTTTAACTGACTCATCATTTACAAAAATTTATAACAGCAAAATTGGTTACTTTGGACGAATGTAACTCAAAAACGAAAAAATTCAAAAAATCAATTTTCTTCTACATTTAGATAAGGTTTACTAGGAAGATAATGCTTAAGTAGCATTTTAAAGGAGTCGCATAGCTCATTATGGAACTCTAGAAGGGCTATATCTTTTCATCTAGGCTGAATCGGAAAAAACAACATAATATGAAATGAGCATTTTTTAATACTGTATACTGTGCGAACCTATCATGGAATGAAATTCTTTGTGTCCAACTATAAAAAGCAACAACTATAATTGAAATATACAAAGAGATTGAAGCACGTACAGCATGGTCGTACCCCTTTATTTGAAATGAAACACTTCGTTATTTTTCAAATTTTTTTCAACCTCCTGAGCAACCTGATGTCAAAGTATGTCAATCTAATTAGGGCCTTATTAATCTTCAGAGCTAACTATCAATTATTTTGATAAATATTTCTGAAATCAATTCACGATACGCTAATGGATTTTGGTTACGGTAACTCAAGAACAAGAAGGATAACTACGAGAAGTACAAAATACATTACATCAAACTCAGAACTTAAAAAGTAGAGTGATCCGAAGAATTCATGTCCGAGTATTTTATTTATTTTAAATAATTTTATCTCTGAATCGACAGGTGAATTATTGAAGTTTCTCTTCAGGGGTACCCAGAGTGTAAGAAACTTCCATGATAGGTTCGTTGACTGTTTCATATGCAGTGTGAATTTTCTTATAATTCACGATAATAATATAAATAGAGAAAATTTATCAACTGTTACATCAGCGGTATAGGGATCGAAGAAGCCCTGCTCGTTTAATAGATTTCTGATTTTTCATTCTTCAAATAGAGCATTTAAAAAATGCCCCTAGATACTGAATCTGTCTGGATAATTCAAACGAAATGTTAAAGGACCTGCATTTGGGGTATTTTTGAAACCAGCCAAGTGCCCTCTACCTCTGTATATATATATATACATTTCAACAGGATTCACCATGTACATGCCGATGATTTTGCCCTGGCTTTCCATCACGCTGTCTTTCCTACTATCGAAAGCAACCGCTCTGAAGACTCAGAAATCTTGAGAAATAACAATATTAAGAAGCATTTGTGAACGAAAACATTTCCTATCAATAATAAAGAAAATACATGGTAAATAACAGTGATTCATTTTCAAAACACAATCCACATCCTGAATAAACAAGATTCCCCTAATTTGGATGATTTTTGTCAGAAATTTAAAAAGTAGAAATAATACTCAGCAGAAACTTGTTATTTCTTCATGGAGTACAGATGCAACAACACTTTTCAGGGCCTAGCATTAGTTTTTTCAGCTGCTGAGTATTGATGTCCCACTTGGCTTCACAGTATTCATGTGACGAAAATTGATGCAAAGGTGACCTTTTTTATGAGGATTGATACGGGAACTACCAGAATTTCACCTACTTATTGGTCACCAGGCAAGGGCGTCGCTAGAATTTTTTTTTGGGGGGGTAAAAAATTTGAGGACAAGGAAATTGTCATGATATGTTTCTATGTAATGACGGTATAGTTGATTTTTCGAAAGTAAATATTTTCCTGGGGGGAACGCCAGTGTTACCAGGTCGTTCAAACTTTGTTGCTCCCGATTTTCCTTCAATTTCTGGAGAAAACTCAATTTTCAGATTAAAACTGATCGAACCATTTTGGTTGAGATCTTTACTCAAGTCAATTACAAATGGCAAGGAAATAATATGACAATCTGATGGACTGATTGCTAAGGTTTCATTATAATTCCATTTGATAGATTTTCAATATTCATCTTCCCAGGGAAATTTGGTTTGTTCTGAAGCACAAAGTGTGCTCAAAAAGTAACTTATCCATATATTCCTATTCGGAAAAAAAAGATTGTGGGGGGAAGGGAGGTTTGGATCGTGAAGGGTGAAAGATTTCAAATTCAAACAAGCCAAGAGAGACCTGCTTTCGATATTACCAATCCATGGATTCGTAGATTTACCTCAATAAAAATCAGTAAAAGAATAATCGTCTGATTGCAGTACCAGTACCAATCACGAATTGTAAATTATTTCCTAATTCCTTAATAAAAACGGCCCAACGACTTCTACTTTCAGTCACATCGCTAGGTAATCAAATAACCTCGTTTGATGAATCACAAGCGATATATTTCCATTTAAAAAAAAAAATAAAAGTAGGGGGGTGCGGGGCTCAGAGGGTGAGAATTATCAAATTCAGAAAAGCTTACGATAAATTCCTTTTGAAATTAAAAATCGACAGGTGTGAGAATTTTCCCTAATAAGTCTAGGACGTTGTAATATCATGCTTTTCAAATATAATTTAGGTCAGAGCCTAGTATATACAGCAAAGCACAGGGCAGAGTAGATAATTGAATATCTCATAATAAAATTTCAATAATATACTCGTTTATTTCGGGATAATTATAAGACTACACCTACTCAAAATTCCAAATTATAATTTTGAAAATGAATCTGAAATCTCCAGTAGGTATAGCCTTATAATTATCCCGAAGTATAAGAGTATATACTGTTTATATTAGATATTTCAAATGGATTTGATTTCATTGCTAGCTTGGTTAAATTCATGTATTGAATGATTTTTACTTACTTCGATCTTTATGGTCTCGCATTATTCTATTTTCTGATTTTGAGTTTTGCGTTATCTCGATGTCATTGAATTTCGTGAGCCTTGAAGAAGTTTTTCTTTATTTTGTCAACCGATGTTTCTAGGGAAAAGAGATTCCTCGCATTTTACGAATGTTGTAGATCATTTTTTTGTATAAGCACAGCACAACAGTCCATATATATATATATATATATATATATATATATTATATATATATATATATATATATATATATGTATATATATGGACTATATATATGGATTTATATATATTTATATATATATATATATATATATATATATATATATATATATATATATATCATATCCTCACTAAAATACCTCAGATAATACTGTTTGGAGCACATTTCTATTCTTGTTGAAAAACATTATATCATGCTAAATTTACAACAAATACATGTATGTAATTTTTTACAGATCAGAACTTGATCAAAGAATTCCTGCAGTACGTGAACATCAATTGTCCGTTGGAAACCTATCTCTCAACAACTCCTCTACATGTAGCTGTAGATAAAGGATGCAAGGACGTCGTGGAATATATTTTAGGAAGAGGGGCAGACGTAAATTGCAGGAACATTTATCTAGTGACTCCACTACACATTGCGGCAATGAGTGATGACCTAGAGATAACCAGAATGCTCATAGAACATGGCGCTGATTTGGAAGCAAGAAACCGTTATGGAGTAACTGCTTTGTTCTACGCTGTGAGATTTGAAAAAATTGAGCAGATCAGACTGCTGGTCAAACATGGTGCAGATTATAAAGCAACAGATTTTGAAGGTAGAACTCTTCTACATATGTGTTCGTATGGATCAAACTCTGAGTTGTTCAAAGTGTTGATCAGCACGGGATGTGACCCTAATGCAAAGAACATAAAGGGAGAACCGCCCATACATTATTTAGCAATTGTTCATCATCCGAATATAAGCATGAGTTTAATACAACTTATGTTAAAACATGGTGCAAAACTAAACATAAAGGATAATCATGGTGAGACAGTGCTTCATAGGCTGGCTAGATATTGTATAAAATCACCATCTTTAATGTTATTCCTAGTCAAGAAAGGAGCCGATGTAAGCATACGGAACAAAGCAAATCAAACTTTTATCGATGTTTTCATGAGAACAGATCAAAAGTTAGCATTTTCATATTTCAAATGTTTATATCTCGAGAACGCACGCAAAACATTGTGTTTAAGTGAAGAGCAGTTACAAGCTTTATGTTCCAACGTGAAAATTCATGAATTCGAGGAAATGTGTGTCAGAGAATTGTCCATATTGAAGAAAATAGAGATTGATAGCGATTTCTTTTTTACTATGTTCACCATTTTGAACGCCAGCAAGCGACGGGTTTCCAAATTTTGCAGGAACGAGAAACTAAGAATTGCTATGGAAGAGTTCGATGAGTTTGAGTTCCCGATCTACGGAAGACGGCTGAAAAATCGTTACTTGATCGCTTTGAGCAGATATGAAGCAGAAAGTGCCGCATTTGATTTCCTGACAAAGGCCACGAATGGTCTCCTTGATGAGTATCTTGTTAGAAGGATCTTAGGATTTCTCTCAACATCAGATCTCAAACGTTTTCAACAATATAACGAATTTGAGATGTTTTTGCGGTTTTTAGAGGAAAATTAATTAATAAAATCAAATAATGAATTTTTCGTTCACCTCTGGCTAACTGCACAGGATTGATAAGTACATGAAGAAAAACAAGAACAAAGATAAGTACGATATGAATAAATTTCCTGAAATAAAATCATTTACATATATCGTCTCCTCTACATCAATCTGAATTTATTTCATTTTCTTTTCTCTGCTCATTATTGCTTTCTCTGTCACTTGTGTAAATTGTATATAATTATAAACCTAATTTTCAATATATCTTGGTTTTATTGTGTTTCCCCTACCTCCTGGGGTGAAGTCGCGAAATTCGGAACATGAGTTTATTTCAGAAGGAAAATTCGAAAATCACAATTCTAATATTGTGATCGGTTGCGGGAATGTGGAACAAATTACCTATGTAATTTTTACTAAATTCAGTAAAACATGGATGTAACAAACCAACGAACACAATTCTAATGTTCGATTTTGTCGACAAAAGTTGCCTGAAAGTTCTGAAATTCTGCATTCTTCTCTACAAATTCAAATATAAAAAGGGAATATTATTTGGCCTTAGTAACGAAAATGAAGGGTTATAAGTCTTATAACGAAAACCAAAATTTTACTAAAAAACGTGGGTTCATTGAAACGCCAATATCTATCTACCTCATTTTCAGGTTATTAATGGGTGAACTGTGTTAATCTTGACTCAAGAGTTCTCTGACATGACCTATTTCTATAATTCGTGAACTGTTTGTTTTAAAAATATATCGTAATTGGCCAAACTAATTTTTGAAATGTACATGTACATAATGACAATTAACTTCGTAACTTTTGTCAGCTGCTATGTTTTCCCAGATACGAATGATACAAACTGGAAAATTTTCAGATGATAGAAAGAGGCCCTTTCGGAAAACCTGTGCACTAATTTTTCAGAGATCACAGTCTTTTACAAAAATTGTTGCTTAACAATGAATCAAGAAGTGAATCTTGAAACTACCAAACCTTGTAACGGCTCGGAGTCAATATAAGACATCTTCATCTGACAAAATCTCAAATACATAAATACACGAGAATCTTCACATTACCGATTGAAAATGTACTACTTTAAATTCAGTGCTGAAAATTTGTGTCACAAATGTGATGCGCTCGCAATTTCAGTGCAAAACTTGAATATATTGAATTTGATTGTACTGAAAACGGAATATGGAAACTCTAGGATGTATTCTATGCGATTCTTGTCAGGTTTCGCGTCATACTCTTCATTCATATACGATTTCATTCTTTCAGTTTATCGAAGATTGTGCTATTTGTTGACGAAATTGTTTGCATATACTGATTTACAGCTTTACTCAAAATTTAAGGTATGTATATAGACAATCTGTGAATTTGAGGTGTTTAAGCGCATGCCTCTTCAGGGAACATTATCTGGGCTATTTCCATCATCTATACTGTTAGAATTTACCGACGTTTCGGCAAGCATTTGCCTGCCGTCATCAGGGTGTTGTTTGTCCTGAGAAGGACAAACATGTTCCGTTTGGACTTTTGCGCTCCATACTATCCAACTGAGTTGTGGGAATGCAAACGAGAGCTGTCAGAGGTGCAAACTCCGAAACTCAACCCACTTTGACTAACAGTCTACTGAAGTAGGAAATTCTCATTCAACTCGAGTTGTTCTGACACTTGGACATGAATGTCATGAATAAATAATAAACATCAATGTCACAAGAAGGCTGATGACAGAATTGACAAGACTCAGTCTCACTTCAAGATGAAGAAGAAGTCATAAATCAACTGTACTTATCTCTTGTGTAGTTGGTTTGCACATTAGGTTAGGCTACGTCAGGACTGGCTCATGTCAGGACTAATTGCTTCTTTGGGCCGCGTTCGTCCTCCTTAACTCAGATCCCAGTACGGGCATCCAGATATTCTTCATTTCCAGAGAAGGCGCGCTGATTGGGTCGGGAGTTATCGCCATGAAAGCCGCTTCTTTCAATTTCCTTCTATTCCATCCTTCTTCCTTTGATATTATGGAAGCTTCGTCCCATTTGACGTTGTGGTCCTCGTTCCAAGCATGTTGAGCTAGCCTGGATTTTTCTGTTTCTCCTAGTTGAGCTAGTCTTTGGTGCTCTTTGATTCTTACTTTCAGAGGGCGTTTAGTTTCACCAATGTAGGATCTGCCACATTCGCATGGTATTTCATAGATGCAATTATTGGTTTTTTGATTCTCGTTGTCAGGTTTCACCTTCGTGAGTTTTTCCCTGACAGTATCATTGGTCTTGAATGCTGTTCTAACGTTTTATCTGTTACCACTTCTTCTTATTTTCTTGGATAACCCCTTCACATATGGTATGACAGAAGTTATCGTTTCGGTCGGTTCATTGTCTGTTGGTTGTTGCTCTGTTGGTGTTTCTCTTGGTTCTCTGGCTTTTAGAAGTATCATCTTGGGGTAGCCGTTTCTTTTGAGGGTTTCTGTTATGTTGTGGAACTCCTCATCACGATCTTCTGGATTAGAGCATATCTTGGGTGCTCTATTATATAAGCATCTGGCTACACCCATTTTGGTGTTCAAATTATGGTTCGATTCGAAGTGGAGATATTGGTCCGTATTGGTTGGTTTCTTGTAGACTGTAGACCTGGGAGTCTCAATCTGTTTGTGAACAAGTACATCGAGAAAAGGTAGTTGGTTATTTGTTTCGATTTCCATGGTAAATTTAATCGATTCCTCTATGTTGTTCAAATGTTCTAGGAGTTTCCTGGACAGTTGTCCAGGTTTTCACTTCCATGTTGCCAGATCACGAAAGTGTCGTCTACATATCTGCGCCATAGTTTCGGTTTGAATACGAATTGTTCCAATGCTCTCTTCTCGAAATCTTCCATGTATATATCAGCCAGAGCTGGAGATAAAGGTGAGCCCATTGCCAGACCAAATTCTTGTTGGTAGAAGTTGTTGTTCACCTGGAAGTAGGTGGTATTGATACAAGTCTCAAGCATTTCAATGATTGCTCTAATGCTCAGGGTGGTTCTCTCAGCCAATGTTGTGTCTTCCTCGAGTTTAATTTTGACGATTTCGAGGGTTCGTTTGGTAGGGACATTAGTGAAAAGGCTCTTGATGTCAAAACTGACCATGATGTCTTGGTCCAAGATTTGTTCTTCACGTATGGTTTCTATGAAATGATCAGTGTTTTTGACCATTGATGGTGTATGGCCTCTAAGTGGAGAAATTATTTTCAGGAGGAATCTTGCCAAGAGTTGACATGGGGAATTTCTTGAACTGACGATTGGTCTCAACGGGATGTTTTCCTTGTGTTTTTTTGGAAGGCCATATAGATGTGGAGGTTTTCTGTAGTGAGGTGTGAGTTTTGTTCTTGTAAGGATGTCAGGAAACTCATATTTGTACTTGTGCAGGATTTTATAGACTTTGTTCTCCTCTGTAGATGTGAGATCTTTTTTTAATTTCTGGTATTCTCCTGCTTCCAGGACCTCTTGGATTTTCTCATTATATTCGGAACAATCTTTGGTGCTACAGAGAATTTCATTCCTTTGTTGAGGATGCAGGTTTGGTCCACACTAAGAGTCTTACTCGAAAGATTGATCACAGTTTTCGTATGATCAATTGGTGTATATTTCCTCGAGTCTCTCATTAGTTTTTCCATTTTTCTCCTTTGTGCTAATTTTACTTGTGCATTTGTTCTCTCATAGCACCTTTTGACTGCTTCAATGATACATTCATAGTCCGTTACGTTAGTTTTTTCTTGTATTCTTGTCCTGATATCCATACATTGCTTTGTTTTTTTTTGTCTACATGAAACCAACCAATACGGACCAATATCTCCACTTCAAATCGAACCATAATTTGAACACCAAAATGGGTGTAGCCAGATGCTTATATAACAGAGCAACCAAGATATGCTCTGATCCAAAAGATCGTGATGAGGAGTTCCACAACCTAACAGAAACCCTCAAGAGAAACGGCTACCCCAAGAAGATACTTCAAAAAGCCAGAGAACCAAGAGAAACACCAACAGAGCAACAACCAACAGACAATGAACCGACCGAAACGATAACTTCTGGCATACCATATGTGAAGGGGTTATCCGAGAAAATAAGAAGAATTGGTAACATATACAACGTAAGAACAGCATTCAAGACCATACTGTCAGGGAAAAACTCACGAAGGTGAAACCTGACAACGAGAATCAAAAAACCAATAATTGCATCTATGAAATACCATGCGAATGTGGCAGATCCTACATTGGTGAAACTAAACGCCCTCTGAAAGTAAGAATCAAAGAGCACCAAAGACTAGCTCAACTAGGAGAAACAGAAAAATCCAGGCTAGCTCAACATGCTTGGAACGAGGACCACAACGTCAAATGGGACGAAGCTTCCATAATATCAAAGGAAGAAGGATGGAATAGAAGGAAATTGAAAGAAGCGGCTTTCATGGCGATAACTCCCGACCCAATCAGCGCGCCTTCTCTGGAAATGAAGAATATCTGGATGCCCGTACTGGGATCTGAGTTAAGGAGGACGAACGCGGCCCAAAGAAGCAATTAGTCCTGACATGAGCCAGTCCTGACGTAGCCTAACCTAATGTGCAAACCAACTACACAAGAGATAAGTACAGTTGATTTATGACTTCTTCTTCTTCTTGAAGTGAGACTGAGTCTTGTCAACTCTGTCATCAGCCTTCTTGTGACATTGATGTTTATTATTTATTCATGACATTTATGTCCAAGTGTCAGAACAACTCGAGTTAGATCCGTTTGCACCATCGTTCCTTAAAGTTAAGGATCCCTTAAATATTGACAGTTGCACGACTGTCACTCAAATGGAATTCTTACGTAAAGGACCTTAGAATATAGAACAATATTTTATTATCCAGTTTTTCATGTTGTTTAACTTCACCCTAGTTCAATAAAGAATTTTCATTGGCTGGACGGATACAGATGATAGGTATCATTTCCTTAACCTAGCTTTACTGTGATTTCATGCTTGTTGAAATTTTAAATTTTTTGCTACAATTTCATAGAAAACAACAAATGTTCAGTCAGGTTGACAAATTATTCTAGGTTATAATCCCACCCTTAAATTTCAGGTTAGGTTTAAGGATCGAAACGTCACTTAAATATTCAAGGAACGATGGTGCAAACGGATCTTAAATGAGAATTTCCTACTACAGTAGACTGTTAGTCAGAGTGGGTTGAGTTTCGGAGTTTGCACCTCTGACAGCTCTCGTTTGCATTCCCACAACTCAGTTGGATAGTATGGAGCGCAAAAGTCCAAACGGAACAAGTTTGGCAAAGACCGGTCCTTCTCAGGACAAACAACACCCTAATGACGGCAGGCGAATGCTTGCCGAAACGTCGGTAAATTCCAACAGTATAGATAATGGAAAAAGCACAAATAATGTACCAACAAATATTCCATTATCAAGAATATCTCGTTCAGAACTCTTCAGAGTAGTTGTAAATGGCTCTTTTTGAATAAACACGTATAAACTACGTATTTGAAAATTAAAAAGGAACTTCTTAAAAAATGTCAAAATTTCCGGACTTCTTGAACTAATAATAATTACCGCAATATTGGTCGGTTATTGCGCACTTTTTGGTATAAAATAAGGAATATGATTCTTCAAAGAAGGAAAAATGTCATCGAGGTATTTCAATTGATCATTTTTCAATTCCCCGTTATTGGGTTATGAAGAATTTCTTAAAATTAAAATTTAACATCATGCCTATGTCCGGCTATGAGACAATAAGACAATACTTCAGAAATGTTTGCGCCCTATATAAATGCGAAGCGAAGAAGAGAACCATTTTGCCTATGTTCACGTTTTCCAAACTCTATGCTCTCGAGAGCTTTAGGATTTGTTTTCCGAAAAAATTGGATATCAGAAATGAGACTGTGAATATCTTCTAGCTTCAATCTCGAATCACGAGGCCTTAAAAATAGCTGTTAGTTTATGTACCTATGAGGAATGCAAAAAACTTGTTTTTCATTAATTTTTTATGGGTTTAGGATTCACAGGAGATAGCATTTTATTATCATTTCGTAGGTATATATGGAAGATAGAACCTGATGCAGCACTGAAAAAAAATAAGGAGGAAATGTTGAGAGCTAATAAGAAACGAAAATGCTACATTCATAAAAGATGCATTATTTTTTTGCAATTGATTTGCTCCTGCCAAATTAATGCAAGCACTCACGCAAGAGCATTTTCATTAATAATTTTTTTTTCTAGTTCCCGATACTGCTCGTGAAGACTATAAAGAGTTCCAGGAAATATTATTATCTGTGCTTCAATCGATTTTTTCATTGAATTTCAAAAATACCAAAAGCCTCAGAGTGATACTCATTAAAAAATCATGGCATGACAAACGAGGATAACAACTAACCGTAATTTCTACTTGCACTACTCTCAATAGGATGATTCAATAATCCAAAACCCTGGTTGTCGAAATAAGCCAATCCCTTCCTGAGGCATTTTCATCGACAAATACCTAATGTTGTTCATCTGATCGAGCGAATCAGTTAATATCTTCGGCGAATCTTCCAAAAAAGGGATAAGTAGCTTCTAATACATGAAAGTAAAATGACTAAACGGTGGATTTTTCTTGAAATACCAATAAGGGAAGTTGTGTCCAGTATTTTCAACAACAGTAAAGGAGTTTCCAAACACCATCATGCTTTTTCAGTTCATTCTCAACAAAAAAGCTGCTTTCCCACTCGTGAACTAATTGAATGAAGATGACGTGTTTCAACTCCACTTCTATGTTCCACAGATTGATGACAGCCTAATGAAGCTTACTCCGTTTTTTCCCAGCTGACATTCCTCCGCACAAAGGCCTCAATGCCGAATTTGATTGGTGCCGAAGGACCGACTTCAGTGTACTTTTCAATAAGTAACTAATGACGATGACTGGCCAACAATTCTAAGAGAGAGACCACCCAATCACATTATCACAACATTACCATTGTTGCTTTATAATAAATTACGTTAATTGTCGACAGACCGCCGCATCGTAGTCGGCCATGATAACATCTTAATTGCGACTTGCTTAACTTTCTGCGAGTGTTTTCTTAATCAGCCTCTCTCTGTGCACAGACGACGTGGTGTTCTTTTGTTTTTCGTTCTCTTTCAGGGCAGGATCCACGCCCAGTTTGTAACATAATGTATCTAGATGTCCGTTCACAAAAATAAAAAATGTCACAATGGGGAACATTGTTTCTGTGAAAAAAAATTTCAGAATCATCCAATTATTTTTTCAACTCAGCAGAAGCGAAAGTTTAACAATCAATTTTCAAGTTGGAATAGCAATAAGAAGGTAGTTACTGAAATATCCACATACATGAATACTCCTTTTTTATTCAAAGGTATAGTGTTTTGCAGGCAGTAGAAGTCGTCAACTCGAACGATTTCATGAAAAATTACCTTTATTACAAAGTTAATGAAGAGTGAAATTTTTGAATAATATATTCTGAAAGAAGTTGCAGAATTAGCTTATATTCTAAAGCATGAGTGTTGGAATTGTTTTCTGAAACGAGAATTAAACGACATATTCTCTATTTCAGTCGAATTTTGTGAAATACTCTCGAAAATCAGATGAGTGAATTTTGTATTGTATCTTGGCAGTTGGTTTGACTTACAAAATTTGACAGACTACGGAATTTGAATTGATTTGATTTGAAAATGAAGAGGCCAGTATTGACAACCACAAAACGAAAAATATAACTGAAAACAATGGTGTAAAGAGTTTCATTACAGCGCTACTTTTAGTACTGTAATGAACTCATTACGAAATAGAGAGAATATGTTTCTTTAAATTTTGTTTTTTTATTGAACTTATATATTAAACACTGTTGAAATCACCACTAGAATGTGTCCTTATATTATAAAAAAACTGAGACAAGTAAAGATCCGAATTCAATGACGCGCTTCCTGGAATAAAATGAATATTCAGGAAGTTTGGTTGAATATAGTTGAGTGGAAACTTTTTCGCATCAACATAGAACTGCCTGTATATTTTATACAACATGAAACCATTTTACTTTCAATTCCGCATCGAACATACAATACAACAAGAATAACGATGAGAAAAAGAATAAAACGGAAAACAAGATATTCTTTGCCTTTACGGAGGCCACAGCGGAAACAAAATCTAATTTCATTTCTCCAACCTCATGATAAACGATATCTGAGCCTAGGAATTGAAAATGCTATTTATTTCGATGGTTACTATTTTGAATTCATCTTTGTTCAAATAAAAAAAGAATAACGATACTCCACATCTAGATACACATACAATAATTCTCAAAATTTTTTTGAAATTCAAATAATATAATATACCTTCATGAAATATGTAATCCACAAATGGATTAAAATTCTTTGTGTTCATAAAGGTATAAGAAAGTTTTGAAAACACTGTGCCACGTTAAATTTCTAATTCAATGGTGCATTTCTCAAGCCTGATTTTAAGCATATAGGATCCATTCCCGTGAGTAGAGCACAATCCGTCCTCTTCATCTCAAATGGAAAACCGTGTTGTGTAGAGCAAAAATTATAGTAAAAGTAATAGTAATAGTATTCAACATGATGTAGTGGATTTTGATACATTTACATTAAAATCAATGATCCAAATGGTTTTCTCCTTCATTCTTGACAATGAAACTAATAATCAGTATTTCCGTAGTTCGTAGTTATAAATTTTCATTGCAATATCTCTTTGGGATCCATTGGCGTATCGGGAACTGATTTTATAAATTCTTCCCAACTGAATTAATGATAAGTTGAGAAATTCCATCAGTCGGCTTAAGGCTGTTTTCCACTACACTATATTGGGAACTAAATTCAGTTCTGAAATTTTTATTGTCACAAATCAGATGCAAAGCTAGTGCAAGATTGAGAGATTTGTGACTGAATTTAGTTTCGAATAAGGTGTAGTGGCAAACGGCCCTTAGGTAACTTGAAATTTTCCATGAGTTTACGTTCAGGATGTAGAGCTTCAAAAATATACAACATTATCGTGTATATTTCAATTTATGCTTCAGGGCCCCTTGCCACTACAGTAAATTCGGAACTAAATTGAGCCCTGAGTCACAAATCAGATGCGTAAGCATTATTACTGCTAGATCTTATTATGGCGCCCGCATCTGATTTTAGACTCAATTTTCAAGGTAGAAAAAATTTAAAAAACATTAGAACAAAAAAGAAAACATCGATCCGCATTTACGCATAAACAAGTTAGGTAGAGTTCATTATCCCTAATTCAAGGTAAAAAATACGACTGGGTAAGGTACTTAATAATCACCCTATTTCGGAATTTTCCAACTGAAACTCTCTCCTGAAGAAACATGGTACCTGAAAATTTGATGATACGGTCCTGGCTTTCGTACGTACCTCGATTTTCTTCCCAAAGCATCCAGTCTTCCGCAGCATCCAACTGTACGCCACTTGCCTAATTAATATTTATCGATGTAGAAGGAAGACAATTACTTTATGCAGAGAATGCCATCGCTTTTAATTAATTTTTTTGGCTCATTTGTTACGCTGCAGAGAAATGTTTTAATTGAAACCTAATTGTGTCCGAAAATGAACGGTGTCTCGGATTTGAGCTTCAGCCTTTAGTTAGCCAATTAGGAGGATCAAACCTCCCAACTATCTTGAAGAATGAAACCTTGTTATTCTTTGGAAAACTATATAAATCGAACGCATCTTTCATCCCAGTTTTTTTTTTCAAATTCAATGCCTCGTTTTCAATATTGGTTATGCATTTTTCAGTATTTATCGAATCTTATTTGCTGTCGGCAGAATCTGAGTGAGGCAAAATTTGGTTTTGATGTCGATGATAATACATGGATTGAAAGTAGTGTAGTGTTACTTGCAGCGCCATCTAGAACATTTCACTCGAAGCTTACTATAGCCAATGTGCGTACCTGCTGGGAGCGATGGTAGGAATCTATTCATTTGAACTCAATATGAATGATAGGTAGGTCACTGAAAAATTAATGATAACAGAAATCTTCAGTTCGAAGTTCAATTTGCATTCTTTTCCTCACTCTCTGAAAATATTTTTTGAAATGGCAATGTTGCCAATTGTTTTTATTAAGAAAAAACCAAATGGATTGTAGAAACCTTTTGTATAAAACATAACTTATGCGATGGTCTGTAGTTGTGGACGTTGAATGATAGAGGGCACTTCGGTTTGAGGTGGTCGTTCAATGAGTTCCATTCAAATTCTACGACATTGAAGCAAATCAAGCGAAACATGTTCAATTATTGTGTGGATGAAAACCAAGGCGTAGACGAGGGGGTTCACTTTCTATAGCGAATATGTTTGCTGTTATAAGAATGTTTTTTTCTTACTTCTGGAACAATATTCAGCATACATATTTCAGGTCACTTCATTACAAACTTGGATTTGACCGGTTTCTGTAGTGTCATAATCATTGTTATTTCATCAACAACGAAAAGTTGGCTGTTTATTATCGAACATTGAGAAGAATCAGTAAATATCGCCTGCTCTCTCTACAGAAAAAAATTTTAATTAATCAATTAATTTATTCATTTCACATTCAGGATATAGACAGTAAATCGAGTTACCAGCAAAGTATCCACTGATTACAATATTATCTACAACTGTAAAAACAACAGCTATGGAAGAAAAACCTAAATTAACACTTAAATTGACAGAAACAAATTTTTCAATTTTTTTTAAACTTCACAAAGGTGTCCGTAAAAATGTCCAAGCTACTATTTAACCCCCTATTCAACACCCTGGACGGTGTTGAATATAACCTGAAAGCGACTTATTGGAAAGTGTTGTCCCGTTGTTTGTTCTACGATAAGGAACATTGAAGAGAGCCCTGTCCCGTAGATCATGACTTAGTATGTATAGATTTATTTTGTCCAGAAGGAAGGGCGAATCTACATGAGAGTTCAGAATTTTATGTAATGTACAGAGGTCCTGCACAGCTCTACTATCCTCGAATGAAAGGATGCGAAATCTTAATCTCAGAGGGTTATAATCTCTTTTTTTATAGTGGTGTTAGTTTTGAATTCAAGGAATCTTAAGAATTTGCTCTGAATACTTTGAATCCGCTTTATATGGAATTGCTATTGGGGGCTCCAAACAACGGATGAAAAGGTTAACCTAATCTAAATGTATGCCTAATACCTAACAGAGACTGATTAAAACTCTGGTATCTCTAAATTCCCTGCAGCTTCTATTGATGAACCCGACCATTCTGTTTGAAGCATTGATTACTTTTTCAATGTGTACTTTCACGAAAAATCTGCTCAATTAAAGTCGCAATGCGTGCTAACTAATGCAGAAATTGCTAGATTTAGTTGAATTTCTTTGTATTTTTTTCGTGGTTCACGTTCTTCTGGAGTTGAACTAGAACACAAATTTCTCAGTGTTACAGCTGAACTAAAAATGTAGAAAAAGTCATTGTTCTTAACGTAAATGTACCTTTCCAAACTTACCTTTTCACCGTAATTAAAGATGAATAAAATAGTGCGACGCACAATCGAGATAAACACATAAATTCTTAGTAATTAATGTACCTTTCAAGAAAAGCGGGTTTCACAAAACATTGATCGCCCGATTAAGCTCTGTCAAATGAAGATATTCAATTGGTTCCAATTTAGTAAGCTTTTTTGATCGAACAATCAAAGTTTGGTGGAATAAACCTAAAAATGCACAATAATTATTTAACTGATCAAGAAAATATTGAACTTTGATGAAATCTGCATACGTTTAATAACCTGACGTATTGTTTATTTGTCTACTGCCATTACTGGCAGCTACCAATCACCATTCGCCATCAAGTGCCAATTATTGTTCTGCACACAAATATTCAAGAAATTCTAGTGTCGTTTGGTTTTTTCAGTTTTAAAGGCAAATTTTTTTCCGTAAGGAAGTATTGAGAGTATTTACAAAATTTGAATAAAAACGGTTAAGCGGTTATTACGAAAAACAATGACAACGCTAGGCAAGGATCCATTTTCAGTTAAATAGATCAATGACCTCAGCTTTACGAATCTATATAGGGGTCATATCCAAGATATCAAAGCTTTTTGTTGCAATTGGAACCTTATTATTTGAATGAGTCTTTCAACATATTTAATGATATTCAATTCAAATATTTGATAAATTCATTTCTTTCATATTTTGCGTTTTCAAAATGGCATCATTTGTCATCTTGATTTTGTTTGCATGAAAGCTAAATTTGTTTTTATCATTTTTCTTTAATTTCAGAAGTTAGGACAAGCTAGACCGAGAGCTCTACTCCCTCCATCTATTATAAATAATATAAACAAGGTAAGATCTGAATAGTTCCCAGCAGAAAAAGTTCTGGCTCAAGATTCCATCGCAAATTAAGCGAAGAACTACATTAAGCTGTCACTACACTCTACCACTTATTCACTATAAGTTATTGAGGTTCCGACAGAATTATTCGAAGTATGGTATTCGTCATAGGTAAATAATTATTGTAGAAGGGTCATAATAAATATTGAACACATAATGAGTTTGTTCCTCTAATGCAGTAGCTTGATATGTCTTCATTAGGAATTTTAAGGATGCGTTGAATGATTTTTACACATTCTTATATTCGTTGCAGCTCTCGTGGGATTAAAATGGTGGATATCCGTAAGTGAGATGTGAGTTTTTCGTATAAGGATTTTCGTTTCGAGTGAACGAAAAGTTTAATTTTCGTGACAAATGGATATTTTGGTTGAAACTACAGGATGCGTCAGGTGTTTTTGACAAAACTTACCCAAGTTTACCCTACTGTTTTCACACTGTGTTACGGATTTTCTAGTTTCTGCTCAGTTTCAGATATGCGAAATGCAGACGCATTTTTTTTTCCACGATTCCCAGATAAATTGGCATAACTCATTCAGTGTTCAATATCAATTTGCATCTTGAACACGATGTTTATTCGAGACAGCTGACTTATACATTCAAAAATAACGTAGAAGGTCGAGTGAGCGTTGGGTTGAAACAATTGTTTTTCCAGGAAGCTTCGAATTTATTTTTGACTATTTCGAATCGGGATAATGTCTTAGGGAGATTAGCCATCTAACGACCTAAGAATATATTCCGAACATATTCAACAGCATTGACCATTGTGAAGCAGCCATTTTGAACAATTAATAGAGTAATGGCGGTATTCTGCTTTTTCTCTGTAAGCTACGAATCTGTAGCGTACGATTGATCTGGAATTTATCTATGAATCTGTATGTGGCTGACTTACAGATTCGTAAATTATGACATTCTGGAAGTTTTTCTGTAACTTTCGTATTAGAAGTGTCAATTTTGAACTACTTCGTAATGAGAGAGTAACTACTTCGTGATGAGATCATAGAATAGAATTTATTTTCCAATAATTTTGGCTCGTAAGTATTGATTATTGGATATATTTATGTTCAATTCGTGTTCGTTACAACGAGAAAGAGAAATTAACCACCGAAGTACGAAGATGAATTACAAAAGTAGTTGAGTTTAGTAAAGTATTTTATATTCTGTGACTATAAAACAAATCATTCAACATAACCTCACAATATACCTTTCGATATATTTCCGATCACCTGTAAGCTACAGATTTATAGAAACCGTTGAAAATCGTAATTGTCCTGTAAACTTACGAAAAGTTACAGATTCGCTTACAGATGAAAGCAGAATACCGCTATAAGTTTAGTAAGCAACTCATATAATATAACGCAGTCCGATATGTTATGTTCACACTCTCCCGTTCATATTTCAAATGGAGTTTGAGTTTGATAGGCTACGGCCAGAAAAAACTAATATCTAGTAAATACTATGCCAACGTTTCGATTGATTTGAACCTTCTTCAGGGCTATGGAACAGCGATGCAAGGTTATTATTACTTGACGAACTGAGACCAATCTCAATTTATATTTTTTGAAATGTAAGCTAAGACAAACTAGCAAGACAATCTTTTAATTTGTTCTCTCACACCCTCAGATATCATTCAAATTGTTCCTGATGTTCAGGAGTCAGGAGTTGTTGTTTTTGCTTAGCTTTAACACTATGGGTCGGTTTCACAAAACTTTAATTGTGCGATTAAAAAACCTTATGTAAATTCGAACCAATAGAATCACTCGTTTTTAAATTGCAACGAATCGCGGTAGCTCCAATTAACTTAACGGTACAAGATACAAACAATGTTTTGTGAAACCGACCCTAAGTCTTTTGTGTAACTTATAAGTTGCCTTACCCTGAGTTGCAGCAACGTCTATTAGAATTTGTGAGGAGAAGTTCAAAAGCTTACGAAAGGAAATTTATTCCACAGCTGAGTCGAAAAACCAAAAAAGTAAGTGTGCAACTATAATCGTAAATCTGGGCTCTGATAATTTTTCTGAAATGTTGTTGCAGTAAATCGTAAACACATTTACATACACATACATTTAACAGTAAACCATAACATATACAATAGTATATTCTAAAACAAGTTGCAGAATGAGCTCCCATTCCAACACGAATGCGAAGCATGAGTGTTGGAATTGCCTTCTGCAACGAGTATTAGACGGTATTTTCTCTATTTCAGTTGATTTTGTGAAATACTCTCGAAATTCAAATGAAAATTCAGATTAGTGACTTTTGTTTTGTATCTTGGCAGTTGGTGTGACATACGAAATTTGACAGATCACGGAACTTGAATTGATTTGATTCGATCGGAGGTCAGTACTAACAACCATAAAACGAAAAATATAACTGAAAACAATGCTGTAATGAGTTTCATTACAGCACTACTTTTAGTACTGTAATGAACTCATTACGATACTGAAATAGAGAAATACATATTATGTGCGCAAAAAATAATTTCGAATTCACGAAATCCAGGAACCCTTCTCAGTATACTTTGTGCGGTTTAGGATCCATATTCCGTTAGCTTTGCTCTCTAATGTTACAAAGCTTCGAATTTTGAATCCACAACGAAGGATTCACAAAATTCCTCAATTTAGAAAGTTCGACGAATATAGAATGTAAAAATTACGATTCCAACTCGTGAGGCCCCGGAGGGATTCGAACCCTCGATCTCCTGTTTACTAGACAGGCGCTTTAACCAACTAAGCCACGGCGCCGTTGTTTGAAGGTAGAATGGAAAAAATTTAAAGGGGGCATGCAATTAGCATTCTTTTCCAACCATTATACATTAAAACTACAAGTTTTAGTGTTCGTTGATGTTAAGCTACATTTTTTTTCAACTGATTTTCTCGTTAAAAATTAGTGCAAGAATTTCCGTAAGAAAATTTCTGAATGAATAATTAATCAACCAAGTTTGTTTACACAGATAAACTGCGGAAACCACTCATGGAATAAAATTCTTTCTATTATAAGTAATAAAGATTGAGAACCATTATAATATATGATATAAGTAAGAATATATATTTTCTTTGGATTTTCGGTACTCATGGGGGGTGGTAAACACCCAAATTACCCCTCCCCTCCCAATGAAAAGAATGAACAATTTTTTGTTGATATAATACTTCCTGTTGAATCGGAAATACTCTCAACTTTTTCAACTAATACAGGGTGTTACATTGGTAAACGAAAACACTTAACAGGCAGAAATGTACCACATCTATGGGCTCTGACTGTCTTCGTCACCGAAATACAGGCTGTTTTATGAATTTTGCTCGTTTCTTCTAGAGGCAATATCAGACGAACCACCCGATATATTTTCTTCATATTTGTCTTATACAAGGCTCAAGAGTATCATTCAATAAACGCAAAGAAAATCAAGGTCAGGGTTAACAAATAATTAAGAATTGTTTGAATCCTCGGAACAACACCCTGTACCTATATCAAAATACTAAACTGAGGCAAGTGTTTAGAATTTTCTCGCAGACACTTTTACTGCACTAATTTTTATAGTAAAAGTGAAGATTTTAAGAACTGGGATACCTGATAGTGGTTCTATTATTTCTCTATTTCAGAGAGAAATACTCTCGAAAATTGAATAAAAATTAATCCTAGTGACTTTTGTATTATATCTTGGCAGTTGGCCAGACTTAGGAAATTTGACAGATAACGGAATTTGAATTGGTTTGATTTGGAAATTGATAAGATCGAAGGTCAATACTGACAACTACAAAACGAAAAATATAACTGAAATAATGCTGTAGTGAGACGTTTGATCAGTAATTATACTGATTTAGTGAACTGTCTGAATATTGAGCTAACTGTAGTTTGTTCTTACATTAGCATAAATATACCGGATGGTTCAAAAGTCTTGAAACGATGAATTTATTCCTCACACAGGTCTTAAATCCTAATTCTGCTACGGGAATCTGTAGTAATTTCGCCCGGGGAATCGAATGGTCCCGTCAGATTTTGGGCCCGGAAGGTCTTTTCGAAGATCTGTAGTCCAACTTCGAAATTTCAAATACAAACACATCTTTTTTATTGTATATTCAGATTGAGCCGGAAATTTTTCATCCGAATTATTATATATGCAGACGGTTTTTGTTAAAAAATCTGAGGTGTTCATTCAGACCAATATTTGGAAAATTCGTATACTAATACATTCTCCTAGAGGAATCGATTGGTCGAATGAGATTTTGGGCCCGATAGGCCTTATGCGAGATATGGGTACCAAAAAGTTTTGGTTTCAACAAGTTCGGACATAAAATCACCAGCTGAATCCGAATCTGAAATAATAATATTGTTTTTATCATTGAAAGGGTATTTCAAATATACCTTGAAACTGCATTGAAACCATAAGTAACTCCCATAAATTGATTGCATACCTCATTCGATCATGTTAACTGTGTTTTGTGAATTGTAATCTAATTTCTGTTTGTGCGATTATTCATGAAATGATTATGATGTCTCACTTGTTTATTTTTTAAAATGAATATTAGCAGTGACGTTTTTGTATTTCATTTTAGGCCCTGATAAAGATTTTTGAATAAAATCGAAACTTGTCGGTGCTTCTTCACTGAGTGGTTTTTACTGTAATACATAATATGATTTCCAAATTGTCAATAAAATGGGTCATTCAAAAACAAAGGACAAATCAACTTAGTAAATCTACTTAGTAAAAATGTGAATTATCCAAACTTTGAGCAATATCAATAATTAAGCTTCTCCACTTTAGTCAATGTAAACTTTCTCGAAGTGAATTTAATTCTTATCGATTATTAATTCTCTTTCATGGCTTTTGTAACAAGCTATATCAAAAAAAAGCATTTGATCCCGTGGTATCAAAGAAGAAAGAAGTCCTTGACTCATTTATCAGACAAACATTTCCGATGTACCTCCACAAAGAACATACATACTGAAAGAAATGTGTTGTATTTTACGTTCTGGTTTGGCATGTGTCATCTGTTTCATGTAAGACTTGGGACCTCCGGTGGGTACACGGGATCATGGCGCCAGGAGAAAGAGTTCGTAACAGTCCCAGCGGTGAATCAGGAATAATTATGAGTCGAGTTTTGAATCCGAGCACGCTGTTGGATGATTCACAAATAATGCAATTGTGGGTGAAAAAAAAACTTGGATATCAACTCTGAAAATAACAACACTATGGAATAAAGAAAAAATTTGGTAAATTCTCACAGTGGCAGATGATAAATTAGCAATAATGAAATAGTTTTACAATGTGTCGATGAAGTGAGAACAAAACTCATAACTGCGTGATTGAATGTTTCCAAAAAAATGCTCGGCAGATCAATTTAAGTTTTCAATTAATGACATTATACATATAATTTTACAGAAACACTTCAGAATTTTTTTGTTACGTACGTTCTTTTTAGGCATCATTAGACGATCAAACTTACCACAATGGTGGGGTCACAAACTGGTACCGCAAATAACACTCCCTCCCAGAAAATAATCTCTTCGACTTGTACTGTATATTTCATCGAGGGGCGGATTAACGGGAGGGGGGTGAATTATGGCGAAAAAAGCGAGAAATTTTGCGAAAAATACTTGTATTTTCTAGAATTGCTTTTTATTCATTAAAAAACACTGAACTTACTTTTCAAATTTGGCTCCCTTGAATATACCATTACATTATGATTATACTGAAAAAAATAGAAAGTGAGTGGAATTGAACGTTCGAAGAGGATTAACCCCCTCATTAAAGATCAATATTCAGAAAATCATTTCATTCAATAAAATTAAATTTTATTGAAAATTTTAAACACCCTGTTTCTTTTATGAAACATCGATGAATTCAAAATAGTAATCATCGAATTGAATACCATTTTCAATTCCCACGCTCAGAGATCTTTCATCATGAGATTGGAGAAATGATATTAGATTTTGTGACTGAGATGAGAGATATACCGGTTTCGGCCTTGTTTATCATCATCAGTATCCCATACACCTCAGGGACATAATCTTTATGAAAAACTTCGATATTTGAAACAATTAGTTGTGAAGTACTGAGTAAAATTACAAAATAGTGACATCCAATTGCGTCAAAATGAAGTTTCAAATCTCCAATGACATGCGAAAAAAGAACTCCCTACATCCTCTTTCAAACAATGAGATTTTAGCAGTGACCCTAAATCAGGGCTCTCATGCAGGTATCTCCGAGTTATGGAATCGCCCAATTCTTTTCGCGACCGTGAAGCCAAGTGTTTTTTAGGAAAAAGAAGAAAAAAATTTGAGAATTATTATACCTAGATGTGGAGTATCATTATTCTTTTTTTATTTGAACAAAGATGAATTCAAAATAGTAATCACCGAAGTAAATACCATTTTCAATTTCCAGGCTCAGAGATCTTTCATCATGAGGTTGGAGAAATGATATTAGATTTTGTTTCTGAGTTGATAGTTTTTGTTAGCCTGATCAGTATCCCATAGACCTCAGGGACAAAATCTTCATAAAAAACTTTATTACTTAAAAAATACGGAAATTGCTTCACAAATTTTATATAGGTACTTAGAAATGTACTCAATAGAACAATTTTGTAGAATTCACTGGTCGAGTCGTTTCTGAGGTATTGCATTATGATATTGGGTGGAACTTATGACAACAATTTACATAATTCAGAAGTTATTAAGAACACGCTTATTAATATATAAAATATCCTCCTAACAAAACAAAGCAGAGTTGAACTGAACTCATTGATTGAATGATTCATTCATTGTGTATCTGTGTTACATGATCTAAGAAATAAACACCCTCGATGAGACTCCAGTGTATAATTTACCATCCCTCTGCTGTATGACGATTGACCGAACCAACCCTAGCGGGGTACATCACATAATGCTCAAAAACCCAGGCTTTATTGGACCAGTTACTTTTATGACTGTAACTAAATGTTAAACATTCGCAGTTTATATTGTTTTTGCTATTTAATATTCTAACCAAAGATGAAGCACCTGTTTCCATCGCTAACTCACGTCATAAAACCACAACATTTGAGATGCAAAATCTGGTTATACCAATTTAGAAGCGCTAATCAACAAATTTTGCTTTTCTTTCTGTCAAAAATGTAGAATATCTTTCCTGTTGAATTCATAACAAAAACCTGAGGACATTTTCACTCAATGTTTCATCTATCTCCCAAAACTTTTTTCATCAGAGCATCTTTTTATAAAATAAGTACCTACGCTTTACTTTATTATCTTTTCTTGATCATCCATTATGTGTTAGTAATAGTAATAGTAAGATCACACAAACCTAGTTTAGGCCGAATTCTCTGATAGGAAAATGCATGATAATTTCGAACATGAATAGAAATCATTATTATTATTAAAAGTCAATTCCCAAGCTATCATTTTTTTTCCAAAAGAACTTCTAATAATCGTTTGGTTGTTGCAATGTGAGGTTTTATAAATTGAATTTCTTGTTTGTTGAATTTGTTTTGATTTATTTATTCATTTATCGTATGGCTCAAATCACATAATATGTCTATCAAATTTGATAACGGAAGTCAAAATATGCGAAGGAACATTTCTGAGACAAACCGTCTATTAAGGTGACAATCGGTAGAACAAATGCAACAAAGTGATTTTGGCTGGTATAGCATACTATCATTCTTTTTTATTTCACCATTTTTGTATTCATTATTCACTGATTTTAGAATTTGAAAAAGTGAAGTTCGTTCCAGATTATTTTTCGCATAATTAAGTAGTATGTCAATAGTAACATGTCAATTTTGAAATATTTATGAGAAATCATCGTTTTCAAGTAGGTACAATCCTCATGCTCATAATTGTTGAACTAATATGTAGCTAAAATATGAGTAATTCATATTCAGATGAAACATATTATGCATCGTATATGTTCGATTAATCGTCTATTTCGAAATACAGGGTAACGGTTAGAAAAAAATTAAATTAAAAATAGCACTTCCAGATATCTTTCATCTCTTTTTTACAAATGCTTTAGCATATTTACAGCAAAGCAAAGAGCAACTGGCAAACAAACTACCGCGTTATATATTAACATTACCCCCAGTGGCGTAGCACAAAATTCGGGGGGCCCACAAGGTTTTAGTCGGGGGCCCCCTCCATAGATCCATGTTATTTATGATAAGTTTAACCTGATGTTTTTTAAAGGAAAATGTGATGAAAATAACATATATTATATAGAATAACAAGAATTTCTTAACAAAATGATAAAGATTCTGATATAAAAATAAAAGAAAGAAATCAATGTGATGAAAAAATTGAAAAATTATCTGACAAAAATGCATTAATTATTTCAAAGTTTTTTGTTCAAACATATCTATCAACTTGTCGATGTCCATGCTTCAGGCTACTTCTTGTTCAAAGCTAGAGTAGGCCCAGAAGGCACATAGAATTCTTTGCGACATTGAATTCCTAAGATAATTCTTGATTATCTTAACCCCAATGAAACTATCATTTGACGATGTTTAAAGAGAGTCCAGAAAATCTTGACGGTATATTAAAAAACTGTTGAAAACAGGGTAGCACAGGGTTTGGCTCGGGGGCCCCCTTAGTGCCGGGCCCCCCCGCGTTGCGGAGTCTGCGGGGCCCTCTGCTACGCCACTGCTTATTAAAATATTAAAAAACCTTTCGTTGCTTAGAAAATGTAGTTTCTTTTCCTCTCTGGAGTTTTTTTTTGCAAGCTCCAATCAAATATTTTTTCTTTTCCGCTCTGACATTTTTTCTTATATCTGAAAAATTATAAGATATTCAAAGTGCAGTTTCTAATTTGCGCATTTAATACCTTTTCTTTTTTTATATTGAAAATGAAAGAAATACGAGAGACATTTCTTAACAGATAAATAAGCTATGCAATTAGTTCTAGAACTAACCTCCAATGAAATTGTAATCCTGAAACCGAAGGCACTAAAAAAAAAAAATATTGAAAACTTTGTCTTTGTTGTGGACAAACTCTCAACGTGGTTTCGTATTCAAACACTTGTTGCACTTTTTCCTGAAAAATTACTATGGGTTTTCTCTCCCAGTCTCTGAAACAAGAAACAATTAGAAACATTTTTTTTAATAATATGAGAAAGGCCCCTGCGTGAAAATTTGAGCACTAATTTGTCAGGAGCCAAAATTTTACGAGAGGAAATTGTTTCCTAACAATGAACAGAAAGAAAATGAAAACACTTTGAAATCTTAAGCGTAACGTTTCGGAGTCTGAATCAGACTCCTTCGGATTGACAATCCAAAAATTAAGAAAATTGTCACGATTCTACAAAGTTGAATGAAAATCAGTTATTGTCTATTGTCTATTGTGTTTTCTTTTTATTTCTGTTCATTGTTAGGCAACAATTTCTTCTCGTAAAGTTTTGGCCCCTGACAAATTAGTGCTCAAATTTTTACGCAGGGCCTCTCTTATATTATTGAAAAAATTTTTTCTAATTGTTTCTTGTTTCATTGACTAGGAGAGAAAACCCATATTAATTTTTCAGAAAAATGCAGAGACCTCCCAGAAAATATTTCAATAGATACACTTGTTTCTCTCACTTCGAAAATAGGAAGGGAAATAAAATTATTTCATAATATTTTCCCCTTCTTCATAAAAATATACTGATTAGAGAATTGACAATAATTTCTGCAATAACAGATAAGCCGCAAACCGCCTGAAGAACAACACGTCAAATAAGCCGCCAGGCCCGCAATAAAACGATCATGTGGCGACGTTCAAAGTGAAAGACCGAAAAGTTTCATGCTATATAAAAAACTCTTACAAATAGGATAGCACAGGGTGTGATTGGGGGATATGTCGAATCGAATGACTGTAAACCTTATATGTGTTTTGAATATAATTCAGGAAACCGGGCCTATCGGTAAACCGGTAACCTATCTTTTATTTCGTAAATAATCGTTTATATCATCAATAATTCATTATTGAAATCACATTTTTAAAGGAAAATTAAGGATGAAAGAATTACCAAAATGAACATATTATAATTTACAGTTTTGGAATATGCGGCATTAAAAGTAAAAACTTAGCTCGAAGTTGAAAAAGTTATTTCTCTTGAAACAAATTCCGCCTTCTAAAAAGTAAGTAAAATTTCAACTATATTCGAATTCACTGTATTCAGACTTTGAGAAACGGTTCCTTCTTTTATTGTACTTTCAGAAAAAAAAACAAATTTTCCTTTCGATCTCAAGAACAGATAATGCTCAAAAAACATCCGTTAGTTTTTCGATTGAGAAAATGTTGAAAAAATACAAAACCTATTCGTCCTGAAAAATGAGGAAAGGTTGATGACTGCAATAAGTACTTTTCCATGTACCTAGCACCTGGCAAACTATCAAACGTTGAATATGTTTTTGAGATTTTAAATCTTGATAATTTTAAAATAATTTCATTTTGTCCTTCAGAATTCCTGAAACAAATACAATCAATATTTCGAATTGTTATTATTCATTCATTGTTAGTCGAAAATTCTTTTCAACTCATTTGCTCTTGTCAAATTAGTGCATAAATTTACACCTGAGCCATTTTCTTTTTAAAAAATGATTTGTGATAAATCTGAGGAATTTCAGAAATTGTAGAATCCTCCCAGAATACAAATTAACCTATAAATTATTTTCACATTAGTGTTAATGAAACTGTACAAGTAATGATGTTGACTCTTTAACTCGCGAATATTGGTTTCAAAGGGAGAAATTACGAATTCACCTTGTCCCACAAGATCTGGTAGGAAAGTTCCAAAATTATAATGATTGGATATAATGAAATACAATAGAATACAATAAAATACAATACGAAACAATATAATACAATACAATACATACATTTTCGGAAATAACGAGTAGATTCATTTTGAAGATCCTGTCAATTTAATCTAATATATCCTCGATTACTCCTCGTACGTACTGCATAGGGTGGCCGTCAATGTTACCAATGCGGGAAAATTTAGAAGCTGTGTTCAGCAGTAAGGCAGTTCAGGTTTTTGAAATAGTGGTAATATTCCAAACGACGTCCATTTCCTTTAATTTAGTGAGCGGCGTCATTGTTCAGTATTCCACAGTTTGCCGTGAAAAAATGGTGTCAATGTGACAAATTTGAAAAGTGGCCAATTAGTTATCTCAACGACATTTCGTCTAGACCCCATGGCACCCGAGCAATTATCTGCCAAATTATGACACTATCGATCTCTTGCAGCCAGAGCACCTCCGCATGTGTTGAAACTTATGTGGTCGTCGCGCCGAAGAAGTCCCATGTCCCATGGCATGAAGGGACTGCCTTTATGGGATAGGCGCCACGATATGGAGAGACGCTTCCCGTCTTGGCTGAAAGATAACGGAACAGCAATGTTGACAAAATCCGAGAGCTGCTGGCGACTATTTTTCGCACGCTCCTGTCTATGAAGATGAGCGTGATGGTATCTCTTCATCTATTCAAATACTAGATCAAACTCGCGGCGTCGCCCGAGTATTATTTCCCTGTAAAACGCTAGTGTACAGGGTGATTCACTTATCTTGGTAACCCCAATTTTCTCGAAAGCGTCCGAATATTTTTACAATCTGTGAATGGCGTTTTGAACAAGTCAATGTTGGCTTGAAATGCGCATAAAAATCTGCGGAATGAATAAAGACGCCAGGCGTCTCGGCGCTATCAAAAATTTTTTAACCAGGGAAATACCTTTTTATCATGTCATTCGAAAGATAATTTCACTCTGAACTTTTTCGAATACAATTTTTATCCATTTCTAACAGTCAGCGATCTGCAGCGTGATTTATGTTAATTCTATTCCATTACCTTTTTTCTGTATGCCTTTATTTGGAGAAATAGATATGATTTTGTGCCTTAAATTTGAGAAGGCTATTTTTCTTAACAATCTGCAACTTTGAGTAAAATTAAATATGTAGATACGGCAAGATGGGGCTCCATGTCACAACACTGCCATTATGAAGAGATATTGAGATTCAAAATTAGAAAATAAATGAACCCTTATATTTTGACCGAAGTAAATTATAATGAAATAGGGAAATGATATACCTTATGTATGGATGTATTTCATTATAAGTTACTTTGATGGAAATATAAGGGTCGACTTGGGCATGCATTTCTTTTCTTCATTTTCAAGTGGTCTAAGTTATTAGAATCAGTTTGGTATAAGTACCATAAGTACCATTTTTTGAGATTTTAAATCTTGATAATTTTAAAATAATTTCATTTTCTCTTTCAGGATTCAGTTTCAATCCCAATTCCTGAAACAAATACAATAAATAGTTCGAATTGTTATTATTCATTCATTGTTAGGCGACAATTCATTTCAACTTATTTGCTCTTGTCAAATAAGTGCATAAATTTACACCCGAGCCATTTTATTTGATGATTTGTGATAAATCTGAAGAATTTCAGAAACTGTAGAATCCTCCTAGAATATAAATTAACCTATGAAATATTTTCACATTATTGTTGATGAAACTGTACAACTAATGATTTTGACTCTGTAACTCGCGAATATACGAATTCACCTTGTCCCACAAGATCCCACAAGATAATGATTGAATATAATGAAATACAATACCATAGAATACAATAAAATACATGTTTGCTGATTTCTCCAATATTCAACATCGCATGATTCATTTCAATGTAATTAATAGAATTGAGTTGCTGGCTTAAGAAGTTTTAAACTGTCACTTTCAACTGTACAGTTGAAGTTCTCAGTTGAAACTGAAGTGGGTATTTCAGACTCAGTTCAACTCGATGTTCTCAACTGTACAATTTATACAATTTAACTGAGAAATATGAACAGTTGAAACTGACAGGTTTAAAACATTAAGTTTATTATTGAAGTCTTACTGCTTACATCAGGATTAGATGAAGCTGTGACATAATTATGAACATTTGTTTTATGTTCAATACGGTGCAATAGTAGACATCTATTATATCCCTTGGGGCTCATCGGTAGTCGAAGAACCAGTCTGACACTTTTCAAATTGCTCAGGCACCATGAGGAACACGGTCAAAACATTAAAGAAGACAGGGTAGATAATATAAGTAAAAATATCACCGTCGACAGCCTTGGCCTATGATTCAGAATTTGATAAGAAGTTGCTGATGACACTGAGATGAGGAAAATATCCTTGGTGAGTGTAAGGAAAAGGTAATGATCACATACCTTTGAAGCGACGGAAGTTAGACTCATCGGATTGTAGTTACTAGGACAGCTTGTCTTCTCTCTTGAAGACAGAAGTGACCTACGCTGGCAACCTCGGGGAAGTCAGCCAATCCATATAGCAAGAATTTTCTGAAGACTGCAGCCAATTAATAGTTCATATAGTGAACTGGTACATCACCTAGACTATATTTCAAATAGGTAATGGTACAACCCCTCAGAATTCTTTCAGTTATATTATCCAACCAGAAACATTTTCACAGAAAATGTTGTCAAAACGAGACCGCATTTCTCACAATGTCAAAGAGTTATGAGATCTCATGTAGAGCCAAGCTGCTAACTCACACCCTTTAACTTTACTAGTCCTCATTTAACAAACTCGACATAAGTGACTACCGCCTCGTGAGCGTAAGTTGAAAAATTCATTCGCTGTTCTTAACTTTTCTGTAATACAATAGTTGTTATAGTAATGAAACTGCCAAGTCACATATTTTGACTAAGGTCTAGAGTTTGTAAAGTAAGGAATTGTAAAGTTAAAAAGTGTAAGTAAGCAGCTTGGGTCTACATGAGATCTGATAACTCTATGACAATATGAGAAATGCAGAGTCGTTTTGGCAACATTTCACATGAAAATGTTTTTTTTTTTGGATTTGACTTCTTTTTGTATGTTGCTTATAACATAATCATTTTATTTTGTTAATTTTTTCTACAATAATAATTGAATCAGATATAATTATTCCAAGATCTTCTTCAAGTGAAAATAAATCTCAATCCATTCTCAAAATCAACAACTTACGAAGTGGAGAAATATATCTACTCCTACCCATACCTAGTATAACGGGTATTTACATATTGGAAACTATCGTTGTGGTTATTAACTTAGAAACCACATATTCACCTTTGATACGAATATAACAACAATGCAATTGAAAAGAAATCAAATTGTATTTGATATGAATACCCATGTGGCATTTTACGAGCTCTTAATTTTAACCCTTAATTCAAAATGTAGGGGTGATTTTTACCGGAAATTCTTAAATAATTTTTTTGACATTTATATCAGGCAGTCCTCAATATATTTCAATAACTGAAGCTAGCTCACAAACCAAATTTCAACTTCATAGGACTTCAGGAAGTACACTAACAGTTTTTATGATCATCTGTGAGTCAGTGACGAAATCGACGGTTTTTAGATATCCATGAAATCTTAAGGGTAGAAGCTATGCAATTGAAATTTCGTACATAAGTGCACTATTGACATAATACCCTAAATAATTTGTTAATTTAGTATATTGAAAGTTATGAGGGTTCAAAAATTCGACGAAACAGGTAGGTACTTGGTGCCCCAGCGCGGCGCTTCGCTTGGCTCGATATACACAAAAAGATCAGCTTCCAAAACTAGGCGATCTTGAAGGATTTCAAATAAATCTTTAACTGCACCATATTGTACCCTACACTGAGAAGCTCCAAGCAAGGTTACTTAGATTATTACAAGACAATTTCGAGTTCAAAAGATAGCAGATAGGAAAAATTGGTGATTTGAGCTGGTACCAAATGTACCCGGTGTCTCTTCACAAAGGTCATATCTGATTAAAACGTGTCACAAGAAAGAACATGATAACTTTTATCGGCTAATTGATCGAGTGCTGCATTCTCTTAAATAACGCCGCTTACCTAAACAAATCACAGCCTCCCATAATATCCATCCACATATCGATACAATCCATCAGGAGATTTATCTGGAACAGCATCCACTTAAGGAATTACCGAGATCTTCCCACGCGCGAGAGGCCTAATTTATTCCGGGACGCTCTGGAATATGGGAAGATCTTATACAATAGGAACCACTTTTTTACAAGCTTTCTTTCTAATAGGGAATTTGAAAAAAATATTGGACCGAACTGTTTGATGGATGAAACATTTTATATCAATTAGCGACTGGGCCGCCTAAACAAATCCATGGAGAATAAGGTCCACGTAACGAATAAAAATTGATTTTTTTTCCATCAAATTATATTTATAGAAACAGTCTGTTGGACGTTGAATAAATTTATGAAGTTCTTTTGACTACAACGAAGTAACACATGAAATACTGTTAAGTTCAGAATGACGTTGCAGCAAACATTGGCCAAGTCCTAAACGCTGCTAAAATGCCAAAAGTGCACCCCGAAAGGCAAAGACAAAGTTTCAGGAAGTGCTATTCTGAATCGGAATCTGCTTTTTCTGATAGTATATCTTATTTAACAGATAAAATTGAATATATTCGTTGTAAATACATTAATATTAATTATGTTTCATCTGAATTTAAACCTATTTTCGAGCATCAGGATTATGTGAGTAAAAGGACGACAAACAATTTCATTTTATTGGGAGACCAAAAAAAATGGTGCAGTTAAGGATGCCTCATGCAGTTTCTTTCAATCGTATTTCTGCTACTGGAATTACATCACTGAATGATTTCTTCAGAATCAATAATACCTATATTATATATTCTTTTGAATAAGAGAGCTAAAATAATACAATAAATGTTGAAACAAAAAGAACCTAAGCTGAGGTAAAAAAAGGAACGGGGTACCATAACATTCTGCGTATGATAATATAGTATCATACGATACTATCATCACTAGTATCATACGATACTATGGAGCCAGGGGAAAAAACCTCAGCCGAAAAAACCTGTCTCCCCGTAAAAAAATAAAATAAAATTGTTGTATCTGAATATTCTATATAGAAGGACATCACGATTATGGGACCGGCTCTTCGGAGGAAGGATTTCCAAACACAAACTCTAACCTGAAAATAAAAAAAGACATAGCAGCAAGAGAATTCAATTTATACTTCATCAAATTGATCTAAAATTTTTAACCCATTGCAAAAATGAGTTTGATATATTGTGTAAGGCTCTAATGCCATCTTGGAATTTATAAATCGAACAATTATTAATTAGGTGTTCAACTGTTTCCTCTGATTCACCACATTCACAATTAGGAATATCAACTGAATTCCACTTGAAAAGCATGCTATTGGTACGACCATGACCTGTTCTTATTCGATTAAGAAGGGATCATATTCTCCTGGGAAGGTTAAAACCAGGAACTTTATTCGATGGATCAGATATAAGATCTTTATTAGATAAAGAACATGCATCCCATTCGGATTTCCAGCTGAAGTTCGAATTCAGAAAGTTATTCGACCAAATAGGTTTACGGGATTTCAGTCTTGGAATTCTATTTTCTGGAACGTATATTGGATTATCTATACACAATGAAAAATTTAAGTTCATTTTGGTGCTCGAAAGAAAAATTATGATATTCTGAGTACTGCCATGAAAAAATCGATATTTCATTAACTGTTTGAAACAGCTTCCTGAAGAGAAAACACCCATAAAATTTGATAGAGATCGGACTGTAAATTCCAGAGTTATAGCTATCGCAAATTTAGGCCAACGTTCATGAATCACCTTGTATCTCCGAAAATAATGGTCTTAGGATATAAAACAACCAATTTTGTTGAAGGGCCTGGACGTCCTGCATTCACCACTAGGACACGGCCAACGACTCATAGAACACCCTGTAGATTTAAATGAAAATAATTAGGTTCATATGAAATTACCTATATGTAGGTATAGATCCCAGATATCTATCTTATTGAAATAGTTAATAAAATTTGGGTTAACATAAAATCCAAATTATTTGTTCTCATTGTCCATTTGATTTGTTTAAATACTGCCTTCAGTATGTTGCAGGAATTTAGACAGATAATAACAAACCATTATGATTTTGCCGACGTTTCTGAACCTATTATTCCTCGCTCAAAACTAAAAAAGTTTTATTGGTTACAAAGTTATTCAAAATTTCAAAACTATATTGTTTTTTAATGGAATGATGAGGTATGGTTTGGAAATTTGGAAAAACTTTTCGAACAATAAAACTTCCTCTAGCCTTGAGGAAGGAACAATTTCGAATTAATATTCCAATGAAGTAAACCCCCCTAAGAAAATATAATACGTGAGTGAATTAGCTCTGACACACAAAAAATTTTGACTCTTAATCCGCAAGAAATTGTTTTTGGAAGTTCTTTGCATTTTTGTGAAAGTTTTATCAGGGTTTTCTCCCCTATTCTTTGAAACAAGAAAGGTTTAGAATTTTTTTTTAATAATAGAGCAAAGGCCAAATCATTACAAAAAATTGCCTAACAATGAAAAAACCGAAAACACTTCGAACTCTGAAGCTGCGTAATGTTCGGAGTCTAAATCTCCTTTTTTAGAGGTTTAGGTTCAGGCGGTAGATGCCATTTTCCATCAAAAGTTGAAATTTAGAATGAATAAATATAATTAATTTCGATAAGTTTCAGGTATTTTCAGATTCGATCGATCATTATAAAATTTTCAGAATTGTGTGAAAAATTTGAATGAATCAATTAGATTGAGCTCTTTATGAATTTTGAATAAATGCAAGGAATTCTAGGAGGCCTACAATGTTCAGTAGAATATATTTTTTTGAGTAGGACACTGGAAATTTATTTCATATCACAATGTAAATAATGAAAAATCAATTAATTGAATTCATATCTACAGTAGGTATTGTTATGGTTCCTATTTATATTTAAAATTTTTGAATTTATTTTGAATTTAAAGAACCAAAATTATAAAAAAATATATTATAGATTTTTGAATTTTGAAAATTTACCTGGCCCAAACTCTTTACTCAATTGAGGGTTCAATAAAATTATGTCAATAAAATTCGAAAGATTTTGATTTTAAAATATTATAATTGAAAATTGGTTGAATGTAATAATCTCTTAATATCTAATGAAAATGAAATTTGATTCCGATAATAAACTATTCTAATAATAATAATGAAAAATAACTAACTAATTCTATGGTTGATTTTTTTTGTTCAGTGTTCAAAATATAGGTTAACTTTCAGGTTAGTGTTTATGAATCAACTCACTTTTCTCAGTTTCTATGTTCACAGTCTGCTTTTAAAAACACTAATCTCTTGAAATTTATTCACTGGGCCAATGTCTTTATTTCTTCTTTTCTATAAGTCCATATCTGGTGTCACTATTTTTCATATATTATCATTTCCATTCATATCATAATCACTCTATATTATATCGACAAATCACTTAACATTCATCAATTTCTGTATCTGTACACTATAGTTTTTGTTTTCAATAATTCTCAATCCCAATTTCTCCAATTCTTCTCCCCCTTCAATTCTTTTTTCGTCTCCTTGGTTTCACTCCTCAAAAGTCCTCACTCTCTAGATTTCTTACAATAACATAGAATTTATTTTTATTTTTCTTATTAAAATCTTCCAATTTTAGCCTTATCAAGAAACCAGCAATTTAACTCAATGAATTTGGAAATCGAAGAATACAGTCGAAGACTAGAATTTTGAATTGAAATTATCTCTGGAATGTAAACAATAAATTCAAATGTTGAAACTTTTGAATTTTGATGCATGTACTTGCGATTGTGTTATGATATAATTTTTACCAGGTAATGTTTCATGTATCCTTTTGAAATAATATTGAATTAGATATAAATATAGAACCATAACAAAATTTCATAACAGTATGTTTGTATTTGTTACACTGTCCCATATAATTGCAATAAAATCAGATGATTCTTGAGAATTTCGGTAAAATAAATGATTGTTTCAGTCTCATAAATTCAACATTTCGCAGTTTCATGAAAAAACTTGAAGAACATGATCTTTCAAATTAAGTTGAAAATTAATAATTAAGTAGCAATTGTGAAACTCTGTACAACACAGAAGCTTCAGCCTAGGTTGTTCAGTTTTCTGAAATTAAAATGTAATTACTTCGATTGTACCTTGTCGACCAAATAAATTATGGTATTATTGTAAAGGTAGGTAAATAGTTAAGAAGGGTTTCTTCTGACCTCAGAATTCTCCTTTGAGCGAAAGCTCAAAGGAGAATTATCAAAGAGGACTCATGGGAAAACTATTTGCTAAATATTTATGAGCCAACCAGCTTCGAAACAAAATTTTTGTGTTTAGAGTGGACAGTCGGCCTGACGTCAAAATGGGAAAAATGGTGACGCTCTCAGCAAAAGCAATTCAATTAGTTTGATCCCCAAATTCAAACATCAAAATTTCGCACGGAAATTGAAAAAACAATTCATATCAATGACAATTAACGTCCACTTTCACCTTTCTACAGCGAAAATATAAAAAAAAAAACCATTAGAGGATGGAAATTATTTATGAAAATCGCATGATCTATTTCAAATTACGCACCTCGGTGATTTCGCACATGATCTCGCATCGTTTAATAGCAATGCAAACAAGAATCAATCAACCCACTGCATTAACCTATCAAAATCCAAACCAAATATTGGTTCACTCTCCATTTCTATTGGCAACAGGCGTGGTTTAGATGACGTCACCGCTGCAGAAGGAATCTCAGCCCAAAGCAATTAGTGAATATGGTCAGATGCCGATAGAGAGGCTGAGAAACAGATCTGCAGGGTTCAGCTCTGGGTATTCAATAAGATCGACGTTTCGTATTAGTTTTAGTTGAGCAGCTGTGGCGTTGATGAGTACTTTTTTGGGGTCGGCCTTTCGAAAGATGTTGGAGGAGTTGAATTTGACGGTCGGTGACAGTTTTCAGGGTTGCGATACTACCAATTTCTCGAGTTACTCGACTCCTTTTTCCGTCAAGAACATACTCAACATGAACTTGTCGCAGGAGAACGAGTTTTGTTTCTTCGAGGGTGTTGTTAAAAAAGAGGTTGACAATGGTAGTGCGAATTATGGGTGGACGGAGGAGGATGGTTCAATGGGGGTCAGAGCTTTCATAATTACGGAGGTTACGCAAGTTCACATACCGAGTGTTCGGGAAGCAGATCGGAACACTTTTACCCCAGGCTGAATGAAATTTCGACGGTTGCCAAAATTAGTGAGTTCGCTAGGAGCTCCAGTCCAAGTGAGTTGCTTTATTGAGTTTTAATTTGATTTCTGATGGATTTTATTGTTGCTATAATTGACTTTTGAAAAAAGTTATATTTTTATATTAACGTTTGTATCTTGTCTAAATATTCAAAAGAGATTTCAATATACACATGAGAATAATAGGAAGTAATTGCACAAGTGCATCAAAATTACTGATAATTTTGCATTTTCTCCTAAAATAAAAATGACCGAATGCAGTTTTTCAAAAACAACACTCTGAAATGCAGAATTTTCAGGTCATCTTGATGCATGAGTGTAATTCGGCTGAATATTTCCCGAAATTGCTATGGATACGAGCAGTGCAATTATCGCAGGGATCTTTCACTCTCTACAATGCAATTATCGCTGTAATTTTCGATAATTGCATTCTATTTACATGAAGTTTTTGACAGGACGGAAATATTTTTATAAATATTGAATCATCTTTGTATTGTTTCAACAATTAATGTATAAGTTAAAAAAATGTTAGTGGGCTAATGTTTTTCCGAGAAAATACATTCAAATTTATATTGATTCATGTCATTACAATATAAATCAAGAATGAAAATACCAGAGTTATATCGTTAACACACACCATAAAAAACAATAAAAAAAATAAAACAATACAATAAATGGGTGGAACCAATAATGAAACTCCGTAAAGGGTTTCGAGTCTTTGACTTTACCTATACTTCAACAGGAGATTACTGAGCACAGAAGAAACACATTTTGTTTTTACTAGTTTTTTTCGATTCGATTCGGCTGGGAAGATACAGCCTGTTGGAAAATAATGAAAACATTTTTTTTTCAAATATATATCGTGAATGATTTCACATTCATATGGTTTTCAGTGATATGGTGAATTTTTATGAATACAAATTCCACTTACATGTTTTATTTTGTTCATAAGGTCCATAACATTTCATAAGTATACCATGAAACAACACTTGCAAATAAGTTGAATGCTCGGTTGTCTGCTATATAATGAATATTATATTATGGTCATTTTAGAAAATAAATGTATTCTTGGGGAAATTTTGTGAAATGCTCATTTTTCTAGTAACAAATCATTTGAAAAAATCTATATTATAATTTCAAATTGGATATTTGCCTGAATGCAACTCTGTTCAAAAGATTACAATTTTAGGTGGTCGACTTTAGGAGCTTTTACCAAAAGGGGCATAGCAAATCATGAAAGTGAATATTTTTTAAGCTGAATCAGAAAAAATGGTATACGAAAAATGTATTTCCTTTGAGTCCGAGAATTAGTTTTTGAAATATCTATACACCTCAATGACTCCACCTTATGCTATAGCGAGTAGGTACCTATTAATCCTATTTTTATCATTATACTATTGACTTAATCCTTTGAAATCGTTGAGGAAAACATTCATTGCGTATTATTCTTAGTTTCGCATTTTTCTCAACATATAATCACAGGGTCACTTAGTTCCTTAGTAACCTTTAGTTGGTGTGGAGATTTGTCCATATTTTGGATATTCAGATTTTTCAGATAAATTACAGACCAGAATTCACTTCAAATCAAGTAACAATTTATCGTGGTTATTACTACAGTGATGCCATTGTTTATTCAAACTCATATGTTATCAAAATTTTACCTTTTTCGAGAATAAATATTATAATTATTATTATTACTTCCACCTCATACTCATTATTTCATTATCATTATAATAATTTCATGAAATATAATACAGTCGTATCCGTATCTTGATTAGTTCATCTCAGGGTGTTAATTTTGGGGGATTTTGTGAAATATTCTTTTTTTTTTGGACTGAAGGACATAGATAAATTGACTCCAATACCATTGTTTAGTTATTTCATTTCTACTTATTGTATATTATTCAATGTTTGGCACACAATTTTTTCTCCTTCACAAATATCATACCATACGATACGATTGGTTTGTCTTGTGGGTAAGGCGTGTTTCTGAAATTATTTCGTTTTCGGGCATATTATGGGTCCTTCATATCCTCTTATTATATTTTCCAGATAGCCATTGATAGATTTTTTTAAGTAGATTTCATCGACGTCCAAATTTTCTTGGGTTATCGTTTTCGAAATATAAAGATCGAATACCTATAATTTACTTCACCACTGAATTGCATGTTTTTTTTATTGCGATAATATCAAACACTCGGTATCTCCTGTCCTTTTTTTTTAACAATTTTTAATAATAATAATTTCGAAGGTTTTGCAGCTCTATGAATGAATATGCTGAAAAATGTCTATTCATTTTAGTGTAAAAATCTCACTTGATGTTTTTCCTCCCTTCATTTCCAATGAGTTGTTTGCACCAAAACGAACGTCAAATAGAACTTTTTTAGAACTTTCAGAAATAGAATTTTAAAACCTTCGAAATGTCAAAAGGCGTCAAAAGATTTACCTGCCTAAGCATTTTCTAGGGCCTGTTTATATCTTTTCGAAACAGAAAGAAGTTATTATTCTTTCTCAGTCATAATCTACTTTTCTTTCTACGAGAAAAAATACAACTTTATGATATATATCAGAACAATAATCAGAGTATACTTCTGAATTGCTATCTAAAAGGGCGTCGCCAGAATTTTTTTTTGGGTGGGGTAAAAACAAATTCAGGATATAGGATGCTGTTATCATAATATGCAAAAGATTGTATGAATTTTCGTTAAGAGTTAGTATTTTTCTCGAAGGTGGGGGGCGATCATTACCCCCATTGAAAAGTTGCAAAGTAGTTCAGTGCAAAAAGCCACAAGTTTCAAAATCTTCCGAATAGTTGGTCGATAATTTTTTTGTCGAGTCGATTGACTCCCAAATAATTACTACAAGAATTTACGTAGAAACATTTCCATTTATGAAAATTTTCCTATTGAGATGAAAAAGGGTAGATAATTCTGGATTTCCCAGAATGAATTTTGATCTATATATAACAGGATTCGTCTTTGTATCTCGCTAAACAATTCTTTTTTGTCTTTGCAGAGCAAGAGCAAGTAACTAGCTCAAAAACGGAACTCCGGAAAGCCTGTAAGCAACGAGCGAAGAGAAAACCCAGGGTGCTGTTCTCCCAGTACCAAGTGCACGAGCTTGAAAAGAAATTCAAACAACAAAAATACCTTTCTGCGCCAGAACGTGAACAGCTGGCGCTTGGTTTGAACCTAACCCCCACCCAAGTGAAAATCTGGTTTCAAAACAGGAGGTACAAGAGCAAGAGGGGAACTGTGGAACATCAAGGGGGAGAGAAAAAGACGAAAATACTTACTGACTGCTTGGGACACCAGAATTTCTGCGGGGACATGCAGCAACACTGCATGACTTCGTACAATTACCCTAATCATTCTGTACATTTTCAGCACGACTATAGCCCCGCTGATCTCAGATATAATAATTTTCCACCCTCTATGGACAAATTGAATTTTTATTATTGTAATTCATAGTTTAGATCGTTTAATTTTTTGTCAGTCTTTAAAAGCATTGTTATTTGTAAATATACATAAATCTTCTTTCGTCTAGAGTAACAAATGCCCATGAAGTATTATAAAATTTCGTAATTGCCTTACTGTTTTCAAAAATATTTTTGTACCAAATTATATTTGTTTTTTGTATATAACTTTATTATTATAAGATTTATTGTTAATTAAAACTTGAATTTTTATATTTGTTTCAATTCAATAGGTAGACCAATATCAGTTGAATTTTCTTGATCGAATGTCCCAAAACTGTGGAAGAAATAGAATCTGTGATCCTTCAATAATTAATTGATTAAGTTCATGAGTTACTGACGATTTAAGTATATGTCAGGTTCTCTTCTTGAGTGCGTTACTTTGAGTATTTCTTGCCTACTTTTTTTCAACTAATATACGATGACATGCGCGGAATTCCCGTAACTAACGACATTGAAAATGTGAAAAATAAATTTCTATGTTCAATATCATAACTTAATATTCGACGCTTCGACACGATTATTAAATTTATGAATTACCATTGAGTATTAATATACTCAATTGTATTCAGTATATTTATACTCAATGGCATTATGTACGAATAATTCAGCAGTTTATTTTTTATTGTCCGAGAACCATTTCATTTTTGTGATGAAATGTGAAATGATGAAACTGATGATCATTGTATATTTCCAAAATGTTTCCGCACTTAATTCTTCACACATTCACCTTGAAAATACGTTCTCGTATATTTCACCTACAGCAGACCACACAAATACAAAAATTATACAGTTTCAAGAACTTCGATACTATTATTATATTCGAAACTCGAAAAAATCAGGAATTTTCATATTTGTCTTTTAAATGAAATTTTCCTTCGTTATTCAGTATAGAAAAATTGAAATTGCAGAAATACTGTCTTTCCTGGTAGGGTTTTCGGTCAATCATTTTCTAGATGCTTCACTTGTTATTTTGCTCCACTTTTTTCTTCATATCTATCAATATTTCATACACTCGATCAAGACGATAATTTTTATTTCAGTACATATCTCATTCACAGCCTTGAAGATAATTGATTAATTTTAATAGGATTTCAATTATGTTATGAAATCTACTATCATTTTTTGAATTATTCGATTTCTGTTGACAATTTGACTCATTCTTCTAGTGAAAAACCTACCTACCATCATTTGAAATCAAGAAGAATGATGAAATCAGTAGATAGCGGTAGTTTTCCGAGAATTTTGAAGGTTGACTTGAAGACTGAAAAAACGGGAAATAGGACTTTTATCTTCCAAAACAAATAGGATTTGATTAGGTTTTATTATTTGACTAAGAATCCCCAAAATGAAATTATTAAATTATAAATACCCAAAATAAAACCATACCATTGGTGAACAAAGATTTTCAAAGCGACGGAGCCAAGCTAAAAGTAGTTTTTGAATGACAATTTGAGAATATTATGTATTAATTATTATTTAAGATGGATCGCCGCTGCATCATATTACTATACTTCTTTCTAAATTGTTAATTGATAAATTAATCCCTTTGGAAATGCTCTTCTTGTTTCTTCATATGTTAATTAGTTGGTTATCGCGATTTCGTAATTTGGTCAGTTGTAGTTTGAAAAAATCTAATGTTCACATAACTTTTTTTTTTTTTGACTTCGAATAATCAAGGGATACGTCTAAAAATATAGTGTATTTTTAATATGAGGAAACATATCATGAAGTACATATAAGTAACATATTCTTTACATAGTCATAAAAATAATCATTACCATACTTTGAAATGAGATGAGAAACATACCCATAAAGTTATCGCTTTAGCTACCAACATACTTTCTTTACCTACTTACTTTGTTTACTTATTTACTACCTCAGAATTAAAACAGTAATTTGACTTTTAGTCATCAAGTGTGAGCGTCAAACGATTCAAGAATTATCGAAGTTAACTCTTTGGTTTACAATCAACCAAGTTCAGAAAATAATAACCGATTTCAAGCGAATAACCAGTAATGACCGCGGTTATCTACGGTCCTGCCTGCGGTTATCTACGGTTATAGCCTTCAGCGATATTCCTTGTAAAATGATTATAACCGACAATGACCGAAGTCGCTTGAATGCAGTTGGTCCTAGTTGGTAATTACCAATGAGGACCAGGTTATTCGCTTGAAATCGGTTATTGTGATCTGAGGATTTGCAGGAAGAATATGATCTTATAGGGTGAAGACCCAACATTTGTTTTTTCGTGGGTTTTTTAATGTTTTCTGTAAAAACACTGTTTTATTCTTCTTCATTCTTATTTGTATCTATTGTGCCAATGTAAAGGTAAAGGCGTAATCTTTTCAACATCAAAATGGACTATACAAAATGAACGACATGAAAAGACTGATTGCTGAGTTTCAAAACTGCCGAATCAGTCCTTGTATGAAAAACTAAACAAAAAGCATTCGAAGTAAAATGAAAATGAATACAAAATATTTTGAAAGAAGTCATAAGTTGTGAGGAAGGTTTCTTCACTGTGGAAGAAACCTAGCCTAAGTTAGGGTAGGTACTTGATTTGCAGTGTTATAAATATTTCGTTGGTGATATCCGCAAACGTCATATTAGAGAATAATGTAATAAAAAGCATCGCACGACCTTTTTAGAGGACTGTGCAACATGAATTAATCACCCCTCAAACATTTTTTCTTGTTGATTTCGATATTTACCACATTTTTAACTCTTTTTGATCCATTTCACGTCGAATAATCCAATTGGTCGAATTTTTTCTGTGACATAACTGTTCTGATATAATTTTGATATCTAGAAAAAAACACATATGAAGATTTGATGGAATGCGATCCAAGATAAATCGGTGTAAAAATTGTTAATACAGTATCTATTGCATATTTTACCGCATCAAATTCTGGTTACAAACATATTACTTTTACATTCATGCTTTTTTCGATGGTAAGTAAAACCTATGATGAGCGATGTTAATTTAAGATTAATACATCTTATTCATTCAAAATAAGATAACTTTTCAAGGTGGCTTACTGCTGATGTTTTTTCTTCAAATGTTGCGGGACTTTTTCTATAAATTAAAAGATATATGCCTATAAAAATACATAAGATAAGATTCATTTCAGATGTAAGTTACAATGCAAAAATAACAAAATGATCTTTGAAATGAAATAATATCAAAATTACAACATCGAGCTGATACTCAGATATTGTGTCATTCCTAGTTTCAGCCCCCCTCAAATATTTGTTAACATTTTGTGTTAACATTTTGTGCGGCAAGCTGCATATATTGTTTTATGATTCTTTGAACTTATTATATTTACATTGTGTTGAAATGCTTGATACATTGTGTATTTGAAAACTTTCTCTGCATATAATATTTTGTGAATTTTTCAACTAGATTCAATTTCCTTGCCGTCATGCAATAATTTTTCAACTAAATTATAGAGTGTTTCCGAAGGAACGAAGTCTACTTGTGCTTCACCTTCATAGAATCAGGATGAAATCACAGGCTCGAATGCTCATTCGCTTTTGTTTATAATTAATGAGAAGGTAATGAGTAATAATCAGAGGATGTGGGATAAAGGGTTATCTTGACGGCTAGCAGAGCTTTTAGGTTAAAAGGTGATCTGGTGCCAAGTACTTGAGAATTTGCCTGTGGATGCTCTCCACTCTCTACAGGAGCAACACAAAAATCTTGATAACTCCTCTATTTATATGGGAGCACTAATAATCATACTCTGGTGATTCATAGGCCACCTTAACGTAAATAATTATTCAATGGTTTAAAATTAGATCGAGATGCCTAGACATTCATTCATTTGGTGGAGAACAACTCAAACGTACTTAATTTCTTTTTTATATTTGAGGTCTAGTATCTCTCGACTCCTTCACTTTTGTTAAGTGATCATTTACCATTCAGTGCTATAATTTTTCGAGTGAAATCATCATTGTTCTTCAAATTGAAATTGAAGAAAGTCTTAACGTAAACATGTCATGCCGAAGTAGGTAGGTATGTTCCAGGTTGGAACATGCATACTTCAAGCAGGTTTCACCGAAAAATAATTTATATGAAATATGAGAAAAATTTTTAAGCTGCCCCTTGGCTCCTCCCTGGGTGCACTACTGCTTTGATGAAAATGAATGTGTAGGATACTTGGAGCGCTAAGAAAATACTAAATCGACAGCGGAATGTCGCAAGTGGCTTCTTGACAAAATATCTTGTATGCCCTGTGGAAAGAGAACAGTTTCCCAAAAGTGAACATATTATTTTGAACCCCAGAACCCCTATTAGCAATCTATCCCATACCCCAAGCGTCGTCTCACCCATGGGGTGCGGGAGATATGGCCAAAATCAGAATTTTTTATTTTATTTTATTTCTGAAAAATGTTTAGTTCAAAACAGTGGATTTACGGTGCATTTTGAAAAAGATGCGTCATCTCTGCTTGTTTTACCCTAGGAAATAAGACCTGGCATCGAGCCTGGGCCCGTATTCTCGACAAGTGAGCTTTTAAACGTATACGTCTCAAAACGAACGGTTCACGTGCGAGTACTTTTCCGGATCGGTATTCTTGACGACCATTCGTTCCATGAAAGGTATACGTTTGAAAACGTGTGATCGCAATAGCCGGCAACACATTTCACAAATGACATAAATTGTTCATTGAGGATTATGAATTCTAATTGAAAAACTACCACGGATCTTCAATCTGATAAAGTTTTCAACCAATTCACATAAGAATATACTCAATAAATTGATCAGGAATAGGTAACATACCATGGTAGGTGCAATCAGAGATTGAAAGAATTTGAGAAACGTAAGATTATGATCCACAAATCCATTTTGTTTGATCATAATATATATTTGTAGCCTTCGCAAGACCTTAAGTCAAGAACGAAAACGAAGGTTAGCAATGCGAAAAGGCCTACCAGAGGAACAGGCAATGGGTCTCACGAGGAGTTTTGTTTTGTTTACTGTAACTGTGTGATGTACTTATTATTTTTTTGGAATAAATCTATAATGAGAGTGTGTATATGTTAATTGAAATAAATGAAAAAAATATTAATAAATTTATGAATCATATATTCATGAAGTGTTTTACATAGGTGAGCGGACTTATCACTTAGGTATCTTAGAGATTGGTTATAATAATTGTTGCTTGTAATTTTCTATATACAATATGATCGGTTTTAATATGTTCTCCGACGTCATTGACACCCAGTCTCTACTGATCTCTATCTTTCTAGAGATTCTCCTCCAATAAAAGTTCTCTCATTTCTTTTTCTATCTCCTCCCACCAGCTTTTTCGAGCCTCTTCGGATGCAAATTTTCGGTTGATGCTCATTATGTTCTCTTCATTGTCAAAGGGAGACCCATATATTCCTTAAAGAGTCAGTGCTATGTCCTCACCATCATTATCTGGTTCAGGAACATTATCTCCGATACAAAGATTATGAAGCCCGACACAAGCATTGATAATTTTACTTGCCGTCTCTTGAGCATAGTGAAGAACTCTGTGTGCAAGCAGACACCGAAATCTCATCTTGAGGACTCCATTGTATATCCCAATAAAACTTCTGATTGTTTTGCGATTTATATTGTACTAATATTCCGAAGTACCTTCTTGTCAAACGTCTACACAAACACAGAAAAATCAAACTTTATCACGAAAACGAATGATAAAAAGCGCTCGCTGTAAACACTCGCTTTGAGAACGTATGCGACCTTATAGTCACGAGTCAAGAATATCAAAGCGTGTGATATTCTGAAAGTTCGCATACGCATAGAAAGTTCACTTGTCGAGAATACGGACTACGGACCCTGGCACTTACATTTCATGTTTCAGTGGCCCGGGATGCTACATCTAACATCATAGGGTGAAATTGACAAGAGGATCGTTCGAAAATTCATGAGATATATACACGAATAATTTTTTTTTGTAGATCCAACCTGAACAGAATTGAAATCCGAAATCTAAGGTCAGGCGCAAATTCATCAGGTGTATGTAGATAGAATTCAAAAGAAATTCGAAACATTTCAAAAAATAAAAGATAATAACTTATACAGTGTATGTATGGGTGAACTGAGGAATATCTATTTATTGAATCTTTCCAGTCAAAACGATTGGAAGGATTTCCTTATTTCTTGATTAATAATTTTATGTCTTGAAAATTTTAAATATGGCCTCGTTTGTTTTTACAAGGTGACGTTCAATTTTCTTTTCCTTCTCTCTTTTCTCTCTTCATATTGTAGATAACAATATTTTTAAGAAATTAACACATCAGTTATGAGAAAAAGAGTTGAAATCGTCATTGTAGAAACTTCTGCTCGGTTTATCATTTGACATTGAGCGCGATAAAATTGTAAATAGTGTGCACATTTTCCACAAGTGAATCGAAGTCTATGCCGTAACTGTTATAAATTATTTGGCCAATAAAAATACGCCTCTGATCAGAAATAACATCACAACGTTTATTCCATATTGAGTAGAAGCCTCATCATTTCATTTTTGTAACAAAGTAGTTACAATCATATTTTTAAATTCCAAACGTTGAAGGAAGCGTAATTTGAACATTTACACTGAATAGGTACCTATTGTTTCGTTTTGGATTCAATTGTTTCATGAAACTTTAATTTCTATTTTATTCATGTTGACTTACAGATACATATTTTCAAATACGGTACCAATTTTTCAATATCATAGTTATAGGCAAGGTCCACCAAAGCAGCATAAAATATTTTGTAATCAATAAAAAAGAATCATGACATCGCTCTGTAAAAATTAGAGACGCTATGAATACATTTTTATTTCATATGGTGGTTATTTGAAAACTGAAGATGACCGAATGTTTTCCTTAACTCATCTACTAACCTACGTACGAACTTTATATTAATTACATGATGTAAAATAAAAATTGATGACTTTTAGTTGCCTATTCTACCGCTAGGTGTTTCGCTCTCATTTACAGTTGTGTGTTACAGAACGCTGCGTATTAACATGCATCTAAAGTGATACTACTCTCCTCAAGATGGCGCTTCCTAATATTTCTTATTTACCAATGGCCAAATAGATGGCGCTACATCAGTTTTCTAGTTACTTCACCTTTTTCTAGATGTAGTGAAATCGGACGATATTTATGTAGTTTTAGACTACCTATCTATATTGATAACAGATGGCGCAGACGTCTCGAATAAAGAATATTCAACACTTTCGCCTCCGCATAGTGGCCTGGTAGCTAGGTCAGCGATTTCATATGAGATTGAAAGTTTGCCGAGAGTTTCAAAAATTATTTATGATGTGAGACACATGTGTGTGTGTAACATATGTAATCAAATGTTCGATATAATCAGTTCAAATAATAATTAATGATATTTATTATATTAAATTTTTTAGTGCATGTGAAAAAATTCCGGCAAACCTACAATATGTATGATGCTGCTGGATTTCAGGAATACACACACATACCTCTTCCCTGAGCATATAGTCCTGTTGATATGTGGGATTTCTTGTAACCCTTCCGTGACTTCACTTAGTGACGGAACGAACAACAACAAAAAACATAATACACGTACGTATTATTATAAACCTACAAAAAATTTTCTACCAGTCAACCTTTGACAATAATCACTTTTCAGTAAGATGTCATTTTCATAAGTTTTTCGAGAAAATTCTTTAATTCACAAGTTGATTACGTGAATTTTTGATTGAAAAATTGTGATCAGAGAATTATTGCCAAGATGAAAATAAATCCTCAAGGAAAAAATATTTTTCTTTTTACTTGTCTTGTTTGTTCAGTCAGAAAAGCTATTAGGGTATTCATATTTTTCAAGGACGCAGACGGTAAACAAATCAATCCAACACGAGTTGAAAGCTTGCTCTCCCGATCAAAGAGCCCCTATATTTATGTACTGACTTAGCGAGGCCCATCAAATACGTCATTTCATAATACTTTCAGGCAGTGGTAACATGAGGAGGATGCTTTTGAATGATTGCAACTAAAATGAACGGCGGAAATGCATCATTCCTGCCAGTATTCAATTTGTTGGAGGGGAGTCATCGCTTATATACTTATATACTATCTGTCCGCCCCGGCTTTGCACGGGAGGTATAACTATAATGAAAAAAGTTAGATAAATTATGGAAAAGATCAAGAATAAAATGACTCAATAGATGATCAAGTCAGGAATAAAAAAATCCCAACAATCTACTTCACAACCCCTCAAAAAAGTACTTATACGAAAGAACGCACCATAGAACCAAGATGTAGTTGATAGAATACGTAAGCGTGAGCCTTTGGAAAAACAAGTTTTCGATACTAATATTACCATAGTATGAAATAGAATAGCACCTACATTTTATACTTTATTGCAATGCTATATAATATAGAGCTTCTTATTTGGTTTTCTTATCTGAAAAGAAAAAAATAGAACATATTCTCAACACAACTATCAATTGTCCATGCAAAAAGGTAATCACATAAACATCCCACGATTGAAATATACATTTTATATTGTGCAATAAGCGTGAAATTCGTGATCAACGCTTTCAAAAGCCGAAAGCTAGGAGCTAAAGAGTAGCACAACTTAATTTTGATTGTTTATATTTTACTCAATAGCTATCTCAGTTAATTTTGTTCGTATGGAAACGGCAAATCTGTAGTATTTTTTCTGGGCACTCAGAATTCAGTACTAATAAATGCATGAAGGCATCGTAGACCTCAAAATTTGTTGTGAACTGTTGTTTTTTAAACACCCTGTATTTCATTTTCCTAATCGGTAGAACGCTCTTTCTTCTGATTTCAAATAGATATTCGTTATTGAGGTTTTTTCTGGCAGTTTTCTAAAAATACAGGTATTTTTTTTCTAAATCTAAGGCAGCTGTGGGAAGCCACAAGAGAACGATGCGATTTCTTTATATCAAAAGAACCGTGGATAATGAAACAACTGATATTTAGGTATTTTATTTAATCATTAACTAAACTCTATTCTGAATTTAATATTTTGCGAACAGGCCACATACACTTTAGATTACACATATCCCCATAAAAAAGTGTCTAATGGAGTTAAGTTGGGACTATCAGGAGGCCATAGAGTGCATAGAGAGCATTCTCGAGTGGCGGTCTACAGCTGGCATAGCTTTAGACAAAAAACCTTTATTTTCAAGAAACTGCCGAAAATAACTTCGATAAAGTATATATATTTGTAATCAGAAGAAAGAGCTCTACCTATTAGGAAAATAAAATACAGGGTGTACTATTTAAAAAACAACAGCTCACAACAAATTTTTAGGTTTACTATGCCCTTTCTGCCTTCTTAGTACTGAATTCTGAATGCCCATAAAAAATACTTCAAATTTACCCAGTTGAACGTTTTTGTACGACCAATATTAACTGAGATAGCTATTGAGTAAAATATAAACAATCACCGTGTACAAACTCATATTTTTTTTCTCATATACAGGTTGTCCCATTATTAGACCGACAAACTTCAGGTGGATGTTCTAGACTTTATTTAAGACACTTTCGACCAAAATCATATAATACAAAAATTCTTCAATAAGGAACTAGAGCCCTGTGAAGATGACTTTGTTTGTCACATATCGCCAGAACCGAGTCACCTGAAGCGTTGAAATTTTACACATTGGCTAATATCAAAGATACGCATCGAATGGTCCGAGCGACTTTTTTTCATCTCAATCCTAAGCGTATCATTTTGGGGGGAAAAGGGTATTTTTAGCGATAGCTTTTTAACCTTACATTATTTTACAAGTTTCTCATGAAATTAATAAACTTGGATATTTTTTCTTGAAAACAATTATTATTGATTCGCAATTTTTCGGAGTACCGGATGAGGCACGAAGAAAAAATTTTCAAAATTCTTCAAATTTTTTTCCTTTACGCGCGGAAAGAATTTCTCGAGCTTGAACGATGCAAATGTCACATAACCTATTTATTCAGTTCTAATTTGCTTTTAATGTCTTTCGGAAATAATCATTTGTCTTCGGAATATCCCGTTTTGAATGCAAAATGATTCTTTTTCACTCAACTGCCAACATCTCCGGAACTACTAATCGCCTAGCGAGCTGAAAGGCGATTTCTTTTTCTACAGGAAATTTCCTCCAAAAATCTGTTCTGTTCAATTAAAAAAAAAAAATTTTTTCACCTGTCACATAAACATGGATAAAGAGCAAAAAAATACCATTTTACCATTTTTTGTTTAACGCTGTATCTTCGTCATATTGGCGGAAAAGCTTAGGTTATAAAGAAATTTTACAGCCTGATATTCCCCGAAGTCCCTCCTAAATCGGTAGATAGATCAGTTCAGCCGTTTTCTTGAAATTTTAAAAAAATTCAAAGGGACAAGGTTTTTGTTCCTTAAACTTGATAGAATTTCCTTTATCAATCAATAATTACATTATTTCTCTACTTCACTTAACTCTAGTTTTTTTAAATAAATCATAAAAATAAAATTTTATTCTCAAAAATTTTCCGAAATTTGAAAAAAAAATAACAGGAGAATTTCTTAAAATTTTGTTCTGAAAGTAAAATAACAATAAAACAAAATTTAATTTAAAAAGAGGAGACCATTTCTCACTCACCTCCACTGGAGCTATGGACACTGGGTACATTTAAACCTTCATTTTTCTCAGAAAAAAATCATGGAATGAATTTAAAATTCATACCCCTAACTTGCCCATGCACGCTACTCGTTAAGCGAAATTCTGAGCGACAGAACTTTTCCGTTTTCTGACAACACGTTTAAAAAACAGTTTTTCTGAAAACCTTTCGACTCATTCGGTAAAAAAACCGATTTAAAAATTAGGTCAAGTTCAAGGAAAAAAACCTTGCTCTTTTAAGTTTTTCAAATGTTCAATCAATAGGTCCAAGAAAACCGCAGAACCGATCGATCTACCGACTTGGGCTGCCAAAGTTTTTCTATAACCTAAGATTTCCCCTCAATATTGAAGATGATACAGTTCAATAACCAAAAAATGGCAAAATAACATTTTTGTGCACTTTTTCCGAAACTTTTTTTAATTGTACAAAACAGATTTTTGTAGGAAATTTCCTGTCGAAAAAGAAATTGCCTTTCGGCTTGCTAGGCGACCAGTTTTTTCGGAGATATCGGCAGTTGAGTGAAAAAGAATCCTTTTGCATTTAAAATTGTATATCTCGAAAGTCATAAAAAGCAAATTAAAGCTTAATGAACAGGTTATGCTATATTTACGTCGGTCTAGCTAGAAGAAATTCTCCGTGAGCGTAAGGCAAAAAAATTAAAATTCCAAAAATTTTCAAAATTTTTTCTTCGTGCTTTACCCATGGACATCGGTACTCTGAAAAATTGTTAACCAATAATTTCAGAAACTAGAGTCTTCAAGCTTCAGAAGTTTTTTTTAATTTTTTATACGACCATTTTTCACTGAGATACAGCCTGATGAAAAAAAAATGAAAATTCTTCTGTTCCTTTATTTGTTTCGCGAAGTGTATGAGCAATGAAAACTTCCTAAATATGTGGTAAGCAAATGCAAATACCTTTCAACCTCAAAAAACCGGAAGTCTCTAGTCTAGTTATTCGTTCTCAATGGTTATTACCCGCCCTTGCCCCTTGCAATGAACCATGGGATGTTGTCGATGTCCACTCCAGGTGTTGTGTTTTCAGATTATTCATGAAATATTTCGTACAAATCCTCTTAATTTATTTCAGTTGACCAATTATTTATATTTCTGGCCTGATAGAAGTATTCAGTCATACCATGAATTGATGAATTCACCCTGTCGAATTGATTCTTCTCAAAGTTGATAGTTTGGTAATGTTGCATATAATTCACATCTGATATTCTTTGACATTATCCTTGAGTGTAGAAATTTGGTATAACTTTTTTGAAAAACATTTCAAATTTGGATAAATTCTCAATTTGCGATTCATTCTATATTTCCTCACTGTCAAAGACTCTGCTCACTGTTTTGTCAAAGGGTTAAAACCTCAATAAATTTAACCCTATGATTGCTGGGAAGATATTATCCTAAAATGATTTTTTTGTACGATATTATTGTAAAATATTACATTGTAAAAACCTTGTCCGGATTTTAAAAAATACAAAAAAAATTATCCAGTTTTGTGCTGTCGTTTGGACGTTATGCTCATTCCATTATACCTAACCATAGATCGTCTTTTATTTAAATTCCTAACTCTATAACCAGATGATAGAATTTGATGGGTGTTTCACTTAAATGTAGAGAATTTATTCAAGTAGGTTCCAATGTGTGTAAATTATTGAAGAGATGACGAAAAATATAGATTTTTAATGAACAAGTCGTGAATAAAGTAGTTCATCTCAGAATTTTACGGTCGACGCTGGGCAAACCATTGGAGATAGACTAAAATGATCAAAGACAATTCGAACTCTAACTCAAGAAGTTCTTTAAATAAGTTCGAGATGTTGTATGTTTTTCGAGAAAAACTCACTTTATCTATGTCAAGAAAGAAAGCATGTCTTTTCCCATTTCTCCTATGGACGGTGCCTAGATAAATGAAAAAAAAACAGGTGATGGACAAACATATGCCTACGATGGAAAAACGATCCTGAAAATTTTAAGTCAACATTTGGTGGTGCCAACTGAGCTTGAATGTTTGCATCTAGGCATGTTGCAAATCATATTTTGATATTTTGAATTCAATGTTGATTGTAAAAAAATTTAATATTACATATGTGCTTCAAAATGCTTAGAAATATAAACAACTGAAACAAAAAAGGTTATTAAACGAGGAGCAAACAGCAAATTACACTATGAAAACGTCTCTCATAAATCAAGCAAGACAAATGTAAAATTATGTAGACAAATTTGAGACTTTGCTAAACAAATATATAAATAGTAGAATAGATTGAAACGCTGTCAACCAACTTCCCCAAGTACTCTCCATATATAACAAGAAAAAAGTGATATGAGGTAACAATGCTTTTTCTTCCGCGTGAAGCCGTGAAAAGTCTATTTGCGCAATAAAACCTGGATGAAATCGATATTAAGTTAGGTGAATGCGATAAATATCGCACTTCTTCGAATTCTTTCAGCTCAAGTTTATTTTAGTTTCATATACCTTCTACCTACGTTAGTAATGAGTCTATCGATAAATATTTATATGGCAGATCTTCCTTCAAGTGTTACGCACATGGTTACACTCATAGAATGTGAATATAAACATTATGAAATTGCCGACTTGGTTGGAACCAGCCACACATATATTGAGTTACCCGAGTATAGACTTTTCTACCCTATTTTACCACCCAAGTGCAATGGAGGTATCTGATTTCAGGAAATGATTTTCGGAACATTGCTCCAAGAGCTGAGCAGATCAGCAATTTTTGTATCACGTGATCCGTGACCGAGATTCGTCAATCACTTGTTGTTTGAATGAAGAAATTTTTTTTTGTTAATATGTTATCTTTGGCAAATATAGAATACTGACGAGGTCATAATAAATCCGAAACCGGTCTATATTTTCTCTCAGTGACAATATCTAATTCGTCTTTCTAGTCTGTATGGTTAAATTTTTTTTTAGACCATCTGGTGAATTTTGTCGAATCTTGAACTAATTCACTTGATTTCATTCTCATTAACGGCGTTCAGTTTTTTCTGTCAGTAATTGCTTGGAATTGCATCATTTTAGGGGCTCGACTCTTTGTTTCCAATGATTACATCTTCGAATGGATTCATACAACCTTGTTAATCTTCGACCTATAAAAGTTCAGCATCAGAAATATTACAACCAGTTTCCACTCTACTTTTTTTATGTCTACACTTTTCATATTGAATCAGTATATCTGTGTACCTACAAGTTTTTGAGAGCTCCTTATTTTTGAAAATACCTACAATTTTGTTCATGTATTTACCTACACACTTTAGTTTTATTCTCCATACAAATCATAATTTTTTGGCTTTTATTTTCATTCTTGAGCAATTGGACAATATGAGAAATTTTTCCGTTGCTTACAAAATGCTTTGTTTTTTCTCTCCGCAGTTTATTCTGCGAGCTCCACTCAAATACACTGCGCAAAAAAATTAACGCACATTCTGAAAATCTCAATTTTAATGAAAGTTAACTCTACATTGACTTTAAAGCTTATTTTTCATGTTCTCTCGCGAAGGTTTTGAACGAAATAAGACACATTAAATGGAAGAAAATTTCAGGATTTCACCGAATCTTATGTGAAAGAAGAGAAATGAACCATTTTCAAAATACTGGAATGCTGATAAGTGATTTAATACTTGGTATTTCCACCCCTTGCGTTAATTACAGCTCGGCAACGACGTTTCATACTCAAAATGAGTGATATTGAAATGTTCTGATCTAATCCTTCCCAGATTTCTCCGAGTTAAATTCCTAAGTCATTGAGAGTAGCTGGATGATTTTCTGAACTTTTCAGCCTTCTATTGAGGTTATCCCAAACCTGCTCAATCGGATTGAGATCTGGATCTCTTGCTGGCTATTCCATTCGAGAGACTTCAACCTCTTCAAGGTACTCCTGAACGATGCGTGGACGATGGGGTCTGGCATTATCGTCCATAATAATGAAATTTTCACCAATGTATGGGGCAAATGGCACTACATGCTCTTCAAGAATGTTCCTTATATACTTATCAGCATTCATAGCTCCATTATCAACGACCACTAGGTCTGTGCGAGCAGCCAAAGATATTCCACCCCATACCATAATCGATCCTCCCCCGAAACCAGTTGTATTCAGGAAATTGCACTGAGCATATCTTGAATGGCAGTTGTTACCCGTGGTCTACCCTGTCCTGGTCTTCGGACATTCATACCTGTCTCCCTGAATTGCTGCAACATTCTGGACACACTTCTATTGGAAACTCCAAATCTTTCTGCAATTCTTGTGTATGTCCACCCTTCTTCTCGCAAAACTACCGCTTGGGCACATTCCTCTTGGGTCAAATTGCGTGTTTCGCGTTGCATAGCGAGTGTAGAAAATCAAACGAAAGAAAAACTTTTGATCACTAGAATTGATCGAGAACAACTGATTTCAGATGATAATATCATCTTTTTCTATTCCTGCTGGGAAAAAACATCTGTATTGAAGAAAAACGTTGAAAGTGGATAACATATGCATGCATAATTCTGATAAAAATAATCGTCATTGAGAACACCTTCAGTTGTAGAATAAATATAAGATTTCCATAATGTGCGTTAATTTTTTTGCGCACTGTATTTTCTTTTCTGCTCTAACATATTTTCTAATATCTGAAAAATGATTTGATATTATAATGCTGTTTTCTAGTTTGCGCCTTTAATAATTTTTAATTGAAAACATAAGGGAGGCGTTTTTCACAAAAAATAAGCTCTGCCATTAATTCTAGAACTAATCTTCAATGAAATTGAAACGCTGAAACCGAAGGAAATGAAAAAGTGACTTTTATTTCTGAACAAACCTCACAACAAGGTTTCGTATTCGAACACTTGTTGGGAATGGAAATGAAATAATGAAAAAAATTCCATAATATTTTGCCCTTCTTCATAAAAATATCCTGATTGGGGAATTGACAATAATTTCTGAAACATCAGATAAGCCGCCGAGCCCCCAATAAAACGATCATCTGGCGACGTTCAAAAAGAATGCCGAAAAACTTGACGGTATATAAAAGACTCTTGAAAAAAAGAGTAGCACAGAGAGTGATTGAGTGATATGTCGAATGGAATAAGTGGAAACCATATATGTTAAATGAAATTCAGGAATATTTCTCTATTTTTCGGGAATAATAATTGAACCATCATTGATCAGGTTTTGTTAATTATATCTTCAAAAAAATATCGCGAATCGGCAAGTTCAATAGTTATTGGGGCCGCATTCAAATCTTTTCGTTCGCCTAGGGTGACCTTTAGTACCGGGGCCCTCTGCTACGCCACTGTCCTTTACAAACAATACTACCGCAGATGTTGGCAAAAGTACTACTTCGTCAACTTGAAAATGGAGTTCCTTTATATATTATATGAATTTTGTTTCACATATAACAAGCTTCGTCAAAAATATTGCACTATTTTAATAATTGGTAAGAGAGTATCCATGAATATCCATTTCAAATCATAATCTCTGTTGTAAGGTTCTAGGTTTTTCAAAAATAGTTTCCCAGATTTCGTGTTCTTAAGAAAAATAAAATTTTAAATTTCGACAATCTGTAGCACTATTGAGAAGTATTTTTTTATGAAACCTCCACGAAAGGTCCCATAAATGGGATATGTATCCTCATATCCCATTCATGGGACCTGATAAGCATGTCCGAAAATATTCATTGGCTGAAAAACAGCTAAATAGGTATTCAAAGGAAATAAAAACGAAGGATGAAAAACAACGATATGGAGGAAAAGAAACAAATGGGACATTGTCGATCAAAGCCACCCATCACAGTGTACAGCAGGAATGGTAGCGAATAACTTGATAATAATTTCAATTATATGTATGGCCAAACGTATTATTGGAAATGTGTCAAAAAATGTGTACTTTTGCAGAAATATTGAAAACAATAAAAACCACATTTTTATAGGGTGAGAAAAAAATATCTACATTTTATTGCAACAATCAGTGCAATTTATAAAAATTTGGGATATTTTCTAATCAATGTACATTTCAAAATCTTTAAAACATGAAGATTGAAATCGTGAATAACTACATATCAATAAATATTCAATATTGTTCTCTTGTCATCACAAGTCACTTCTCTATTTACATCTCACTATATACAAATGCAATAATATCTATATATTACAAATAAAACAATGAAATTAGGTATTTCTAGTATGCATTTCGGCCAAGTTATCATTGACATTTCACCCGAACTGAGTACCATCAGGAAAATCTATCGATTTTCGAATTAAACTTCTTCTACTGGTATAGGAAACATTCAGTAGGAATTTTCCTAATTTTGGGGTTGATCTTCATCGGTTTGGGCTACTGTGACGTTGCCTAATATGGATGGATGATAATAGTTGAAGTAAGGAAATAAAGAGACTGAATTCGAGTACTGCTGACACAAATTCAACATCGACTCTTGTAAACTTTTCGGGTTATACTTTTGTACCAAATTTTTGTTCATTTGCTCGTATACGTAGAAGTCGTTCTTGGATTGTTCTGGGTGATATGGTTTCTGGTAGACCTGCGATTTCTGTTGGAGGAAAATTGGTATATCGTCCTTGACCAGGACCTTAACGGCCACTTTTCTGGCGTTGTGAGCGAGCATGCTGGTCTCTTGCATTTGTAGCTGTTTTCTTTTCGTCTTGTAACGTCTGTTTTGGTACCAAATTTTCACCTGAAAGTAAGAATGTGAACTGTTATAATATGTCTCAAACCTATACTGAATTAAAAAGAAGGGAGAAGTCGGTTGGCGTATTCACTCCCTTACCTGAATGAACTTACACAGTCATGAGGTACTTATACTGAGAAACGAGAATGATGAACGTTAAACGACAATAAAAAGCAGTGATACAATTAAAAATATTTCTCAAAGCTGATTTTGATCCCTCTGATAAAAAAAAATCAATTGTATATGCTAACATGTTAGAAGAGAAAATCGAAATTCTCAACAATTAATGGGAATCGAACCGACTCCAAAAAAATAATATAAATTAGGTACGTGTTGCATTTGAAAGGGCGAGTCTCTAATTTGAAATAAATTCAGTTGGATAAAGTGAGTTTTTTATTGAGCGTATGCTCGGACAGGTCGATTAGTATTTATGTAATGGAATGTTATACAGTTTGGCCTGAATTTAAGATATGACGTCCTCGATAATTTTTGTAATAAGAATTCTTGACTTTTTATGACTACTCATTCTTAATGGCTATATCAAGTGACATATAAGTATGGAAACAAATTCTCATTCCTCGCCTTTGAAACGATATTTGAGCAACATCAACTTTTTAGAAAGTGTAGGAATTAAACATAATTTTTCGAAAAAGAATAACAAAATGAAATTTAAATTTGACATGTTTCGGGATTTTTTGTTAATATATATAGTTCCCAGAAAGTGAATTTATTCCATTTATTTTTTGCACACTGTATCTACAAGAGAAAGATTCACCTTGGATATTTGGAAATATTTGGGTAGAAATATATATTTTTTAATTTCCAACCGGTTATGAAGGAGCATGAGAAACATAACAGAATAAAATATGTTATTTTTATAGACCATCTTGAATAAACTACAAAATTTAATTGTGGACAAAGCAACAAGTGAAGAAAAATTGTTGTTGTCTAAATATTCGATGAATTTATACTTGTCAAGAAAAGTTGACTAATCCTATTATTTCTTATTTTTGTATCTACCGATGCATCACTCATTCTGAAGAATACTGGTGAAAAATATTTGGCACTAAGACTCTGGGCTAAATTATAAACTTTTTTTGTTGAGGAATGAACTGCTTTCAGGAAATCTCGAGATAAAACAGAACAATGTCACCCATTTATTAATTCATTACTAATCTATGGTATTGACAAATTAATGTCATTTGATGAATCGAAGTTTTCGCGATTCCGTTCATAAATTTGAGAATTTGTCTGATGGTGGAGTCTGATAAGTGATATAGTTTCCAAAACGTTATATAGTTTGCGAGTACGAAGTGACATTTCGTTTTTATTGTTAGGCAACAATTCTTTTAAAGAAATTGACCACTGACATCCTGACAAATTAGATCACAAGTTTCACGCTAGGACTTTCTTCTATATTTCAAGAAAACTCCAATTATTTTTTTCCAGGGAAGAGAAAACCCTAAAGAATATATGAAAATTATTTTTGATTATTGAAAAATTGACAATATCATATGTACAGGGCGGGCAAAATTGGTGATACATGAACTACAACTTTCCAACCCGACGAGATAGAGGAAATGAATGGCATATTACGGTCGTCTTTTTCAGAGAAACTAATAATGCCATCAACTGCATTCGCCTATCTTCTTTTGTTTTTGAGTTATAGGCCAAAATTGAAATTTGGGCGATTTCAATTCGGTCTTTATCTCTGTTTCTGTTCGTGATAAAATGTTGAAATTTAAACCTTATACAGACACTTTTTTCATAGTCATCCAGTGGCGTCCTATGTTTTTTAATAAGAGGTGTCCTTGCTGGGCTATAACATAATACCTACTGACCAATATTTCTGTGCGTAAGTTATAGAAAATGTTTAGAAGAGTTAATCTCTCGACGCGCATGAGTATCGAAAACCTGAAAAAAGGTACCTAGGCAACGTGATGCCCTTAAAAAATTTCATACAATAATTTCAAATACTTAATTTCTCAAATATTGGGAATATATACTTCGAGCAACAATTAAAGGAACAGAAAAATATTCAACATTTCTTGGTGATTTTCAACAGGCTGTATCTCAGTGAAAAATGGTCTTATAGAAAATAGAAAAACTTACTTGTGAAGCTTGAAGACGTTTGTTTCTGAATCGGTTGGTTCACAATTTTTTGGAGTACAGGGAGTCATGCAATTTCCAAAATTTTTTTTCCTCTACGTAGAGGAAAAATTTTCTCGAGCTTGACCGATGTAAGTGTCACATAACCTATTTATTTAGTTCTTATTTGATTTTCATTACTTTCAGATATAACCATTTGTCTTCGAGATATTAGGTATCATGTTTTGAAGAAAAATGATTCTATTTCACATAACTGCCGATATCTCCGGAAATATTGGTCATCTAGCGAGCCGAAAGGCGATTTTTTTTTCTACAGAAAATTTTCTACAAAAATTTGTTTTGTTCAATAAAAAAGAAATTTCTTGTCACCTGTTACATAAACGTGGAAAAGAGCACAAAAATGTCATTTTGCCATTTTGTGGTAAATGGACTGTATCATCTTCAATATTGAGGGGAAAGCTTAGGTAAGGTATAGAAAAAATTTGGCAGCCCGATGTTCTCCAAATCGGTAGATCGATCGGTTCAGCGGTATTGTTGGAGGACCGATTGAACATTTGAAAAAATTAAGAGAACAAGTTTTTTTTTTCCTTAAACTTGACAGTTGAGTGAAAAAGGATGCTCTTGCATTCAAGTCTCTAGTTATTCGTTCTCAATGGTTATTAACAATGCCATTCATTTTCCTCTATCTCGTTGGGTTAAAAAGTTGTAGTTCATGTATCACCAATTTTGCCCACCCTGTTCGACAAATATGAATGTTCCGATTGAATGAATCTGATTGAACGATACACCAACACAGTAACCATTGTCTATTTCATTAAATAAAAAATTACTCACCAGCTGAAAATATTTTTGTTTATGAGTTTTTTTGTATTTTTATTTGTTATATGTTACAATAATAAGATGAAAGATCAAGAAACTTACAATCAAAAATTAATTCTACCTAAATGTGAGTTATTTTCTACTCTATTGTAGCTGTATTGTAGATCGTTCAATCAGATTTATTCGATGAAGGCATTCAAATTTAAGCAAATTCATTAGGTGGCCCATTTTCCCAAAATGGAAAATGAATGTTCTCATCTCTCAGTCCAAAAGAAGATCTCTGAAAGTATCGAAACGTCGACAGTTTAAAAATTATCCCTTGGTCCTGTTTCCGTATTTTTCATTTTTATCTTGTGTAATCGGTTTCGTTCACATTGAAATATTGTTTTCTCATTTTACACTCCCCGTAAATAAATTCCGGACATGCAAATTTTTTGTCAAATTCAACACCCTGTATCGTTTTTCGTGGTTCTCCGATTTTGTTGAAATTTTCACCATGTGAAGTTTTGGGACTTGTAATATCAACCTGAAATTAACTTTGCAAAGATACCTGTAGTTTATCCGTTATGCAGGAAAAAACAAAACCTCGTTTTATACCCTTTAATTCTAAACACCCTGTGGTGAATTTGAGGAGGAGAATTTGATGTCATTGAGTTTTAATACATATTTTCAAAGAAAGTGTTGCATTTTTTCAATATTTATAAAAATTTAAAACATTACAATACCTTATCGACTAGCCATCATAAACAAACATCTGAAAATTAATAGCGTGTATTTCCACGTCACTTTCTCATCACTTCTACTATACGACGTGGCATATTTTCAATGCATATCCGAGTTGCTTCTGGGGGAATATTTCCCCAAAAATTTCTGTTAATGCACGGGTTGTAACAGAATACTTAGAAGAGGCGAATATTCAACGATTGGTGTGGCCAGCCAGAAGTCCGGATTTAAATCCAATTGAACATATATGGGATATGCTATGAAGGTGTTGGAAATTGGCAGTCCAACACCTTACCCGATTTACGAACAGTACTTCTTGAAGAACGGGAAAATATTCCCCCATCAGATGTAATTCGGAAATGCATTGAAAGTATGCCACGTCGTACGGAAGAAGCGATGAGAATGCGAGGTGGAAATACACGATATTAATTTTGATATGTTTGTGTATGTTTGCTAGTCGATGAGGTATTTTAATGTTTTAAATTGTTATAAAAATTGAAAAAATGCAACACTTCCTTTGAAAATGTGTATCTTTTTTTAAAAGCAGATATTGACGTAAATCAAAAAACATTTTGTTAAGAAAGGATTACACTTCAAACTAAACCTTAATGATATGAAATTGCCCTCCTCACATTCACCCCAGGGTGTTTAGACATGGAGGGTATAAAACAAGGTTTTGTTTCTCTATGTAAAAGGGATAAAGTACAGATAGTTTTGCAAAGTAAATTTCAGGTTAATATAACAAGACCCAATACTACACTTGGTGAAAATTTCAATAAAATCGCAGCTCCACGAAAAAAGATACAGGGTGTTAAATTTGACAAAAATTTTGCCTGTCCGGAATTTATTGACGGGGAGTATATTTGCTGTTCAAATCCACCCTAACAGCGTTTTTAATTAGAACTGTCATAAATCAACGAAACACCGCAGATACCTCAACAGCCTATTATATACAGAGTGTCCGTGAGTTGATCGAAGCCGTCTCACCTGTGTTTCTGTGAGCTTGAGGGCCTGTGCCAGGTCTGCCCTTTCAGGACCGCTTAGATACCGCTGCTGGCTGAAGCGACGTTCCAATTCGAAGACCTGGGCGTGGGTGAAAGCTGCTCGGGACCGCTTCTTCCGATTCAATTGGGCCGGCTCTCTGCAGCTCTCTTCCGATTGGTGGCTAACGGCGTACTCTGATGATAGCCGGGCTCCTGCTGCCAGCGCATCTGAAACGAAACGCGAGTCACTGTCTGAACGAGGAAGGTTTTCATTGGATTCAGTTTAGGAACTGGAGGTTTTCTACCATTCATATCAACAGGTCTTGTGTACATTTATTATGAGCAGTTTTGTCGTAGGTAAACTAGTTTCAATTTTTAACTGAAATTTCCTTGTTGGTTGTAAACTAACTGAGGGGGATCTATTTGGGACTATGGGACGTAATTCCCAAACCCCCCATTTATTAGAAAAAAAATTGTAAATAAAAATTTCTCGAGAAATTTAAAATTTCAGATTTTCTTGACTCGTTTACTCGGTTAACCCCCATGGCTCAACTCTAGTTAGGCCAATATAAACTAATGAAGGTTCACGTGAAAATTTCAGAACTGGAGAATGGGAAATCTCTTCTTTATAAAATACTTTCGAACTCTACCTAAGACAAGACCCATGTAGAGATCTTACCGATCCACGGTTCAAGAATGTACTCCGTAAATCAACTTGGTTGGTTTAGTTGTTACGGGGCTACATGCTACAACGCGTTCTTTCATTGGGATCTGACTCGGTGAAAGGCATGGGCGCCACAGAATTTTTTCTCAGGGGGGGGCCAAATAATGATTTGATGAGGCGCAGGCGAAATCAGTATTCAGTTTTGCTCAAAAACAAGAAGGGAATCAAAATCTCAGGGGGGGGGGGAACGGCCTCCCCTGGCCTCCCCCTGCGGGCGCCCATGGTGAAAGGTCCTTCGGGCGCCAACTATAACTTCGTTTTAAAACCCTTCTTGCTATCCCCTTTCCGAATGATCCTGTAGTGATATTCTTATTCAATTGGAGCTGTCTCAAATTATCTGAAAGTGTTTGAGGTATAAGGTTTTAAGAAAAATTGATAATATGGAGGGCTTATATATCTGTCTGTTCCCACTGCCTCTCGATGACTTGTTCTTCGAGATCTGGATTTTGTTTCTGCGTGTTTATCAAGTAAATTGTTGTTACTCCAAGATCGCTATGTCAACCTAACGCTGTTTTCATCTTTACACAGTACAGTGTGGTGTGGTGTGGTCCATTGTGTTTTATTTTTCTCTCTTTATGGAAAGTGCGATTCCAATAAGATCTGATGTAGTGCTCATTTTCAGAAACAGATCCTGGGGTGTAGTTATGATGAAGGTTCGTACTCGATTTGACTGATTGGAATTTCCTGATGAAAATCTTAGCGACAGTGTCATTTTTATTCTTGTACTTAGTTATTTATTTAAAAATATTACACAGTGTTATCCAGGTCGTGGATCGTCGACTATCATCCGAAGCATCATATGTCTACTTGAAAGTTGGCCATTTAACAATATGGGACCTTTCTGAACATATGAAAATTGCGAAAACTCACTACAAAAATTATGATTCTGTAGTGAGTACGTTTCGTGCATTACGTTTAGATAATATGGTCAACAAAATCTTATATCTGAGCGTACAATTGTTAAAACAGTGGAAAAATTCGAAGATACTGGATCTGTCACTGATGTCTTAAGCTTAAGACCCATACCTACACATCGAAATGCTCGCTCGACCGAGCTGCCGTATGTGAATATGTTGAAGAAGATCCACATATATCGATTGCTCGGCACGCTCAACATTCGTGCCTCATTTACTACGACACTTTATGAAGTATTTTGTATCTGGATTTGCATCTCGATCCTAATAAGGTTCATTTGACACAAGAGCTGAAGCCATGAAAAGCCATGAAAGCGATTGGCTTGAACAATAATGTTTGGATCACGATTTTTCGAAGGCATTTTCTTCAACCTGGAAGCGCTGTGTCGCATTTGGGTTAGTAAAAATTCTCATGTAACTGCTGCGAGATCATTACATCCAAAAAAAAGGTCACTCTATGGGGTGCAATTTGGTTTGGAGAAGTGTTTGGCGAGTACTTCCTTCAAAATGAAGTATGTTTCAGTGGCGGCTCGTGAGCTCTCAATCAGAGCAGGCCATCAGAGGCCGAGAAAAAAATAAAAGCTATTCAGACAGCAAGACATTTTTTTCTGAATATTCTGAGGAAAGTAAGCAAAACCAACAAAATAATTCATTTTGAACGGTACTTTCTGTCAGCCACTTGCATTTATTGTACCATTGTACGCTGAAGAAACGATTATATCTGGCATTGAGAATTAAATTTGAATTTTGCATAGCAGGTTGAGGTGCATTTATTATCTTTGCTAAGAAAATTTTGTCATCGTACGTCATTTATTAGGGGAGTCCCGGCCTCCTCTGCCTCCTTTGAGCGGCCGCCAATGGTATGTGCCACTCAAACCGTCTATTCTCATCGCTATAGCCAAATGATTACCGATTTTTTTGTGGCCTGAAGTTAATGGATATGGAAGAGATGTGGTTCTAGGTACTAGTATATGGTGCAACAAGCCACATACACCAAGCAAATAGGCTTAAAAAAATGGTGTGCCTGGAAATAATTGGTGTAGTTCGAGAAACTGTTTTAATCATTTATTCAGGCCTCTAATCTGAGTAGTTTGAGTTTTGCCCCAATTTCATGATGTCGAAAAACCTCGAAATTCTCGGACTTTTTTTAGGTTTTCCTCCAATAGCTCGTAAACTAAGCACTTCAGAAAAAACGTTGTTATATTCAAAAGTGTTCAGCATTATATTCTGATTCTGAAAACTATCACGACATCATATTTTGAACAAGTAGTTTTATAGGAAATATACGTCGAAATAAATCATTTGTTTCACCTCAGTACGACCATATACTTCTCACAGGAGATGTGAATGTTGATCAATTTACTGATAATTTGTTTTCGGATTGCATTGGTTCTTACGGCTTCGAGCAGTTGATATCTGAACCTACACGTATTGCTGGTTCATCGCAAACGCTACTTGACATTGTTTGCACAAATAGGACCGACCTGATTAGGAGCTCTGGGGTTCTTGATCACTCAATGTCGGATCATCGTGGCGTTTATTGTGAGGTTAATGTCAGGGGAGAAATGAGGAGTCCAAAGCTGGCTATATATAGAGATTTTCGCAGCTTCTCTCTCGCTGATTTCACAGCTGACTTATCAAGGGTGTCGTTCCAAGAAATTTTATATGAAAATGACATTGATTCCAAGATTTTCATTTTCAATCAGAAGTTATTAGATGTGTTCGATAAGCATGCACCCTTTATCGAGTCTAAGATAACTAAACCATTTGCTCCGTGGATCACTCCTACCGTGAAAAATATGATGAAGTTAAGAGATAGGGCACTAGCTAAATATAAACGTTCCAAGAAGATCGAAGATTTCAAATATTACTCGGGACTTCGTAACGTCGTAACAACTGCTGTGAGGAGAGAAAAGGCCTCATTCTTAGGTCGGGCGGAGTCTCAGGGGTCCAAGCATTTTTGGAAGGCCTTCAGGTCTGTCAATAATCAGTGTAGCGCGGATATTCCTGATCGTTTCAAGAATCCAGATGAGTTTAATAGCTATTTTGCCTCTGTTTTCAGTCAACCAAACTCTTGTCCGGAGCGGCGGACTATTACAGTTCGAACACTTTTGATCCTGATGCTCGCCTTGAATTCAAACTCGCTTCTCAGGAAGACGTTAGAATGGTTGTTCTTGGTCTCGGGTCGAATGCTGTTGGATGTGATGGCATCACTGCAAAAATGTTACAGCTATCGATGGAGATTACATTGCCTTATATAACGCATATTGTGAATGTTTGTATCGAAACCGGTTACTTTCCTACAGCTTGGAAGTGTTCCATCGTGAGGCCCCTACCCAAATTGACTAATCCTAAAGAACTGAGCGATTTCAGGCCTATAAGTATTCTTCCTTGTATGTCGAAGGTTCTTGAAAAAATTTTGGGTAAACAAATATATGAATTCATCACAGAAGCTAACATTATAACAGCCAGTCAATCAGGCTTCAGGAAAGGTTACAGTACAACAACACTCTTGTTGGACGTGGCTGATGACATATTTAGGGCATTGGATGAGGGGAAAACAACGGTGTTAACTCTACTCGATTTTGCTAAAGCATTTGATACCCTCGACCACGAGCTCTTGTGTGCTAAATTGTCTTTCTACGGCTTTGATGCAAATGCCACGAGGTTCTTTAGATCTTATCTTGTAGGTAGATTTCAGAGAGTTCGTATAGGGAATACGTTTTCTGATACTTCCCCCGTGACATCTGGTGTTCCGCAGGGTTCAATTCTAGGTCCTATTCTGTTTTTAATCTACATTGCCGATATGTATAGGGAAGTTATGTATGCGAAGGTGAATTTTTATGCAGATGATGTGCAGATGCGGTTATCTTTCGATCCTTCTGATGTTGAGGTTGCGGTCGAGAGAATAAATACAGATTTGTCCAGGATACTCGATTACTCAAATGCAAACAATCTCAAGCTGAATGTTCGGAAGTGTGCCTCTCTGCTCTTTACTCGTGGGTCTTGGCTCGGTTCAGAGCAGATTACTCTCAGGGTTGGAGATGAGCGGATTCCGTTTGTTAAGAGCTGCAAGAATCTGGGTATTGTGTTCGACTGCAGGCTGAGATTTGTTGACCATGTTGCGCTGCTCGTGAGGAAGTCGTTTCTTGCTTTGAGACATTTGTACAGGAATCGGCGTATCCTGAGTTTTGTTTCGCGTAAATACCTCTGCGAGTCCCTGGTGCTGTCATTGTTGAACTATGGATTTACACTGTTCTATCCATGCTTGGATTACAGCACTAGATACAGGCTGCAGAAAGTCCAAAATGCATGTTGTAGATTTGTATTTGGCTTGAGCAAATTTTCGAGGATCTCGTGTAAAATAAAAGAACTCCACTGGTTAAAACTCGATGGCCTATTCAGATTGCAGCTGGCAGTTTTAGTTAAGAGGATTATGACTTCGTCGGTCCCTCCATCTCTGCGCGAGAAATTAATATTTCGGGGTGATGTACATGACGTGTCTTTGAGATATAGGGATAGGCTTATGTTGCCCAGGTTTAGATCAGCCATGTTTCAGCGATCCTTCACCTATAATGCTGTTAATGTATATAATAGTTTTCACAGTTTTTTTGATAACTACTCCGTAAATGGTTTGAGGGAGCATCTGAGAGCACACTTACTGCTTTGTCAGTTGTAGACACATGAATATTTACTGTATGATTTTTTTTTTGTTTTTTATTTTTATTTGTTAATTTTATATCATGAATTTTTTTTTTTTCTCTTGTTTGTTCTAAGGGGTTAAGTGGAATAGCGTAAGCTAAACTTCGCCTCAAAGTTGTATTTTATTAAATACAAATAAAGGCCCTTTATTATTATTATTATTATTATTATTATTATTATAAATATGGCAAATTTTTGCACTATTTGAAAAAACACATTTTCTACAATCAAACGTGAAATATCTATGAAACTACGATCTTTAGAATAAAATGTTACGGAATAAGAGTTATAGACCACCATATTGTGGTAAAAACGAATCCGCGATTTAACAATGTGTTTTGGGGGGTGGGGTTCGTTTTTCCCACAATATGGTGGTCTATAACTCTTATTCCATAACATTTTATTCTAAAGAATGTAGTTTCATAGATATTTTACGTTTTATTGTAGAAAATGTGTTTTTTCAAATAGTGCAGAAATTTGCCATATATCGTGATACTTTTCAGAAGCAGAATTCAATGCTGAACACTTTTGAAAAATTGGGGCAAAATTCAAACTTCTCATATTAGAGGCCCAAATAAATGATTAAAACAGCATATAGGCTTCTCACATTGAAAAAATGAGTTTCCTCATAAAGCCGCAAGGTAGGGTATGTTTTCTCCTCGGTTTTCTCCTTCTTGAACATTATCTTTATGATAGAATTCTGCACAGACTGGAGAACTTTGAGGTTATTATCGAAAAGTGCTCCCCAGGCTGTGATACAGTATCTTATGACTGATTCGGCCAACGAGAAATATACAGTGCTAAGATTCTTCAACGAGAGGACATCCCTGAGAAGATAAAATGTATGTGTCAGCTTCCTGAGCCTATTTGCCATGTATATTGAGTGTTCATCCCATCTTGAATATTGGTCTATCAACAAACCTAAATATGTACTTCATTTTGGTTGTTTTTTGAATTTTGGGACAATCGCATGGAGCATCTGTATTGCAAGTCATTTTATGTATGCTTATTTCATCTTCTCTGAAGGCTGCTCGGAGCTCAGTAACGAGAAAGTCATGAATTTTGTTTTTTCTGTGTTTAGGCTAAGTAGATTTTGATCGAGCCATAGTTTTATGTTTTTCATATCACTCTCAGCTGATTCATATACTGTCTGCCATGAAGCTCCACGATATATAAGTGCAGTATCATCTGCATACGAAATTAAGTGACCATTTAGATTTCTAATTCTGGCGAGGTTGTTTATGTACACCAAAAATAGCAAAGGAGCCGACACCGTTCCATGAGGTATTCCAACTGTCACGCTTTGTGGTCTGCTTAACTCATTATCAATCTTGACCTGTTGTGTTCTGTTAAATAGGTAGTTCTGTAGGATGTTCATGGCAGGACCTCGAATATCATATCGATGTAGCTATAAAACTACTTATTCAGAATATAATGTCGTGATAATTTTCAGAAGCAGAATTTAATGCTGAACACTTTTGAATATAACAAAAATTTTGATAAAGTGCTTAGTTTAGGAGCTATTAGATAAAAACCTAAAATAGTCCGAAAATTTCGAGGTTGTGCCGACAAGTCATCGAACACACTACCTCACAAGGATGGAGTCGTGTAAGAGATGTCGCGGAAGACATTTGAAAGATGCTGTATTCCACACCTAATGCCATTGCCATTCTGAATGAAAGTGGTTTCTATTTACGTTCACTTTCCTTTCGGATTCACAAAATTAATGTGAATATCCCACTGGCTTTCTCTTGAAAACGAATACTAATGCTCTGAAATAGTTCGGTCGCTTTATATGTTTAATGTAAGAAATCATCGAAAATGCCCAAGAATCAACCTGCGAAGCAACCCCTGCTCCACCTTGGTACAAAACGCTCGACTAAATTCGCTTGTTCAACCAGAACCAATCACTGCGCACGAAGCCTTTAATGAAATTGACTTTTTCACCGAGAATTCGTCCTCCAAACGTCAAAAAGCGCCCTTAATGCGTTTCGAATGACTGAACAGCGTGGCTGACGTTCGTTCCTACACCTTTTTGTCTATTCTTCCAGGCGTTATTCAACCGCCAATTACCCAAATTGAAGAACACGTAACCAAAGTGCGAAAAGCTTTTAGGCTAAAAGGGTCAAAGAGCGGATACCATCCAGTGTCATCCACCGTTGGTGTCGCGGTGCAAGGCCGTTTTTGCCGTGTCAGGGTTTGACGTTTTCATTTCGGCAAAGCTTCCTTCGCCTTTCTTTGAATATAAAAAAAAAATAATATATAGCCATATTGGTCGGACAGAAGCGAATTGAAGAGAGAGCTACACGTGTATCCATGCTTCTTAAGGGGTGTCATCACCGTTCGAATCTTCTCAAAATCTGCACAATAATTCCATAGTAGAGAGTTATCGAAACGCAAATAGAGGCCGAACTTAAATAAAGTTTCCCTTATTTTGACATTTACTCAGGCGCACTCACAAAAGATTTTAAGGTGGCCTGTAATAAAAGACGGGCCTCCTGTACTTAACATAAATAAAGGACAGCGGTATTTAAATAAAAGATCCCTTATTTTGACAGTTCCCCTAATTTTCTAGGTTAAAAAACTTCTCTCAACAGTCAAAATAAACGAAGTTGTCACGAAATAAATCGTTTCGATAGCTCAAATATCTGACCAACGTTAAGAAATCTTTTATTCTAGGATCCTTTAATAAAGTTAGGCCTGCTTTTGTGTTACGATAACTCTCTAACTCTAATGTTAGAAGGCGTCTTTGAGTTACCATGACGTTCTAGAATATCCTTCTGAAATTTCATATAATTTTCCACGGTTTAGAAATTCTGAGATATTTCCATTTTTTCTTCAATTTTAAAGTTATTTTCGTAAATAAACCCATCAAAAATTTTCATATTAAGATGAACAAAAATGAAGTCAATTGTCATTTTGAATTTTTAACCCCAATTTTCAAAGAGAAATAAAAATCTTGTCAGAAAAAAAACATAGGATGCCATCAAAGCACCCCACAACTTAAATTCAAAAATAAATCAGTTCTTTAAAATAACAGGGGGGAACTTGCAGAAACTCAACGCAGTTTTTAATGATGAATCACAAGGTATACTGTGATTTTAGAAATTAAATTGGACTAATGTAGACAACTTGATGGAAAAATTCAGTTCTAAAATGTGTACCTACTCTTCTATCCGGTTGGAGCTTTTTTCCAGACAATTGAGATCATATAGAAATGGATACAACTTTCGCAACGGGCCAGATAGGGGTGGAAAATTCACAATAAAATGATACTGAAATAAGGTTAGGATCTCGGTTAGCATCAACAGTAAGTCGTTGTCAACTACTGTTATCGTTACTAATAAAATTCGCACAAGAAATTAATTACATATTAATGTACTGCATTATACATAACGAAATTTGGAAAAATAACTAAGAAGAAAAAAAATAATACATGTCAACGATTTTCTCGAGCATTTCGGCCATCATTGTTCATTCATTCTAAACGTTTCGGCAGTGCTGGTGCCTGGCATCTTCAGGAGTTATTCTTTCAGGAGCTGTTCTCGCTGAAATGACCTGCCTCATGGTGAGTTCATTGCTTTCAATCGATTCGTGCTCCTTAGTTCTCCTATAGGTACTTCGTTTTGTAGTAGGTACCAATGTAGACTTTGCAAGATATCCGAAGAATAACGATCTGTGAAAGTGCGTTCGTTCACCCTTTCGTATTCAAAATCCATTGATTTAATTATTTTGCAAACTGACATCTGTCCTCTGTTATATTTCATGTAACTTTCGCAGAATTACATAAGTAATTCTACTCAATTCTAGCTGAGCTAGAGTTGAGTTAACCCCAACCTCCAATTTTTCATTTTTGTTCATAAGTAACTTTGACTTGTAATTTTCAACAATTTTTTTTTAAATTTCCTTCGATCAATGAGATGGGGTTAAGTTCCTACTAACCCCAATAAATATATCAATATTAAAGTGTCCTTCTTTCATTGCACCGCGTATATACCTAATTGAAAATTTGCTGAATATACGTGCTAAGAAAACGCTGCATAGTGGAGTTCGGTGAGTTTACTTCCTCTGGCCATAAAATATATAGGTATAAATAGACTGATTCTGTGAGTGAAATTCCCGTATGCCGTATATGAAAGAACAAATAACATATTATCGTATTTGTAATATGTCAAAATCATCTGGTTAAAACACTGAACCCACGTTTAGAAAATTGTGAATTTTTCTCATCTTCTGAAAAAACTTTACGTTTCTATTAATTCGATTTCGAGAAGTGTTGGACGCTTTACCATAAGATAATCGAGGGAAATATTTCATGAAATCTTTTTTGGATTTATATATTCTTCAACCGGATGGGAAAATTTTGATCACAAATTCACCCCAAACTTTTTTTCGGTGTTATTCAGATACACCCTGTATAGGGTGTGTAATGTTCATAATGGCAGCGCGCGCATGCGTGTAATAGTCACACAATTCATGCAAAATATAAAACATTTCTAGTACCGTCATCATCTTGTAGCATCGAACTCAAGCTATTGTTTGTTTAATATAAATATATACAATATTTCTTCATTTTTAATTAGTTCTCTGTATCATCAGTTTCGTGCCAACGGCAAGTTTCGGGAGTCAGAAATCCCTCAAAGAAAAAATTTTATTATTTTCAAATTTTGTGAGTTAATTACTTCATTTTTACTATCTGGTTCACGAAGTAGTTGAAGCAAAAAGTAAAAAGAAATCATTTTCACAACGTGAACAGTAGACAATTATGTATGAGCACCTATTCGATAATACCGATGAAAGTCGGACGATACAATAATTTCGGGACAAGCTGCTTCGAAATCAACTGCATATTTATAATAATTAGTTTTTGATAATTAGAATATTATATTTTATAACAGAATTCGAATGCCGTAGAGGGATAAATTATGGATATAAAGGCCCACCTATAGAATTCAGAGGACAGGGTACAATGAAAATTAATGTAATAGTTATTTTAAAGCTTTTTATACTTCAATCAATTGTCATAGGTGTTTTGTATATCCAAATCCTTGGATAGGTTTACGAGGAATGAAAAATTGGCCTGCTCGTGCTCGATCACCGGATTTAAATTATTAGAATTTTACATGTGAGGTGGTCGTTATAGAATAACAACAGATTTTTTAACAATAGGAAATATTTACCCTCGGAATATTTTCGCGAGTTCAATATGTGAATCTGGTAACATGAGAAAGGTCCTTTTGAATATTTGTTGATATAATATCATCAGTAAAAAAGTCTTAGAGAGATTTTTTGCCACAAATGGCAAGAGAAATTTTTTCTTGAGATTATTACAAGTATGAGTGCCAATGATGAACATAAAATTCTTCAATGCATGTCAATAACTCTTTCTCGAAATCCACCAAAATCGATCTTCATATCTCGACCAGTTCCAGAGCAATACAAGAATAGTAGGTTCTCAAAAAAAAACACCTATCTTGGACCACGCAGATGCAGATAAAAGTTGAAGGACAAACTGTCTTAATATTTTATAACGCAGAGTCACCCATGAAAGGACCCCGCACATTTACTTAAGAAATGAGGGCCCAGTGATTTTTCCCAATTTTTACATATTATATTTATACCAACATCAGGAACAATATATCAGATTTTCACGAAATTCTTACATCCTGTTTGTTCTACAGGGCGTTTCAAACTTGCAGCTCCGATAAAAGGATTTTTAAATTCTTATGATAATTCTTCTAATTTTCAGAATTTTATCATCATACCTTGGGTTCTGAATAACAAGAGATCACACCTTCTTCTTCATTAAGTTTCGTTATACAGACTGTTTCATGAAACTGTATAAGTAACTGAATGTGACTTTGTTTGTGACTTTTGGACCACCTGAGTTTTTCGAAATATGATACCAAGAAGTATGTTCTTCTTCTGTGTGAAAAGTTTCATCAATGTACAAAGAACAGTTGCAAAATTATTCGGGTTTTGGTTCGGATTTCATACAATTTTTCTTCAAAACTTATCTGTAGTTACCAAGATAAGTGAATCACCCTAGCGAATTGAGGAGATTAGTGACACCGAATTATGTCCATCTTGTATATTCCTAAATGAAAATATCTTCGGACTGACTGTCAATACCTATCCTAATATTTATACTGAACAAAAAATATATTACTTGTCAGCAATGATAACTACAGATAAGTTTTGAAGAAAAATTGTATGATATCCGAATTAAAAGCCGTATAATTTTGCAACTGTTCTTTGTACATTGATGAAACTTCACACACAGAACAACATATTTCTTGGTATAATATTTTGAAAAACTCAGGGTGGTCCCAAAGTTACTAACAAAGTTACATTCAGTTACTTAAACAGCTTCATGAAACAGCCTTTATATCGAAATTTAATGTGGTGGGAGGTGTTTCGATATCTGTCGTCTCTTGTTATTCAGAACCCAAGATATAATGATAAAATTCTGAAAATTAGAAGAGTTATGATCATAATTTAAAAATTCATTTTTTCGGAACTGCTATTTCGAAACACCCTGTAGAACAAACCGGTTGTAAGAATTTCGTGAAAATTTGATATATTGTTCTTAAGGTTGATATAAACATAATATGTAAAAATGGGGAGTAAGTGTCCTTTACTAACGATCTGAATAAAATCGTCGGAACATTTCAAAAATAACATTGTCCTTCTATCACTTCCATGCTTCTTTCCCAGTTCATCTTAACACTCACCTTTACACCTCTCCTGCGACCTGGACATATCCAAAGCAGCCTCTTGGACGTCACAAGATGTGTCCCTACTCAAAATATCATTTATGGAAAAAGGGGTAACACTTAACGCCTTCTCTTTCTCGTTCTTCAGATGTTCCTCCGAACCCATCGCCATCTAAACCCTCAAAAAACACTCCGAAATAACGACAAACAAAATTTTTTTATCGCGAAGCGACTGGCCACCCTTTCCAGCTGCTGACTCTTTCAGAGCTCGTACTGAACTGACATATCTCATACAAATTGCTCTTGACATCGTTGATGTGTTTCTAATACGGTACACCAGGTCTTCTTCTTGCTCTATCTTCCTGCTTCGGACGTCTCTCTCTGTCACTGGGGGTGGGACCTGAGTATTATTGTTTAATCGTTAAACGTTGTTTTTGATGGCTTTTCACGCACTGCACAGATAGATTTAGTCACTGTATATTTTCGTTGGTTAATCTGCCTGGATATTGATGTTAATTTGGTGATTGAAACGTTTGGCATTCGGACGTGATTGCCAACAGAAATACGCGATTTCAATATATGCTGCAATAAAATTACTCAAATATACTACTTGGAAAGAGTAGGTTTGGAGGAGAAGCTTTTCTGTAAACTGACCGATAACGTGAGATACCAGTGTGTCAGAAAAGTTAGAGGACTCGGTATACCTAGTAAAATATGGATTGTGTTTTTCGAATTTATTATACAGGGTGTTTCCTTAACATGCGGCAAAAATTCAGGGGGCTGTTCCTTGGACTATTCTAAGAATATTTTGTCCTTTGATGATTTTTGAAAAACCTCTTTGTTTCGCAGATACAGGGCAAACAAAATTTTAGATAATAACATTTTATTATGAAAAATTACATGAAAATTTAACTTAACCTACAAAAACTGTTGAAAATGAGCACCTCCAGCCAGCATACAAGCATCCAATCTTCTCCTCATTGACTGCCGAACCCTTTCAAAAACACCAGGATCATTTCTTATTAAGTTACACCCAGCAATGATCCGATTTCGCAAGTCTTCCACATTTTCTACTGGAGTGGTATAAACTAATGATTTTTGATGGCCCCATAGGAAATAATCTAAGGGGTTTAAGTCTGGGGAACGAGCAGGCCATAAATGAGGTCCACCTCTTCCAATCCAGCGATCTCCGTATTCAAATGAAAACCGTGTTTAATCTGTATTCCTTTACCATCTGAACTTATCAATTTTAAGTCAAAAAACTGGCCGTTTTTTATAGTTGTCAAACACATTTAAAAATAAATTGTACCTAAACACAGTGCGGTACGCATTTTTATTTATACTATTATCAATTTTAAAAATATGAAAAATGTTGTTCGCCCTGTATCTTCGAAACAAAGAGGTTTTTCCAAAAACATCAAAGGACAAAATATTCTTAGAATAGTCCAAGTAAGAGCTCCCTGAATTTTTGCCGCATGTTTAGGAAACACCCTGTATAGTTTATTATTCGTTATATAATCTCAGGTGATTCCAGACCATCTAAAGGAAAGCGGATTGTTGTAAGAGTTTTCCGAGAAACATATACAAGGTGCAAGAAAACGGTAACAATTCGGAAAAATTAATTTCAGAACTGCGATTGTGGACTGTGGACTGGCAGAGATCCAAACTGAAAGTAAACCATCGGAAATATTTTCTTCATCATGTACAAGGTGTTTTAAAAAAGGTGACCCCCCTCTCTAGGATGGATAGAAAAGTGAAAAACAATAGAGGTTTGGTCAGTAAAAAATTTTAGTAACGCAATCCGTATTCAAGATACATGGCGTTGAAAAAGAAAATAATTATACACGATTTTACCGAAACCAATGACAAAATTGTAATGAAATTTTATACGAAATAGTTTTGGAAGCTGATACATGTAATGTATGTGTTTTGATTTCTGACTCTCATAGAGGGCGCAAGTGACACGGTTCGTATCAAGTTGTTTTGAACATAACTTTGTTGATATTAGATTTATTAGGCTCAATTTTGAGCGATCTTGAACATCATTCAATTTCACACCAAAAAGGTACTCTCGATGAAACTCGATACTGTGAACCGTTTTCGGAATATTTTGATTTGAAAATTATGAAGATATGATCGATGCTGGTATAAATTATTGATGAAGTCATTAATTATTAATAAGTAAGCACAATGAAGATTTTCCTTACATTGATAGAAGGTGTCTTAATAGCTTGAGTAGTCATCGATGGATTGGTAGAGGTGCAGAAGCTCCAATTCATTGGGCTCCTCGATCATGCAATTTCAGTCCATTGGATTACACAGTTTGGTCGTACCTTGAAGAAAAAAATTATGCAACAGAGGTGAATTAACCTCAAGAATTGAAATACAGAATTCAACGTCACTTCAATGACCTTATAGCTGACTCCCAAGCGTTAAGAAGATAAATGTATTTGAAAAAAAAGGATAGAATTGTGTATTTGTGAAAACGGAAGTCATTTTGATCACCTACCCTAATTGATTTCTTTTTTATATTTTTAGCCTTCTTTTCATTTTCTTGTGAATTTTCGTTTAATTTATACATTTATCATTTCTTAATACCAGTATCGACCCATTACTTCATAATTTTCAAATCGAAATATTCCAAAAACGGTGCACAGTATCGAGTTTTATCAGGAATACTTTTTTGGTTTAAAATTGAATGATGTTTAAGATCGCTCAAAATTCAGCTTAATAAATAAATATCGCAAAAGTTATGTTCAAATCAACTTGGTACGAACCGTGTAACTAGCGCACTCTATGAGAGTCAGACATAAAAACACATTAATTAGAGGTATCAGCTCCCAAACCATATTCGTATGAAATTTCATTACAATGTTGCCACTAGTTTCGGCAAAATCGTAAAAAAAGTATATTCTTTTCTTTTTCAACTCTGTCTCATGAATACGGATGGTGTAACGAAAATTTTTTACTGAACAAATGCCTATTATATTTCAGTTTTCTATCTATCCTAGAGAGGGGGTCACCTTTTTTTGAAACACCCTGTATATAATATAAGGGAGTTCCTTGTATTTTTTTTCAAACAGAATTCAATAGATATTGATAGATTATCTTTAACTGGATTCGAAACCATAAATACTTAATATCCTTTCATTTAAAAGTGAAATGAAATACTTACCTAATAAATATTCTGAATTTATTCCAAGAAAGTAAAAAGTTACTTTTGTCCTAAGATACAAACAAGTGTTGTAATAAAAAAACATTACCAGAATTATGACTATTTTTCACTCATTATTGGAAATAACAAATAACACATTATATTGCAAAGAATCGAAATTCTTCAATAATTGATAACAGTTTGAACAGAATTCAAAAGATTTTCGTTATACGGATTGAACCGGGTCACGTTGTCCTCATCTTCATCTGAGAAGTTAATACTTACCAAAAAAATTACTCATGAAACTATCCCAAGGTATAATAATTTATGTGTCCCTAGGTACAAATTCCTGTCTTGATGACTTAAATTACGCGTGAAAATTAAATACTAAAGAATGATATGATTTCTGTTAAAATAGGGTATCATAGCTGGGTAACCCCTCATCTTAAAACAAATGCAGAAATTGAATATCACCTATAAGGCTGTCACGTTAAAGATAGTAGCGTTAATGCCGTTCGAAATTTAGTACTAACATAACACTAACTTCATGTTAGATAGGTGCCTACCTATTCCGGAGCTCTCCAGCAAAACAAGTGATATTTCAGGCATGGTTTCGAGCTAAACTTCTTAATTCAAAAGAGAATTTTCAAAACCATCCAGAGGGAACTGAAAATACGTTATAGGTTTTAAGGTTAAAATGTCTATCTACTGTTAATGATTAGTCAGCCCTTCGACATACCTATACCGACGGAGCAATCCAATTTTTTTCTGAGAATTCAACAGATGTATACTACCAATATATCATCACAGAAAAATTATGGTTGGAAATTAGGACTCCAGTTTCCAACAAGAAGATTACATAGTTCTTGCGACACAAGGGAAGTGTGAATTTGACGAATGTCTCAATTCAGGATTCGCTGGAACTTCCGTTGTCATTAAAAAGCAATCTAGCCTCATAATCGGAAGGGCTAGTAGGACCCTAGAAAAATCAACAATCATAATCTGTTTCCGATTAAACACTTATTCTGGTTTACGTGGGAAGACAGAGTGCCTAATGGACTTTTCTGAGGTGGGAATTTTAACATCGGCACCCAGCTTGAAAATATCAAATATTCAATATCTCTGGTAAAAATATTTAAATAGAAGTTGTTTGCAAAATTCAGACTAGTTTGAATTCATCAAATTGAAAAATTTAAATTATAATTCATAAAAGTAGGTATATGATCGATTGGTAAGGGCATTATTTTCTGTAGTCTTTCTAATTAGAACCGATATGGTTTTAACTTGAAAAAACTCGCTAATACCAAAACGAGTTTACCAAAATCATTTGCAGAGCCCTATTTGTTTATGCTGCAATAATGCAGAGAGTACCTAATATATGCACAAAACAAAGACAACATACCTGGAAGTGAAATTTTCAATTGACGTCTGCAAATTTGGAATCATAATTTGAAGAATTAATAGTTCGAAACTGACACACTACTTAATAATGAAAGAAATAGTTTAAAATAAAACGGATAAAGGACGTAACTTTTCAAAATTTTCAAATGGAAAAACACAAAACGAACTAACGCCAAATTTTTTTCGAAGAGCAATTTATTATTCAAAAATGAGAGTTGGTATCATTTCGGCTGAAACTTCAAACTGGAAGTCTAATATATCTGAAATTTTTTCCAAGAATCGCTTCTAAAAAAGAATAACAAGAAATTAGTTGAAAACTTATTGTTAATAGAAAAGTTTTATTATAGAGTAAACGATTACTTTGACTACTTTAATGATTGTACTGTTGAATAGTTTCATTTTGTTCCTTTTTTATTGTGACCTCGATTTTGACTTATTCCATACCTACATATGGACATATCTTGAAAGATCAATAAACATTATTATTATTATCATACTTATTATAAAATTTCAAGTGTTTGCATTCGTGAATCATCATGTATATACAGGGACGGGCCCAAGGGGGGGGATGGGGGGGGATGATCCCCCCCCAATGTTGAACGAAGTTGGCAAATTTTCAAAGTAGTTGGAAAAATTTCAAAGCGGTTGGAAAAATTTCGACCAGTTGGAAAAAATTTCAGAGCAGTTGGCAAAATTTCAAAGCAGTTGGAAAAAATTCCGAAGCAGTTGGAAAAAGTTCAAAGCAGTTGGTAAAATTTCAAAGCAGTTTAAATACATAATTCCGAGAGAGTTATGAAATGAGAAGGAATCTGAAATAGAACAAACAAGTTTGCAATCAGTACTTGGCAACATATGTACAGCCGGCAATAAATGGTATTTAACCCAATGTTTTTACCATCAAGTATTGGGAGAGATGCGGCCTCAAGAAGTAGTTGTAAATTTTCAGTTTCGTCGAATGGACTGTGTCATAAAAAACCATCTGGTATCATAAATTTAAGCTGTTACTTTAGACGTTTCTGGAGAACTGGACCTATTTTAATCTGAAAATGGGGATTATGATATTGTGCGACATTATCTTATCTACCGAGCTAGAATATTCTTGCAGCCTGACAACTTTCAGTTATACAGGGGATGGAAAAAAAATTTCAAAAATTTCTTATTCCAATCTATGCATTTGTCATAACAATTTTCAGAATATCGAGAAAAAACTGAAGAAAAAGGGGAGATAGGAGTATTTTGAAATTTTTTTTCCACTCCATGTATAACTGAAAGTGATCAGGCTCCAATAATATTTTAGCTTGGTAGATAATGTCAAACAATAACATAATCCCAATTTTCAGATTTCAAATAGGTCCAGTTCTCCAGAAACGCTAATAGGACGTATGTGTAAATAAATTTGAAAAAAGATTCAAAGTGAAGATGGAGTTAGTTATGTCGTGCCTTATAAAAATAAAAAAAAAAAAAAATTTATGAACAGAAAATGCACGAAGGACAACAAGTGTGAGAGAAAATTATGGGTATAGTGACCACAGAATTCTGTTCAACTGCAGCAACCCTAATGAGTTAAGGTCAACACACCTAGAAAACCCTACACCCAATATTTCCCTGTTGACTCGCGACATTTTTGTTGACGTGTCTAAGGGATTGTGTCTCTTATTGTTCTACACTCTACACTCTACAGGCGGATGAACAATGGCCTACCAGGCCTCGATTGCACCGCAGATGAAGAAGAAGAAGACCAGAATATCGGAATTCACAACAAAAATCGTTCAAAACACTAAATACATCCTCAATTCCAAACACTAATTGCAATAAACGCTGCAAAGAGATCGAAATCGCCAACTCAAATTAGGAAATTTTGTTCAAAATTATTTCATCAATATGACTGATTTAGGCATGAGCAGTTTCAATATTATGAATCACATCAAAGTGGACAGTAATTAACTTTGATTTTTCATCTACCCAACATTCAATCATGTATATTTCTTTATTTTATGGAATCTGCTTTTTTCGTGAAAAATACCTTGATTTATGATGCTTGAAATTTTGAGATACACCAAAGAATGAAACTGAACTAAATTAAAGAATGAAACAAAAATGTGTCTCAAAGTTTCAAACACACTTCAAGGTATTCCTCACGAAAAAAAAACGATTCCATAAAATAAAGAAACTCACATTATTAAAGAAAAGCTACAAAACTGAAGAAACAAACAAGTACCTAGTGTTTCTCAAAGTTTTAAGCAACATCAAGATACTCCTCATGAAAAAAACAAACTCCTTAAAATCTACTTAATTGAATGTTCGGTAGATGAAAAAAAAAGTTAATTACTCCTCACTCTGTTGAAATTCATCATTTTGAATTTTTTTTACCGAAACAAATATTATACCATAATATGTATAACGGTTTCCTGTTAATTCAATGTCGAGTTGGAAAATTTTCGATGGATTTCCCCCCCCAAAAATTTGGCTTCGGCCCGTCCCTGTGTATATATGAATTCAATAAAATATTTACATGAGGTAGGAAATCTTCAAAAATTGATCACGCCTATAGTACGAAAGATAATCTTTCAGAACTGTATATTCTTGTCGTCAAAATAAGACAAAATATAGTTTTGTATAATAGAATCTGTCCATTCAACGTCATTCCACAAAAAAAATAATTAAATAAAAGAAATTACGATCTATCTATCCTATAACTCCACTACACTCGTTTCCCTGATAACGTAAATCCGAGAGTTTATCTCGTTTGTTTTTGTACTTTTCGGTTTATTATTTGAGTTCTATCGTTCGAACCATATATATATGATCACGTGACATATTTTGTGTCTTACCTTATAAAGTGTTTCTTCAATGAACTGAATTTGAATTTTCCACTTATCTTTTGTACTGCCCATGCAAATAAATAGATAAATAATCCCTTGAATGTGGGTTTATTAATTATTTATTATCAAGTCATCACATTGACACATTGACGTAATTACTGAGTATACCGGACATGATAGCCACTATTCGAACCAAAAAGATGTTATAACCGTTATAACCTTAGATTTTCGTCCTACAGAGTGTTAAATGTGTGAACATTTCAAGGCAATTGCTATTGCCTGTATTTATAAAAGTGAATAGACTATATAAGTATAAAGCTTTCAAGGAAGGGAAGTTAAAAAACTGGTGAAAACTACGACTTTTTTGCTGGGTCAAATTAATTTTTTTTCAATTTAGAATTTTCATTCAAATATCTTTTAATTTCGTCCATTTTTATGATCTCGCATTTTTCTATTTGCAGATCAGCTCGGAATCAGTAGGCTTTCTGAATATAAAGAAATAATTGGAACACCGTATACATGATTAAGCGAATGTTATCAGTATGACTGATTTAAATTAACTGATCCAGAAAAAATGACCATAATAGTGGAGCGCATCTTCAATAATTCAATTTGAATAAACTAAATCCGAAGAAAAAACAAGATCGAAATACTCGAGTACCACCTATAACTCTCTCTCTTGGCGAATACACTTGACGGTCCAATATGGTGATCTTATTAATTCAATCAACCCTTTCGGCCCTGGCGGTCACATCATCTTTAAAATGTAAACTATATTAACTCCTCTTGTTGTCTTATGCGTACTTACATATTCCAAATCATGAGTTCCATATTCATCAGTGGGTCCAATTTGATTGATCCAAGTCGTCATAAGCTCAAAAGTCGAAAATCTTAGACAAAAATTCGAGCAAAATGATAAATACGAAGGTATAATAGGTGAAAAACTCGCAGAGAATTCCACTGAGGATGCAGCGGCAACAGATAAAAACGAATTTTCTTTCATCTCCACCTATCCTACCTAAATTTATCAGAGAAGAACGTCAACAGTCTCCAGGTGAACCGTTATTTTGGTTGATCCCACGTAATATTTAGAAATGAAGCAGGTTGCTATCATCGCCCGCAAATGGCGTATATGTTTACTCGTCAGAGTGTTATGAAACATGAAGATTATAATAACCACATGTAGAGGAGAAGAGGCCCACTTAATTCAAGGGCCCGTACTCAAGACTCTTGTTTATGGAATTGAAACTAATTTTAAACAGTGAAGTGGCAAAGTGTTTTTGGTAGATAGAAAGACTTCCGTTTAATCGGGGCAGAGTACTTTATCGCAACCTTCGAGGCTCTTTGTGGGCCGAGATTTCGCATTGACGTCGGTTCTTGAGGTTGGAGAGACTTTTGAGTTCATCGATTTATTGAACACTTCTGATCCATATACCCGATCAATGGGTGAATTGGTTGAGTTGAAGCATTTTCTTTCGTACAATTCAATCTGAATTCAATGTTAGGACATCGGTTAGTAGGAATTGATATGTTTCGATTAGTTTTCAATTATTTTTTTAAGTTATGGAGTATTACTCAAATTTTTCCATAATGTGTGCCGAAAGTATTCTCTATGGCAGCCCAATTTTCTTTTAGAATTCGACCTTTCCACAGAAAATGTGTACAGTGTAAAACTTGTGAACTAATTCGTCAGGGGCCAATTTCTCTGAAAAAAATTGTTGCCTAACATCAAATACGAAATAATACTTCGAAATTCAAACTTTTCAACGTCCCAGAGTCTATATCAGACTTATGGCGGTATCTGTAAGCTACGAATCTGTAGCGTACGATTGATCTGTATGAGGCTGACTTACAGATTTGTAAATAATGTAATTCTGGAAGTTTTTCTGTAACTGTCGTATTAGAAGTGTCAATTTTGAACTACTTCGTAATAGGATCATAGAATAGAATTTATTTCTCTATAATATTGGATCGTAAGTATTGATTATTGGATATATTTATGTTCAATTTGGGTTCGCTTCAACGAGAAAGAGAAATTTACAACCGAAGTGAGAAAATGAATCACAAAAGTAGTTGGATTTAGAAAAGTTGTTTATATTCTGTGACAAAAACAAACCATATAACATAACCTCACAATATACCTTTGGATATGCTTCCGATCACCTGTAAGCTACAGATTTTTAGAAAGCGTCGAGAAGAGCAACATTCCTGTAAGCTTATGAAAAGATACAGATTTGCTTACAGATGAAAGGAGAATACCGCCATTAATTTCATGAAAACTTTCAGAGTCGTGAAACTTTTATGACTTATTAATTGACATTTGTCAATACATGGTGACCATAGATTAATGGTGAGACTGGGAGAGAAAATCCTGAAAATTGAAAATAAAACACGAATTTATGCTCGAAATGTCATTGTTCTGAAAAATACTCCTATGGGAAAAGAAAAACCTACGAGGAAATTAATGATTCTGATGAAATTGTGAATGAAAAACCTATTCGACTGAAAATAATATTGAAGACGAAGACGGTCATGCTCTTGAAAATTTCGAAGATGTACTAGAATCGGGAAGGTTTGTCGAATCTGATAATGAAGAAATGCCATTAAAGGGAAAAAAAACTAATAAATAACGGAAAAGTGGGATTTCTGCATTTTGAACCATGTTTCACACAGCCATATTTCTAACTGTTACATCGAGTACACAAGTTTATACCATTAGAAAAGAGATATTCCAACGTCCAAAAAAAAGGTAAAAAACATTTTGAATCAGAAAAAGGGTAGCATTCATCAAATTTGGTGAAAACAATTTTTTTTTGTGAAGACAAAAAATAACGAACCAAAATGAAATTTTTACAAACATTTCGAGATAATGTGAAAAAATATAATACAAAAGTTGCAGATCATTTTATTACCAACAACTTTGCTATCAAACTTTTTTCCAAAGAACAACTTGTATTATCTCCGAAATCGGAAATCGTATTTTGCCCTTACTAGCTCACTCCTCCAGTGGAACTTAGATAGCCCGAATTTATTTTTAACTCAATTTTTCAATCCTCCCTTTCTTTTCTAATGAGTTTCATCCTACTTCAATTTGTTTTTCACTTTTTCACATTTTCAAAGACGAAAGTCCTGGAAGATAAGAGCCTCAGGGAAACCTTTGTCATGTGATCTGGAGGCGGCCTTACTTATTAGTAGCAACAGTACCGGATCGAAAGATTATTCAGGTATCTGATGAATATTTATCAAGGTAGTTGAATTCTAACTTAACATCTGCTTATTGTACGTCTCCTAGAAGAGTTCAAGTGTGGTAGTTTTAAATGAAGGAATCAGTATCTATTAGTGGCTCAAAAATTGTTAATTAAATCAAAATAATGAAGAAGGCTGCAGTTCGTCGGTATTCTAATAGGGAAATTCACATTATATCTATCATAAGCAGTTTTCATTTTTTTCTATCTCATACAGAGCCTGAGGAATAATAATTTCCCCAAAAGAGAACCTTTTCGTTTTCGCCCTGTATTTCACCAACATAAGTAGTTGAAATATTTCTGTTTGTGGATTTAAAAGTATTAGAAAAAAGTGATACATCAGGGTCGCGAAAATCTCTATCTTGAGCCTGTTAGATGACCATTATGGAATAAATAGAAATTATCACAAGATACATTAATCTCTTACCTCTTTACATTATTGTCCATCTTACTACTCTGGTAGTATTTAACCACAATCATCAGAGTTCGATAATGGATCCTCGTCAGTATTTTTTAGATATAAAAAACGAATAGATCCTCGAATCGCACATGGTGTTCAGAGGACCCGAAGTTGATTATAAAACCAAGCTTTTATACGACCCTCTAGGATGTCTGTATTTTCTTAAGAAGTATACGCTGCATGTATATAAATATTTCCGTTCAGGAATGATGGCCTTAACAAAAGTCCGGAAGCACGTCACGTTTTGTTTACACCAATATAATCGTTTTAAAAGCAGTTAGAGTTAATATGAACACGTTTTACGCCTCCTGCTTATTTTACTAAGGAGAATTTAGCCGTTTGATGAGGCAATAAAGGGAAAACTGGATCTAGAGCTGCTACGATTTGTTTTCTATCGGAATTATAGAGAGATTCTCGATCTGCAGAATCGTCCGAAAAATTTTTATTCTTTCGAAATTGTGTAAAATTAGTATGTTTTTATTTATATTTTTCTCCACGCACACAAGTTGCTTGAATATTTCTTTATTACTGAATTATTTAGATAGAAGTAATCTGAATAAAAATAGTATGTGATACCTATGTGAATGTGCTTTATCTGTAAGCGTTGAAAAGTGATGGATTTTGGGAATGTCATTACTTCGTAGATATATCATTCAGTGTGAAACATCCAAATAGAATAAATTCATTATCTCGGTTACTGTAAATATATCCATGAAACATCCTGACACACGTCAAAATCAATATCTAAAGTATCCTTCTTCTACGTAAAACTGCGAACCATGAATGTACCTAACATATCAAACTCTAAACCTACTACTAACGTGAAAATAAAGTTGAAGCAATCTTGTAGCTATGTCCGCAAGTCGATTCAACTCAAAATTTGACAAATGAAGGTAATATTTTTGTCTGACTTTGAATACATTATAGATTATTATGTATTTTGTATGAAATTCAAATGTCAGTTGCTCCAAAATAACGCCGTACTATTTACAATTTGGAGGGTAGTAGATAGTAGGGGTGCCTCTACCCTCCATAGTTTACGTGCCGAGCATGCTCACTGTCTTAGATTAGGAGTCCCATCAGACAAGACTGCGATGTTTTTTCTTATAATATCACATTGAGTGAAAGTAACTGATATTGACATACCTGTTTATACCTCTCAATTTTCAAATCAAATCAATTCAAATACAGTAATCTGTCAAATTTCTTCACACCAACTACCAAGATACAATACGAAAGTCACTAATCTGAATTCTTATTTGCAAATCGAGAGTATTTCACAAAACTTGACTCAAATAGAGAAAATATCGTCTAAAACTCGTGGCAGGAGGCAATTCCAGCACTCAATTTCGCATTCCTCTTGGAATAGGAGCTCATTCTGCAACTTGTTTTACAATATACTATTCCCAATAGCATACAATAAATTTCTGAAATTTGAGAGAGCTTTAAAAAGTCATCCAAGCCTTGTGTATAAACTCTCTCAAATCAGAACAACAGACCAACATAAACTATGAAATTCAACAAAATATAATAATAATCATCAGAAAAGTTCATGAACGTCTTTGAAAACAGTCAAGCAACCAGTGGTTCGTTCCTCGCTCCAGAGAATGGTAACTTTGTGGAATTTTCAAATGAGTGGGAATTACATTATAGACCTGTGGTAATCTATAAAGGGCAGAGGATTTGAAACTTTCCTTAATAACCTTGAAACCTCTAACCATAACATTTTATGTCTGTCTTGTGTTGTAAGTAAAACACAAAAGATCCAACTTGTGATGTTTTTTGGAGATAGATAATATCAAACTTTTTATATAATAGCTTCCTCGGGTCCATCATTCTCAATTCCTCGAATAAACTATCACTTGAGTACTGTCGAGGTTTCTTGAACAGGATTTTTAAAAGTCGCTTCTGTGCTCTCTCAACAATTATGTAGTATATTTTCCTCAAGCCTCCCCAAACACCCATTCCGATTGCAATATTGACTGTACTAGAGCGAAGTGAACGAATTCGGTATATTATCTTCCTCAGTCTTTTTTCAATTCCAAACTGCGCACATTCCATGTCAGATGGCAATCCATATAAATTCCCAAGTATTTGACAAAGATTATAGAGTTAGAAAGATAGGAAACGCCTTACATCTGTGGTACTAAAATCCGACTACGATTTTTGGGTAGTTTCTTACTTGTGACACCTAGATGGCGCTGAAAACATAATTCAGTACAGAAAACTATTTTAATTAATTCGAATTATACTTCTCATGAATTTCCATTGAGTATTCCTTGTCGAGCTTTTAAAGAAACATCCAGATCGACAAAACAAAAGCAGAGCTCCGTTTTTTTGATCAGGATGATATTTTCCATCTACATATTGTTTTGAATCAAATGAAATACGCTTCTGGATTCTTTATATTTTTATTTGAAATGATTGTGTCAAATCAACTAGAATTCGATAATTATGAAATCTCGAAAATTCGTTCACAAATTAGAGAGTTATTATAACAATTTCAAGAGTTTATTCATACAGTGAACTCTCGATAAATCGAACATCGATAAGTCAAACAGTTGTTCTGGACCCGATTCATACATATCTTACCCAGTGTATTTTCACCTCAATGAGTCTAGTAGATGAGTCGAACTGCTGGAAGGGTCGTCAAGAGAACCACCACCTCTATAAGTCGTTCTTCTGACCACCATTGCCTCTATGAGTGGAATTTTTTGATCTAATGAATTAGACCGAAAAAAATTCGGTTCGCAAACAAATTATCCAGAACAATATATTTTTGCTCCGAAACCTCTATCTATTTGACAACACTGAAAATAAAAAGCAATGAACAAGACAGTTACATGATACGAGTTTCAAAACTTACATTTCCATTCTCTTCGGTAGTGAAAAGAATGCACATTCAAAATTATTCTTTCTATTATTTCTGCAATTACTCACCATGCATTTCGAATGTCGGCCAACAAAATTTATAACAGAAAAACACACAAACGAAGATTATGGAGTGAGCTAGGTGCTACTCTTGTAGATTTCGAGTTATTTCAGTGGAAAATACGCCAGAAAATATAATCATCATTCAGCAAAAATATTTATTCAAGTATTTGTTTCAAAAATGACAACAGCCTACTAATAATCTCTATATAATTTATGCCAAATGGACCCTAATTAAATATTTTAACCATAGACCGATTACTTTTGAAAAACAGATGTCGCTGACATCACTGTAGTCGCTTCGTTTCCCATCTTTATACTCTATAATCTTTGGTATTTAACAGACTTCATCTTACTGTCAAATAGGACTGTTTCAAAATTCGGTTATTTTGAACTATTTAAATAGATTGGCATAAAGTGTGTTTTAGACTCGTTGACTGAGAGCAAATATAGATCAATCTTAAGTTCAGCCTGTGTCAATTCTTCAACCTCCATCCAAGAGTTATGCTGGAAGAGAATACATGTATCATCTGCATATGAAATTATCTTTTCTCTCATATCTACTCTCAGCAAATCATTCACATATATGAGGAACAACAGCTGACCCAAAACAGTCCCCTTGGGAATGCCACAGTGCACTAACTCAGGTTCACTAACAACATCGTAGATCTTAGTTCTCTGAGATCTTTCATATAAGTAACTCTTTTAAACAAGCCAAAAGCAGCCCCTCTAACTCCAATATTAAACAACTTCCTGAGGAGTATCTCATGACAGACGGTGTCAAATACCTTTGACAAGTCTACAAACACACAAAGAACTTTTGCAACTAATTGCATCCAATGCATCTTGACGTTGATCTACCTTGCCTGAAACCGAATTGACTCTTAGAAATGATGTCGAATTTATCCAGGTATTTGGTCAATCTGATTGAGATGATCTTTTCAAATAATTTTGGAAACACAGAAATGACTGACAGAGGTCTGTTATTGCCTGGGTCGCCTCGATCTCCATTTTTATGTACATATGTGACCAATGCTATCTTAAAACATGATAGGACATACCCAACTCCAAACGCGCATTGACCAACTGAACGGAAGGCTGTACTATCAATGGTGCCATGTCTTTAGCTAAACTTCCAGTAATGAAATCACAGCCGAATGATTCATTTTTTTTCAAGGGATTTATCAGCCCTGTGATTCTTCTTTGACTCATCCTATTTTAATATTTTTCATGATATATTGTGTAAATTTTGTTCATTATTATCACTCTCCGTTTGAAGCCTCGGCAGGTAGCTAGCTTAGGGCCAGTTTCATAATCAGTTTTAAAGTCCCTTCAATTTTAAAGCTCCTTTAAGTTCAATATTTCGGTTTCATAACACATTTAACTTTCTTAAAACCACTTTATATTTAAAGGCCCAATTTCGGGACTTTAGCAGCTGAAGTATCCTTCAGCCCTGAATTCCTAACCTCTCGTGTTCAAATTGTCAACTCATTTGAGGTTAGTCATGTTGTGTTTTATTCTGAAATCAACTTTCACAAGTGGAATGAGAATACGAGAATGAGAATATGGAAACGTAGATTTCCAATTTCGACATGGGACACAATTAGACACCATACAGCTCATTGTGGTTGCAACTGCAGTGTTGCAATTGATATCAATGACAAAATGTATCCTATCAATCATTTTGAAAAGGTATTAGGTGATAATCAAACAATTTTTGCTGATGCAGTTGATGGGATGATGGGAAACATGTTAGAAATTCAATCATAACAGGTCATTTTGCTATAATATAAGCTGATGTAATTGGTGAAAATAAATGCTTATTCAAAGATTATGCTTATTAAATTTTTTTTCTATGTCGATTTCTAAATCTAATGATGTTAATCTGAGGCAATGCTCCCTTTCGTTAGCTACAATCATCAATTCCATTTTTTTTTGTAATATTCAGTACGGGATTGGTATTTTCCCCCAAATTTCTAGGTTTATATTTCAAATTTGAACCTGAACGTTATATCCACATGACATGAAAATAACATTACCCCCTTTAATTTTATGTTGGCTGTGGTTAAATACACCTGCAACTGTGCATTCTAGGTCAAATGAAACGATTTCAGTTATGCCAACATACAACATTTCACATAAAGTCTCCTTCACGTAAAGTCCCATTTAACTTCATTATGAAATTGGGTGGACTTTTATAGTGGGCTTTAGCTTTAAATGCACTTTAACTAAAGTGTACTTCAGGGGTTTTTTATGAAACTGGCCCTTATAATATTCGTAGAATAGGATGGGATGGGTAAGAATACAACTCCTTTCTTGGACTATTTTTGTGTATACTCATCAGAAGCAGCTTACGGAGAAGACAAAAAAAACCATTATATCGATCCAATATTTTTTCTGCGGGGGACGTCAAGCGGAGCAAGCCTGAAGCCACCGCGTAGACAAAAATCGTGACCGCAGGGCCATCAAATCGCGCCAAGGGCACTGTTGCATTTCCGTCCTAGTTGTTTCGCTAAATAAGCCACACGTTGAGGCTGATTGTTGCTCTTTCGCGAGGGTGCCTAAAGAAGGGTATTGTTGAAAATCCCTGATTACACACGGGGACCCGTCCGAGCGGCAATGCCGTGTCATTAGCGCCCTTCACCGACTGAATATGAACTATTCTTGATGGCATGCTCGCTTCTTCTGCTGCCTCCGCACTATTTGGGGAAGTTGAGGATGGCCAATTTCCACTCGCGCGACCCTTGTTGCGGCGTTAATCTGCGTTGCACGATTGTTCTGCGGACGAGACGGAAGAGAGAATAAGAGGATATTTAATAGGGGAGGATTGGATTTCCGAGCAGGATGACTTGTCTAGGAACATTTTGAGGAAGCCAAGAGAAAAGGCTTTTTATAAGAATAAGAAATGTTTATTTCGAGAATAAACAGTTTACATCACAGAGGAATTTATGACCTGTATGTGATAATAACATAATTAGAAATTCTAAAAATTTGGTTTAACCCGTGAAGACAACTGATAAATGAAATCAGATTACAGCATCAGGAAAAGAAACAGAAACATCAACATTCGCGCCTCGTTCTAGACTCACTCCCAGTGGCGTAAAGTTCCTCTGCTGGGTCCCCACCCCTATTAAAAAAAATTCAAATTTTTTTTTTATTGTTCCTTTGTTTTTCGGATAAACTTCAGTAAATTTGAAAAACCAATCATTTTCAACTCGTTTCTGCCATTGCATTGCTTTATCATACTGATATCCTGTCATTTAAATTTCAAATAAAAGTTGATACCCCTAACAGAATTCCCATCTTTTTCACATGATTTTAAGAGATTGTTTGTCTATCCTTTTCATTAAACATTAAACCAGTGCTTCCCAAAATGGGCGTCGCGACGCCCTGGGGAGGCGAGGTATAATTCCATGGGCGTCGTGAAGCGATCTAATTCTTTATGTTTGTTTCCTTTATTTTTTTAATAATTTTCTAACGATTTGGTATAAGACTAAAACTATGAAAAGAAGGTGAATGCATGGTAAGTAGGCTAGGGCGTCGCAAAAATATGGCTACTTTCCAAGGGCATTTCCAAGGGGTTTGGGAACCCCTCCAGTAAACAATTTACATTTCGAAACCTTAATGCTTTGAAAAAAACACACATGCAAACCATGGGCGCCGGGAGGAAGGTGCAAGGAGGTGCACATGCACCCCCCTGGCTTTTGAAAAAAAAAAATTTTCTCGAGAAAAAAATGGTTTTTTGCGTAATGTTTTTTATTAGAATGCACATAACAATAGAAAACAGAATAGAAAATACAAATTTGATATATTTACTTAATTCGTTATTTTTCGTAAAAAAAGTTACGCGGGGGGGGGTTGGTGGAAACAATCTTTCTGCACCCCCCTGAATAAAATCCTGCCGGCGCCCTTGATGCAAACACAGAAGTGAAAATCCAACTGCCCAAACCTAACAACGTGGTTGGTAAGCTTTATATAACGGTAATGCCTGCAGTTATTATTTTCTTAAACTATTCCAATTTTTTTCCATTTTTGTAATGAAAGCACATTCTGCAATAAAATTGTTGAAAAAAACTCGGAAAAATTTCGAAAATTATGAGCTTTTCAAAGCAAAAATCGGGGATCCTTTAATTTCTCCGAAAATTCGATCGAGTGAAACAAAAAATCGGCTGGCTGGATTGATTTGGCTCTTTGTAAGGTTATTGTGAACATAATGAACTATAAAAGACACAGTTTACATTATTGTTCAATCCAGCGCTTCCCAAGAGAACACAAGAAGCCTTCTTTTCGTTGCATTTTCAAATTCATGTGAAAAAGAAAAAAAATATTCTTGAAAAAGGAATAAAAAAGCCGTTAGAGGAAAATCATCCAGGTTCTCTAAATCTACCGATAACTTTCTACGTGATCATTGGTTGCTGAGATATCGATAATCAAAGACAAAAAATCCTTTTTCATCTGAAGGCCGATATCTCCATGTGAAGTGGATGTATGAAGATCTGCTCACTCCACACAAGGTGCCAAAAAAAGGTCATCATGTTCAAATAATATTGTCGAAATTAGTGCAGGGGATAAGCATCCCCACAAAATAACTGGCCATTTGCATTATATTATTCAGTCTTGTCTTGTATAATATTCAAGATCCGAATTGAGTATTATTTATTAATTCGTTGATCATGCCCCTGCTCTTACTATTGAACCAAGATTTTAATCGTTTTTCGAATCTTCTTACGTTTTTCAAATTCTTCAGTTGATCGGGAACAATATTATACATTTGAAGGTGTGACTTCTTTGACCTTTACCCTTATTGCACCTAGGTATCTGATAATAATGATTTCTTCCTAGCGTTGTATATTGGTGTTGCAACAGATTAATTGTTATTTTTCCCGATTGAATGTTAGAAAGAAATTTGAAGCATACAACTGTCTCACATCCTGGACTTTTGCTATCTCGAATAGCTCTGTTGGCTGGAAAAGGTACGCTTTCTCATGTGTATGATCTTCAACACCCATTTTTGAATAACCTCAGAGATTTTATGTGGCTTTGATATGCACCTCCACATCCAACTATGCCATAGCTAATTCGGGACCCAACTACGGCTTGTTAAAAGATCTTCAAATATTTCATGTCACCGATGTGATAGGCTAGTCGAAATGGACAGAAAATTGGATAAACATGATGTATCTCTGATTGCTTAGTATGTTGTTAGGATACATTAGAGCAATGTATTCACAAGTTTGCAATCTCAGAAAGTTGTGAAAAATGTCCATCCATTTTTCGACAAAAACTATTATATATGGTTCTGAAGAGCATTAAATTTGTGACAAATAAGGCCCAATTGGAGCTCTATAGGTCAATTAATTGCCGAATAACGACACTTTGAAAATAAGCCAATTGTTAAATTATTAGTTTAACATCTTTTTGGACTCAGATTGCGTCGAAACCATTGATATAACGAGTAGAGCTTGTGGTATGTAATTTGTAGACAATTCAATAAGCTCTGCAGGGGCGGCCTTAGCCATTGCGAGGCTCCGGGCGGGAAGTCTTCGCGAGGCCCTTTTTCCTTCGTGAAAAGTATGTGATGCGAAAGTAATTCCGGTTGTTTGGTATAGGTTATTGTCATATTTGACAAGAAGGCTAAAGTTTTATAAAGATATAAAAGTTGAGGTTTGATTAAAATATAATAATATAATATAACATATGAATATGATATAACATTGGAAGATTCACAAAATTAACAAATACAGAAATGATAATTTTAAAATTCATGATTGAGGCTTTTCCTTGCACTGAAATCTTTAATTAAAGTATCATAATCGATCGAATGAGCTACCTCATTTTCTATTGATAGAATAGCAAGGGCTGAAATCCGATCTTGTGTAATCGATCATCGAATTCCTTAAATATGTTTTTATGACTTTAAGTCTAGAAAAACTCCTTTCAGCAGAAGCAACTGTAACAGGTGTGGTGGCAATGATTCTCAAGACTCTTTCTATAGCGGGGTAAACTTCAGTAAAATTATTTTCCATTATGTATTTCCGCACCGAGACAATGTCGTCGTTTCCTTCATACACGGATGAACATATTCAGTTCTTCGCACATCATCACCCATCAATATCACACATGATTCTCCCACCGTCATAGATATTTGCAAGTCGCTGCAATGTTTCAAAAGCTCACTATGAAAATGACCGTTCTAATGAACCATACCAATTGAACCACAAGTCTTGGACTTTGGATCTACAGCTGGGGTTGAAAAAGAGACGGGTAGCGGAATTCCCAGAGATGGTGATAATGAATGATGAAAGTACTATTAGGTATTTTGAAAAAAAAATTTCGGTGTCAAAGAGAAGACCAAAAAAATAAAACTGTTAATTTTATGATCCAGATGAACAGAAAAGAAAGTTTCATGAGTAATGGCACCATCAGAGGTTTTCAACGATATTTCTATTGAAAATTTCTCTGCAAAATCCACCATATATATGACTTTTTCTGGGATTGTCCAAGCGATAGAGGAGCCACTAATTATGAGTATGATTGAGGGCGTGAAGTCCCAGTTGTATCAAGTCCTGAAGCTCAGAGCAGTTCGTGGTAGTGTTGTGCAACTTGGATACTTTTGAGTATCCGATATACTAAAACAAGTATTTTGTATTGGATAAATTCATTGGATAGTTGGTATCCAAATTTATACTCACAAGAGCCACAATGAAAAGAAGGACTTGAGAAACTAACGAATTCAATTTATTTCTCAATTCAATTTCAAGAAAAAACTCAATTTATTCGAAAAATAAGAATGAGACCTCTAAATGTAAATGAAGAACCAAACACAATAGATGTTTTCCATCAGAAAAAATAGGATATAACAAAAATGAACCCAATATTCTTATCCCTAATCACTGGATTTGAGAAAAAAACAGAATTCACTCTCCTCCTTCCATAATTCTCTACAATGGAATGAATTCATTCATAAAACGATGATTCAACGAATATTTCAAAGGGGTGCCTCTATTACCCATGCGGACGTTCCACAAAGCGCAATATTAAAAAACTACAAAATGGTTTCTTCAATTTTGTTCTGAATGAATGTATTGGTTAACTTACTTTTTTCGAATTTACCCTTATGTTTAATTGATCTAAATCAACATCAAAATTTGCTCGGGTTGTTGCGCGCGAGGCCCCACCAAGAGCGAGGCCCCGGGCCATTGCCCCGTTCGCCACCCCCTAAAGCCGCCACTGAAGCTCTGAAATAAGCTCAAAGCGAGGACTATGGGCCTCGTGGTTCTTTCAGAATCTCGAAAAAACCCATACAGAGTAGAATCGCATTTTTCCAGAAATGATCCATAATCATACCTAGATGTCTTGGTTACAATAGTTACAACCTATTTTCCTTCGAGTACTGCGAACGCCCAGTGTTGACTTTATTCAAGGGTAACTTAACTTTTGAAAATATATCTGAATGGTTTCAAGAAACGGAATACCTATATGAATTGAAATTATGTAATTGATTTTCTCTATTTCAGTATCGTAATGAGTTCATTACAGTACTAAAAGTAGTGCTGTAATGAAACTCATTACAGCATTGTTTTCAGTTATATTTTTCGTTTTATGGTTGTCAGTTCTGACCTCCTATCGAATCAAGTTTCGAATCAAATCAATTCAAATTCCGTGATCTGTCAAATTTCGTACCTATGTCACACCAACTGCCAAGATACAAAACAAAAGTCACTTATCTGAATTTTCATTTGAATTTCGAGAGTATTTCACAAAAATTGACTGAAATAGAGAAAATACCGTCTACTTCTCGTCGCAGAAGGCAATTCCAACACTTATGCTATCGACAACTCGCTCCTTCGTCGCTCGTTTTCGAACTTCGCATTCGTGTTGGAATGGGAGCTCATTCTGCAACTTGTTTTAGAATATACTATTAATACATTAAAATAATCGCCCAAAAAGTCGTCCACCACGTTCTTGGCATCATTCCTTCATATTATTCGTTTCTAACTTTCTCTGAAGTTTGAGTTGAAATATTTCGCATTTCATTGGTTGCTCTTTCTTCAAGGTCGTCAGCTGTGCTGCACAAACGTTCTTTAGTTGAGTAAACTTCATCGACTTATTAGTTTCATAAGTCACTGTTTAGGTTATTAAAAAATACTATTATTCAACGAGTGATGAATTATTTATTTCATTATTTCATCTGCATATTTCATGAACGAGCATACATGATATAGATCGTTGAAATCAGATTATTAAGGAGCTCTGAAATGTATAAAAATATACAGGGTGTTTTTTTTGAAATGTAGAGAAAAGTCGGTGCTGGACTTGCGGGAATCACCCTGTATATTCAAATATATGCTTAAACATATAAATGCATTAAATGTTAACATTCAAAAATCAAAAAATTGAAATATTTTCTTGACTGCCGGGAGTTAACTCCTCGTGACTCAACTCTAGTTACGCCAATGAACAGGTCCCAATACTTATTATAATTATCGAATATGAGGACAAAGAATTTCAATTCATAGGTGATTTCCACGGTGTATATAGTGCGAAGAAAATTTCCCTTTGCAAAATTTGAAAAGAACCTGTATTATCTCACTGCTTAATATTTCTTCCTTGTATTTCACAACTTTTCATTCCGAAATAATTCTTAATCAAGCAGAATGATTTATAAATTTTCAACCAAAATTATATTCTTCTGCATAGGTATAATTCTGGTTTGCGTAATGAAACTTGAGAATATAGATGAAAATATAATGAATCATAATAAATTAATTAATCTCTTTCATCAACAATAAGACAATTTTCGGGAATTTTCCTGAACATGAATTTTTGTGTTGCATTCCGACATGAATTCAGATTTATTTTATCATGAAAACTCTGATGGGTACAAGTATTCAGAGAACTGTATGGAAAAAAAGTTTCTATTAATCTGTTCTGTTTTCAAAATTCTCTCGTTTCCAAATAATTTCTGTATTCTAGAAAGATAGAAAATATGAAGGTTTTTTTTTGTGTGCATTTCTGTTTTTGATAAGGCTGTGGTAAAAATTGAATATGGTTTTGAAGAGAGATTCGAGATAATTCATTTAGTATTTCAAAATCACATGCTACAAATAACATCCTAAAGATGAAAATTGCGGACAGTCTATACCACTATTAAGCCAAATGCGTCAGACCAAGAATATATCTGCCTAGTCCAACATCCTGCCATCATTCAATCACCATCAGCCTCCCCAACAGTGACAAGCAATCGGATGTAACTCTATCTTCTCCGTCGATTTTCACTCAGGGCATAAGGAGTCCCACTTTTTCTAACCGCAATTCACTTAATGTTCATCGGATGGCAAACAAACCTAATAATACTCGTTTTATGTGCCAGAGCCCTCTCTGCTTGATATCCGACTATTTACACAAGCTACCGGCCACGTCCTACAAAGATGCCATTAGAAGAAACAAAGACATAAATGAAATCGTTTGTTTATAATGTAGTAAAAACAATCCGTCAGTCATCTGCCAGAGCTCATTTGTAAATTGCGCGGAGAGAATGAATTGAGCTCGTTTCTCTAGTTCCATGGTCGAGCGACATCTATGGGAGCGAAGGGGTAGTTGTTGCCTCCTTCAGAAGGAGCTATTTCTGAAGCGGGTTATTCAAATATTCGGGAGTTAAAATCGACAGACATCTGAAATTACATAACCACATAGAACTAAGGTGTTTACTCTCGAAACTTGATTTATCTGATCGTGGCAAATTTTAAACTAATATGTCTCACGAATTCCCTGCCCCTGCGTTTAATTATTGACCAGTGCTGTAACGAGAGTTTAGTCATGGGGGGCTTAACCCCCACCTGTCAAAAAAATCTTTCAATTATTTTTTTTTTCAATTTTCGCCTACAAATTTTCTCAATGTTTCTGATCAATGGGAGGGGTTACGTCACCAATAACCCTCTCCCCTTGGTTACGCCTATGGAGATGACTCCATCCACGCCGGAAGTGACAGTAATTTCCGATTTTCAAATGAATAGTCCTGCAGTCTATAGTTCATCATGAAAATTAATTCCTGGTAGAATTTAAAGTTGTTCGAATATTGAAAATAGTTTTTCATACCTGATAGTACGAAAACTTTTGATTCACAAAATACCCCAAATATTCAACAATTAGCATTCTAATTAACTGTAAGTCCTTTTTCATTTCTTCCTTCCATTCGATTGAATCACTTGCATGAAATTCAACTGAAAATTATATTTTCAACAGTCCGTAATGTTTTCACCCGAGCCCGAACCGGAAAATGGCAAATGACGAAAGTGTTTCTTGTGAATTTAGAAGTCTTTTTCAAAATATTTGTGCAAGTCACAAATACCCCCTGTATACAGAAATAAATTCAGCCCTGCTTGTGAGCACATTGATACCTATAGGAAAATATATGAAATATGTGACTCTTTGCAATAGTACGGATATATAAAAATATTTAAAATGAAAAAATACATTGGTACAAAATAAGGAACGTTATTACTCTGTTCTGTTCTGTTAGGGGGAACCTAACACGGCTATGAAAAATCTTCACCAAAATGATTTCCTGTTATATTTATTCAACGATAACAGTTTCATAACTACTGTTGAAGAATTAATAATAACAATAGACTCACATTGAATACAAATATGTGAGAAAAAGGTGCAATACAGCAGAGCTGATTTTAAACTTAACCAAACATGATGATCCGAAAAAAAACTGTTACACAAGAAAAAAATAAAAAGCAGCAGTAAACAAATGAGAAGCCAATATGATTAGTTCAGGAATTAATTCCTCTGCAAAGTACATCAGGAATTAATCGGACTATGTATGTTTTGACTTGTTTGCTGGAAGATTGAAGGAATTTGCTAATTAAAGCAAGTTATCGAATAACCACTAACTATTTACACTATATATAGTATTCACCCAGAATACTTATACACTTAGGTTCTTTTTGTTTCAACATTTATTGTATTATTTTAGCTCTCTTATTCAAAAGAATATATATATATATATATACTTATACACTTATTTCAAATTTGATCATTTTTATGTAGTTACTGTAATGGTTTTAAAAAAGTTCGTATTTCAATAAATGAAGTTATATTGATACCAAAAATGATAAGATAAGAAACTATGGATAATTTAATAAAATTTGAAAGCGAAATAATGAAAAAATTCTATAAATTTGATAAATTCCCTCTCATGAAATGACGGGGACAAATTATCTCTTATCCTTAGCTGCTTATATTGTATTGACAAAGAACAATTACCTCAATATTTATACCCAGAATAAAAAATTTCTTTTATAAATTGAAATATATTTGGAAGAACTCTGCACTATTTTTAACTTCTTCAGGGTATTCTCACCTAGTCTCTGGAGCAAAATCCATAAGAAAATTTTTGTAGATGAAAGAAGAAAGGCGCCTGCTTAAAATCTTGTACTAATTTGTCAGGGGCCAAATCTCTTCGACAAAATTATTGATTATTTATGAAACTTAACTGATTGATTTTGTTCAAGAAGTCAAACTCCAAGGAAGTTAAAAAAAAAACATATTTGTAAACAATCGATTTTCTAACTAAACTTTCTTCTTCGGCAATGAAACGATGCATTGTGTTGAGGTTCTATGTATCGGACTGGATCAGATTGTTTCAGAATCGCTGGTTTCCAAGTTGATTCTGAAGGATTTATTGAATCCACGTAAACTATCTTGGTCAAATTTTCCAATTAATATAAGTATATTAATTGGAAAATTTGTAAGTAAGTACTTTGAATCGCGTGGCTACTTTGAACAAAAAATAAAAAATGTTTTTATATGGACTTATAGCAAAACAACCATTAGGTATAGGTCTAGTTTTCACTACTCAATTCGTCACACATTCAAGAATGGCATGACAAAACCTATATGAAAATAAGTGTGTCAGCAATTCTGACATGTTATTTCGAACCTGAAATATCCATGTTCGATATGATCTGCAAACTTTTGTTGCTACAACAGTAAGTATTGGCACCACATATTCGCAAAATATATTTGCTACAACAATATACCATCCGAGCAACAGTACGTTACTTTGAACGTGTTCAATGAAGCCCAAGATTTTAAATTAACTCGGATTTTTTCCTGTAGAAAATGTTCCGCTCTTACAAAACCTCGCACAAAAAACCTGGTGCAAGAAAATATGACAATTGAAGTTCAGGTTCAGAAATCTTAAAGAAAGCTCCCGGTGAAGTAATTTTAAAAAAAATCCTACCCGATGAGGGAATTATATACCCATCTTCAAATTTTTAACAGCTCTGCCAAACCTCCAAGTAGGAAGAAGATGAGGAGCGAGGAGCCTTCTTGTTTAGTGCAAATCATCTACGTCCATATCTAAGGAGTTAGGATAAGATGTTATTGTTTGGTTGGTGGTACCTATTTCTTCGTTTTTATTGCAAAGTATTGGTTCAGTTCAGTTCATGAAATATTTCTGGTTAATTATGTATTCGTGTTGCATATTTTTTTTAAAAAAGGTTATTTGATATTGAAGTTTTCATAGAAACTGTATCAGGGAGATCATGAATTGAAATCGCATGGTTTCATCATAGTCGTTCAAAGTAACTTTGGACAACCATAAATTAATTTTAAAAAATTGTTATACTCATGTCATTTCAAAATTTGTTGGAAGTAGAAAGCTCTAACTGACGCCCGGGGTATATCAGCACCCCAGAGGTAAAGTGTGTTAAGTCACAATATGAAAATTAGACAAAAGAGAGATTTTTCACTTCGATTATTGTTTCAAAGAATGTTTTCTGCCATTATTTGGAGACTTGATATACCTTGCTACTCAAAAATGTCTTCCACTAGCTAGAATTTACTAATGTGAAACCAATATTGTAGATAGTTCGTGTCAGAAAAAATGTGATTTGACACACTTTACCTCTGAGGTGCTGATATATTTTTCGGGAATTTTTCATTCGCTTCATTTACTGAGATTGACAGGTTTGTATCAAAAAACCGTTGAAAGTAACCCCGTTTTACCGGTATGTAAAAGCGACAAGGAAATTTGGCAATCTGAATAAAATGCCTGCAATTTTTTCAACAAATATTTAAATACTGATCCTCCCATCAGAGTTCCAGGATTTGACCTCCCCAGGAGAATTAAGTCCCTTCTAGATCGTATTAGATTGTTGTAACAGCATACTTTTCAGATTGTATTCGGTTGAGAGCTCTGATTGTAAGTCTCGAGAAGTTGAGGAGAAAATAGATCATTTTATAAATAGTTTGTCCCATTCATGAATTTTAAGGTGGTTTCGGGGCTATAAATGAAGTGACGAATGCATTTCTGAAATAATTGGTTGATTTGAATACAAATCTATTTATAATATAAGTAATTTGTTTTTTCTGTTGTTTTTTCATTTCAGAATGAGAATTTCGAAAAGATTTTGGAACACTCTGTTTTTCTTTGTCTATAGAAGAAAAACTTAAAGATATCCTTCAAAATCCTTCCTTATAAAATATTTTAAGTATTTTTTTAAACACGGGGACCAGAAGATGCCTACCGCAGTTGTGGGCGAAACGTTGAGTGAAATAATTCCTAATGGACCACGGCCAATAAGCCCGGAAGACTCTCTTAATGTCACGGGGACCAGGGTTTGTTTCCGTATCATATGCAGAATTTTATGATTCCTTGTTGCGTTAACATCTGCAAGGTATTTTTTGTTTCTATATGTAGGTATTATGATATTTTAGCTCGCTCAATCTCATTCTCAGTTTTTCTTGTGTTGACACTGTCCATATATACAATTCATCGTTTCCATAGTACACACTGAAAGTAAACTCATCTTCCGACAAGAGCATCCGATTAGTCTAATCCGAAACTCCTCATCCCAGTTACTTCCTCTAACCGGAAAATTTTTTTCAATTAAAACGCTACTCCTTCTCATCTCTCCCTCGTTTTTATTGCGGTCACGGAGCGAGCTCAACTCATCAGCTCAATTTTCGCATCTGAAGCTAAATGGCTTATGAAAAAGTCGCAGCGAATTTCGTCCAATCTTTATTTTCTTTTCAATCACGATCAATTTGGCGGTAACCACAGCCTCTAACAGCCAGTAATGGGTCGGAGCGTACGCGACCGATTTTATTTGAAACGCTTCAATCAAGCGACCCTTGACTCTGCCACAACTTAAGGCGGCGAGGGAGCAGGCTAAGATCGGATTTTCCACAGGGTTGGCAGAGAATTATTCGAGAAGCGAATAAGGGATTTTCGTTCCTCGATTTCTTCATTTCTTTTTATTTTTCGGTTTGTTGAGAGGATTTGAGTGTTCAATTTTTTCGAAATTGTCAGTTTAAAAATATAAAAACAGTGTTCTTTCTGTCAGTGGAGGTACTGAAGTTTCATTCCGAAACGTCACTTGTCAATGTCGCAACATCTAATGATCTTTTCAGCCCCAAATATTCAAACTACTAAATATAATAGGTATTTGATCACAACTGCAACCAGAACGAGATCTTTATGACTAAATAAAACGGTTAGAATAAAAAATTTCATCTAACTTTCAACCAGAAATCGGAAATTCTAAGGAATAAATGCAGTGGAAAATGTAATGATTTCAAATGATTCAATAAATCATTTTCGGATAATCAACTGTGACGAATAAAAAAATTCCAAAAATAATGAAGAATATTATTCATTGTTGATAATAGTGAAAGTTTTGAAATAGTAGGAAATTGTAATGAAAATATTGATATTAATGATTTGATGCTCATTGCTCAACTCCGCACAGGACGGATATGGCTTTTTATAACAATATATAAAAATGAAATATATATTTTTTGCGAATTTTCTTCAGGTTTTTGACATACATGGAGGACTAATTTCTCCCACTGTCTTATATTCACATCAAATTTTTGAATATAATCAATATCATCATAATACTGGGAACTTGATCTGTTATAGTTTTTGGATTTTCCTGCAATAAAATGCCATTGCTTTCTTCTTGTTTCATTTTTAAATATTGAATTGTCTGTTCTCATTCTTTCATTTCTTGTTAAATTTGTTTTGTGATTTTTTTTTAATATTGATTTTCTCTATCTATAACAATTCAAATTTTTATTTCTCATCTCCAGATGTACATAGTAGTGGCGTAAATTAAAAATTTTTCTGGGTTATTGATTTCGAGTTATTAGTCGAACTTATAGTTGTTTTGATGGTGAACCTTTTTTTTTATTTCACCATCAAATTGCAGATTGCAATTCAACCAGAATCACCAATATTTTAAGTGCCGCAGATTCATAATTTCTGAATGATAATTTATCCGAAAAATGCACATATCATGATTTAATGATGAGTACTCACTTTGATTTTATACAATTGACAAATATTCATTGAATATCATACTTTTGAGAGATCCGAGTTGAGTTTCTTGAATTCGTAGTATAATTTTATTTTTTGTTTTCTATTAGTATGTATGAATACATTTTTCACAATGTTTATTTCCTGTTTAGGTATACATCAGCATCAATTGATTGAACTTGTTCAGGTTTTTATTTTCGATGAACCTTTATACTCCAGTACAGTAGAGACGGTGAAATTGAATATCTGGCCACTAAATCAGCCACTTTACATACAACATCGACCCAAGAAGCGATTCTTGGGGAACGCCAAAGTGAAACTTTCGAATGTTCATGTGTTGATGAAATGATAATCTTTAAATATGTTCTGTATAACACTCTATGGCTTCATGACTTTCGCGAATGAGGGTAGATCAACATTTTTGAAATGATCTCAACGTCCCTCCACAAAAGAGTTTCGGAATAGATAAAACAGTAGAGGTATAATGTCAAATTATATTGTCGAAACTCGACTGGTTCATTCCTTGTTTTTATTCGATGATTCGATTCCTTGTTAATCGTTTTTGAATTATATTTGAATGTCAATGTCACTTCATAACGTTGTTCAATTGGCAAATTACCTTTGGTTCTGTTTTCTGTTTGTAATTGATGAATATCCATGGTTATGCCTCGCTCACATTCAACCTCTGTTCAAACTATAACAGCATCCTCAAGGACCCTAATATCAACTGTAATTTGAACCAAAAAAAAAGTTCAAAGTCTAGACAAAGACTATTGACGAAAGGTTAAAACTATGGGAAAAATTGAACCTGAGCGCTAAACTGTGGAAATCGGATAAAGCTATATAAAACTGTTAGAAATTCTGGTTTTATAATACTAACGTTAAACTTACCTCAGAAACTAAATGAGGTTAAGTAGTTCAAATACAACACTAAAATCAGAATCTCTAAGGCTTACTTCAAAAAGTCTAACAGAGGATATCTTAATCTTTTCACTTTTCGTGTTTTATATTAGCTCCTTTTCAGGGATTTTCAAATCGACAGTTCAAACTGCAAATGAGCCTTGAAAGGACTCCAGTCTGAAATTCTGAAATCATCCGATAAATCTGATCTCTCCCTGTTCCTCCGGCTTCTCGGAGTTCTCGAAGAAGCAGTTGACAACTTTAGCAAACTTTTTTGTTGGCCAATCAAATGCTATTCTGTCTACACTTTGTTCGAGAACGATTCCAGGGGTAGTCGAAAATTACGGAATCAATTTATTCAGTCCTTTTCTTTCTTCTCCGGTTAAATGGAACAAATTACGTCAATTCGTCCGCTCCAGATATACGTTGGGGTTTGGCTTGGGGCGAACCCTTGCGAGAGAAAACGTCTCCATTCGGAATATTGTAATTTGGGAACTTCGGCAAGATTTGCTTTCAGGCTGTTTGAGTATTTGAGATGCTTTCATGGACTTTTCAAGGAGGAAATGCAGTGATCGTCGGTGATTAGTGGATGTCGAGGATTACACCTTGAAAAAGTCGTAATTTATTCGTTAACAAGAACAACCAGAAAGGATTGAATGAGAATTCGAGTAAAGCACTGTCAGGATTTTAGGGGCTTCGTTGAACTTGATTAATTCTCTTCGAGAAAAAGGTAATTTTATATTTTTATGCGTTTTTATGTAGGTAATGCCATGTTGCAATGAAATAATTATCGTTATTGAAACCACTCTGACTTTCATCTGTTGTTAAAAGATCATTCGGAACTAAGTTTGATTACGACTAGGAAGTTAATTTTTCGACCTCAGGTCGATGGTCGTAAAAAACCTTTTCTCTCTATTCCACTCTCTTTCTTATCAACGGAACGAATCACGGTTACATAATTCAGACATGTGCAAGAAATTGGATCATCATTGATGGACACAGAGTCGCTTATATGTTCGTAATCCATATAGGTACTGAAAACCTAGTAATAAATGTTTTATTTTAAATGAATAAGGTAGAATAAGAATGAATCATTCAACATTTCAGTTTCATAACACATTTCAGGTTCTTAAATCGACTTTATATTTAAAGGCCCAATCTCTGGACTTTAGCAGCTAAAGTATCCTTCATCCTGAATATATATAAATAAATTCCTAACCTCTCGTGTCAAACCTGTCAACTCATTTGAGGTTAGTTACATGTTATGTTTTATTTCGAAATCAACTTTCACAACAAGAGATAATGCGGAAAGCACAAGAATATAGTATAATATTTGATTAATGAAAATGAAAAATTTTGAGACGACTAGACGAGATTCATCAAATGAAGAAGATCCATGACATGAACCAGACGAACAAGAAACATTGTGGAATGAAAATACGGAGTTTGGAAACGTATATAGATTTTCAATTTCGAGATTTGGAATGAGACTACAATTAGACACCATATACGGCTCATTATAGTTGCAACTGCAGTGTTGCAATTGATATCAATGACACGTTTCCTATCAATAATTTCGAAAAGGATTTAGGTGATAATCAACAAATTCATCATAACAGGTCAATTCACTATAATTTCTAAATCTTATTATGTTAATCTAAGGCAATGCTTCCTTGGTCAGCCACAATCATCAATTCCATTTTTTTTGTAATATTCAGTTTGGGATTGGTCTTTTCCACGTTATATCCACAAGGCATGAAAATAACATAACTTGATTCAATTTCAAGGTGGCTATGGTCGAATACAACTGCAACTATCTATTTCAGGTCTAATGAAATGAATAAGAATTTGTAGCGAAGAGTTAGAAGAAGTCGAATTGTTTGATTTTGTGTGGGCGAAATGGATGTTTCAGAAATAAAAAGAATCAGCAAATATTGCTTGTATATCTCAATTACCTGAAAAGTCAACAAAAAGGTATGAAGCTGCATTAAATCCTTTAAGAATTGGTATCGAAGCAAGATCGCTACTACAGTAGACCTTATTTCTGGCGTATTTCCACGAGAAAAGTGCTTCATTGAAGTCTCCATCAAGCTTATGATATGAATATTTGATGTAATCCACCGTTTTCATAGAAGGAAATCTAGATATTTCTAAGTATCAAAAAACTTGAGCATTATTGAACAGAAAAATTCATGGTTATAGACCCAAAACTCGAATGTGTTTAATAGAGAGGATGTGAATAGGTTCATGCTTGAAGCCCCCGATGATATATACTTATTGATGAAGGTCATAATGGTAATGGGAGTTGCTGGGGCGTACCGTTGTAATGAACTCTGTGAAGTGAAAATGTACAATGTTGAAATAAGTCAAAAAGTCATGATTGTAACCATTCCTGACTCCAAAATAATGAAGAAGGTCGTAATGGTAATAGGAGTTGCTGGGGCGTGCCGTTGTAATGAACTCTGTGAAATGAAAATGGACAATGTAGCAATGTTAAAATAAGTCATAATTGTGACCATATCTGACTCCAAAAATGGAATGTCACGTACATTCACAGTGACAAGAAGTGACGAAACGGAGCTTTGTCATTTGAAAATAATTTCAAATTACATTGACATAAGATCCCACATGACGACTAATAATACAAGCTTCTTTATGCGATATTAAAATGGAAAGTGCCTGAACCCTAGGGATGTGAGTTGCCTAACATCATTGAGTATTAATATACTCTTTAATACTCAATGCTAACGTCCTGTCGTTAAGGGCAACCAATATCTCGTTGGGTCACTTTCACTTACGTTTGTCAAAGCGGTGTCAAAATACATAGGTTGATTACAATGGGTACAGCGAGGGGAAAACAGTTATTTTCCTATCAATATTTTCAATGTGAGGTCGTAGAAAAAATAATGTTCCTATCTTGTGCAGAAATAGTATATTCTAAAACAAGTTGCAGAATGAGCTCCTATTCCAACACGAATGCGAAATTCGAAAACGAGCGACGAAGGAGCGAGTTTTCGAAAGCATGAGTGTTGGAATTGCCTTCTGCAACGAGTATTAGACGATATTTTCTCTATTTCAGTAAAGTTTTGTGAAAAACTCTAGGAATTCAAATAAAAATTCAGATCAGTGACTTTTGTATTGTATCTTGGCAGTTGGTGTCACTAACGAAATTTGACAGATTGCGGAATTTGAATTATTTGATTCGAAACTTGATTCGATCGGAGGTCAGTACTGACAACCATAAAACGAAAAATATAACTGAAAACAATGCTGTAATGAGTTTCATTACAGCACTACTTTCAGTACTGTAATGAACTCATTACGAAACTGAAATAGAGAAATATCCTTCCCGTACTCGATTGCTTTCCCGAACTCAAAAGCAATCTCGTACGGAAAAGTGAAACTTTCTGCTCAAGATATTAACATTATTTTTTCTACGACCTCACATTGAAAATATATATTTTATTTCAACATAAAAAACATTCCATGAAAATCCAGATTACACATGAATTCTACATGTCGTCACCATGGTACTCTCATCGTTGACATTCCATGCATAGGGACATATCATAATTCAATTTATTCTTTAATGAAAGTGTGCGGGAAAAACACCTGCTAATACTTTCCCGCACAAGTGCGGGAAAGTGACACTTTCTAAACTAAAATATGTACGGGAAAGTGGGTTAAAACGCACGGTTGTAGAAAAAAGATATTCGATTCTTCTTTTCCGTATGTAGTAAAGTAAAGCATCTCAATGTTTATTTGTTGATTTCTTCAATATATTATCAGAAACAATGTAATGCGATAACATCAAACTCAGACAATACCACGAATTATCAATTATAAATAAATAGGCGCGATGCTACAAAAAATTTTCAAAATGACGGAAAATTGCAGAAAGAATATTTCGTGGACTAAAGTTATACAGCATATTTCATACATAATATCATATTCAATTTCGAATTTTCAAATTAGTTTAATTTCGAATATCAAATTGTTTTCAAGATGTTTTACACCGAATTTACCAAAAGATATTTCAATTTCTCTGAACGCTGAAATTCGGGATAGAATGAATTTTGGTCGTTTGGTCCAGGAATATCGAAAATTGTGAGATACTGTCGCTTACTTCGCGGGCTCGGCAAATTTATAGTTGTTCATCAATTTTTTTGTTCAAATTGCCACGATAAATTACTCAATGAACCCAATATTATCCGAATAAAAGGAAAAAAATACGAAAATAATGATTGCGTTTCAATACTTTCTTTTCCAATTCTTTTAGAAAATAGAATAAAATAGAATGAGGTTGTTGATATTTCTGAACAAATTAGCAGAATGTTTAAGACATGCCGAGAAAAAGCAAATTATTGTACGAAATAAAAGAAATAAGTTAATCGGTGAAACAAAACGAAAAATTTTGATTTTAACAAAACTTATGTTCTAAAACTTTATTTCAGACTTGAAGTTCTTATCAGTCAGATCCATATTTTTGAACTTCTTATTCAGGTTATTATAGAGCTTGGTGCCAATAAAGATTGGAGCAGTTTATTTAGTGGTTCTATATATCTGAATGCATGGGACATCATCATTTCTAGTATTATATGCATGAAAATCAGTACACCTGTTTGAAATATTCATGTTTTGTCCTATGTAGGAATTGCGAATAAAAATGGATGGTAAAAGTATTTTATTATGCTAACCCATTCGACTCGTATTCATTTTTCATTTCGGTTTCAACGATAAAGAAGCAAATGGGTGAAAGCAACAAATTTTTTCTGTATGTAAAAAAAAATTTTATGTGGTCTTAAGAGAATTTTTCCTGTATTTGAAAAAATCTGGAAAACTTGAAGTACTTGAAATATAAAAATTGGGATAATGATATTGTTTCACATTTTCTAAAACAGGGCTGTCCAACTTCACGTACTTCAAGGGCCACATTTTGAAAAATTCCGGTGCGGAGGGCCGCATTGAAAAATTTGCTGCTTAATTCTGCTTTTTCAGATATGTGCTTCCCATCATTAAACCCACTGTAAGCCTCAAGTTTCGATTCCAGTTGAAGGTGTGCTCTCCTTACATTCTGAAGGGGCAGAGCAAAAACTTAAACTTTTCTTACAATTTTTTGAAATTCGCTGAATCTATTTTGGACTCCTTCTGCAGTATTTTTGATGCATTTTATCCGAAGTTGATATGAAACTTCTGAGAAATAAAATCCTTCATTTCTTCAAAGGAAAATCTCAAAATTTCCAAAGAACGATTGCCCTCTCGCATTATGTTAGTTATTTCAACAACTTTTTTTATGACATCCATTTGATCTGGCAATTTTTCACATTGCGCCTCTTGGTGAACAATAGAATGTATCACAAGACTGTTGACTGTTCATGTGGTTTTATTTCAAGAGTCCTGCAAATCCGATTTCAGTTCCTATCGTAGCTCTGGCTCCATCAGTGACAATATAGGAACGTTCATGGACACCCCGTGGGCCGATAGCACCTTATTCACTGCTTCAAAATCCGTACCCTCGGTTGTAAAATTCAAAATCAGGCATCTCCTATGAACGTTTCTGACAAAAATTACAACCTGGCTGATATTCGATAGATCAGTACTTTCAACTAAGGATAGCGAAAAATACTCACACTTTTCAACTGAGTTATACAATTTTTCAGATATACCTTATATTGATCAATATGGTCTACTCGTTTTGCAATCGTTTGATGCGATATAGAGACTGCTGTTGGACAGCCTTGATCTAAAATATTTCATTTTAACAGAAAATAAAAAAAATTATATTTCAAATATGAATACATTCTTATTGATACAGCCTGTATATTAATACGAATTGCTTTCACTATCTCCATAAATATAATATATAATAATAATTATTATATTAATACTCAATGCTATCTTGGAGACTTTAAAAAAACTTAGCTGCCATCTATTGGACAGTTACTGAAACACGATTGCAGAAACAGAATTCAATTCGACTCAAGAAGATTTTTGTATTACAACACCAACTTACAGAACTCTTCTCTCAGGACAAACTGGATTGGCAGCTTCGTCACAAACATTATAGAGGGCGCTGCACACAAGAAATCAAGACTTAAAATTCTCATAAATATGCATGGGATTGTCCATAGTAATTTAATTTCGTACTTGCAATATCAATTCGATGATTTCAACCAAATACGGTACTTGAAATATAATGCCATAAGCAGATGATGGACTCGACTTGCAACGATTTCAGTTATCTCTTTGTCGGCTTTTTACGTTTGGTCTTTTTCTTTTCTGTTACGCTCCCACCAGGAATTAACTACACGTCAATAAAACTCGTTTTGTAAGTCGTTGAAATGACGTTGAATTTTATTGTTTCGGTTTCTTGTAGACACGGGATTTTTATAATGTGTAGTAAGTAAGTGAAGGATGAGTAGTTTTATTTTTAGTAAACTTGTTTTATAATTGCGAGCAGAAAAGCTCAACATTAATCAGTTTAAGACACACAAAAATCACGATAGAAACTGTTGAATACTGTGTTATGTCGAATAGATTCTGTTAGTCGATTCAACACAGCTTTCAATAAAAATTGATATTCCAAAGTACGATGTTGATATTTTTTGTGTGTTATTGACAATGTTACGATGCTATCAAGGAACCTCGACGGCCCTAGAACTGATCCGTTTTGCTTTTGTTCCTATAATATCCAGAAAACATGAACATGGAACTCACTTCTTCAAAATCGTAAATTAAAAAAAGCATTGAAATGATGAGAAAATTAATCGATGATATACCAATTGTATTTAACTCAAGATTTTGTGTATACCTAATATTTGATGAAAGGCTAATTTATCTTCATTTCTATACCAAATATTTATGTAAGGAAATTATAAAAAATATGACAACTGAAATACTTCAATAACCATTGTTATCAATTTGCAATTTTAATGCAATTTAAATGAAATTGATTATAAAATAACTGAGAAGTTGAAAAAAAAAGAATTTTGTGGGCATGTTGAATTCGATTTGTGCAAACAAAACGCAACTGTCCGCTTACCGAATATTCGGTCGTTCATAATAATGGGTATCTGTAATTTGTTTTTTGAATGGAATCTATTGATCATAATATATGGAGTTACGAAAGATTGGCAAAAATTCGTTTGATCACATATATGTAATTATATTCAGTGCCTACATATAAAAATAATTGAAAAGTTTACTTAACAGGAAGTCTTTGTGACTTCTACATAATTTTACCAATAGATTCATGAGGTCAAAAGAAATACTTTTTTCCTTGAAATTTTTTCGATTCAACTTATGAACATTTTCAATGAGCTATGCCATCCATTTTTTCCGAGCATTAGAACCTTCAAAAAAATGTAGCAAGAATTTAATTCTATGAATCTTTTGTATAGGGTTGCATTCAGCCAGTCACCTACTCTTTTTTTTTGCTGATATGGCCAAAAAAATTAAAAGAGATCCTACTTACTTTCAAGAGTGAATTTCTTGTACCATAATGGAATTAATAGCAATCTGTTATGGTCCAAATGAAAAATTTTGTGTTTTTAGAAAACTCACCACATCAATATCTTGTAAGTATATGTTTTTTTTGCCAATACACGAAATGTTGTGAACGTAATTTTTCCGAAGGCCACATGAACGAGACGAATCACATTGAATAAATTTGATTGTTTTTTCGAATTATGGTTGGGTAATATTTTTTATGAAATCAATATTGTTTTATCTGCTGTGTATTGTTTTCGTTGAAGAAAACAAATTATATGCCTAAAATTATCATTATATTATGATTTTTTTCATATATTGTTTTTATATTACATGAGTTAATACTTTCTTCATGATTAAATTGAAAATTTATTTAACTATCAGTGTGCATCTTCTTTTCGAAATACGCTAGTTTAGAAATGATTCAAATAATTTTCATCATCTGAAATTGAAAGTTGATTATCATTAAATCAAATGAACTTGTCATTGAAAAGGGTGAACCTATATAATATTCTCAAGAGACCGTTGAAAATGTCTTGTAGTGAACTTTTGCTGAGTTGATTTATTTTTTTCAATGAATCACATGTACGACTGTTTCCTCTTCTGAGTTCTAGTAGGCACCTTAGATACACCCACATGCATCAAATTGTATTTTTAAAGTTTTTCCAATATAAATAGACTAATTCATGAAAGTTGGTTTCAAGATCTGAAGTAATATTTAAAACGTGTCGAACTCAAGTTCAACACCTCGGATGTTATTGGTCGATCAAGAATGTTATTTCGTCAACTAAATGGAAGAAATTGTGTAACAATACGCTTTCAACAAATCATGAGAATCATTAAAAACTTTGCGCTCTTTTTAACTTTCTCTTCTTTCCTTTTCATCTCATATACCGAGAACGACCAGTGAATTGAAATTTTAATACTGGGCTGCAATTTTTCTAATTTTTATTCCTGAACTAATGAGAAATACATATTGTTATATGTGAAAAACCAAATAAAGTTAGTTTGAGGTATTTTATCTCCACTGAGTCATTGTCCCATAAGTCAAAACAGTCACCTTCTTGGCGCTAATTCCATAAAAATAATAATGAAGTTTGATTTATCCATTATGTACAATCAAAATTGTATTGGACATGTCGAAAGCAAGCAAAAAGCAGAACAATATACACTAACAATACATCCCTACATGCAAGCCCTGAAAAAGACATATTTTCACATTATAGGAACCAAATTCAACCCAATCTGCCTGAAAAAAATTGTTTGTATTCTGCGATATCATTAAAAACTTCAGACCTAAGTAGGTTTATATTTTTTCTCCTAAAAACTCTCAAGACAGTGGCATTTCATATTTCATCAGGCAGTATATTGAAAAGATAACATCCTGCATATTCGGGAGTTTTTCTATATGTCTGTTAGGTGTATCTACCCAGTTTCAAATGGTCAACCTTTCTTGTGATATATTTATGGCTGTCAATATAACCTATATTATTACAAAATTTTATATTGAATTTTTTTATTTTGTGAAAGTCTTCAATCTAGCTATTGATGTTTTTGCCATAAAAAAGTTCATAATGAATAAAATGTGCAAACTAAGAATGTCATAAAAATATCGTTTCCATTAATTAGGAAGCTCTCTTCATCTTCACATGTGTTCTAACCTACTTGAGCTGCTCATGATCGATTGAAGCCTGGCGACAATGACTCTTTCCCGAAACCGAATAAAATAATTGCCATTCAAAGCAACGAAATAGACCTCCCAAACATCCCACCAGACAGCCCGTGTCCAAAATGAAAAATAATCCCCTTGTAAACTGGAACCAGACCACATTACCCGTTCAAACAGAGCACATGTTAATTATCTCTCAGAAAGCGCGTAACAAATGGTCGTACAATCCAGCTAGTTAATTTAATTAGCGATTTAACAAGCTCCCCCGGTAAACAGTTAATAAATTATATCTAAAATTAAGTACTTCACAATTTTGCTAATTCTGACTGGACAGGTGTGTTTCAGAATCTCTGTAGAGAAGAAGAGATTCGTCACTAACAACCCATCCTATTCAGATGACTACTCAGTTGATATTTTAATTTAGTCGCGGAGTCCGTATGCGTAATGCTGATGTCACGAAAATAACATCGCTAGGGATGACCAAAGAGTTTCAGTTCCGGATCTCTGGCATTAGTCAGAATTCTATGGAATTTTTTTCTTGTTTCTATGTCATGTCGCTTGAACTAAAATACTTAGGAACATTAGGAAATGTTGAAAATAATTCTGGCAAGATTCTGCATTTCCTAAAACTTTTTTCTCTTTCCGCTCCCAGTCTCTTAAATGATGAAAATATTTTTGTGCATATTGTTGCACTCATTTGTGAGAATTGATTTTGTGTTTGTTGACAAATTTCAAGCGACCTATTGAAGTTTTTGAAATTTAGATTTGAATTTGAATAGATTTTTTCGACTTGTGTCGCGGATGACACCACAATTCTTTTACTCAGATCTGCAAGTGGCTTCGTATCTAATACAAAATCTAATTTACAATTGTAGCTTAAAAGATGGCAAACTGAAGTGGATGCAGTGGCGTAGCAGACGGCCCCGAGACCCCGCGGCGCGGCGGAATGGGAAAATATTATGGAATTTTTTCACTATTTCTTTTCATTCTAGTATATTATTCTTCAGAAATTATTGTCAAAATTCTCCAATCAGGATATTTTAATGAAGAATGGGAAAATATTATGGAATTTGTTCACCATTTCCTATCCAGTCTAGGTAGAAAAACAACGAAGTGCTCGAATACGAAACCCCGTTATGGGGTTTGTTCAGAAATGAAAGTCACCTTCCAGTTCTTTTGAATAAGAGAGCTAAAATATTACAATAAATGTTGAAACAAAAATTTCTATCAAAATGGTGATATTAAATGGATTTGTTTCTTCAGTATTTTGCATTCGTAAAAAATAACATGCTGATTGGCTGAATGAAAATTATACGAAAAACCCTGAAATATGAAGAAAGCCGCCCCTAAAACACATCAACATTTGGCCGATTTCGTGGCATATCTCAAAGAGATTTTCGACAAATTTACGGCATCAATAAAAAAGGGACCACCTGATGCGAGTAGTAAGGGTAATTAGGCGACAACTGGGATGTTTATGGGTGTAGTGCGTTCTCTCTGGTTATTTTAGATGTAAAACACTTTTGTCGCTTGCTGAATTTCATTCTCATTCAGGTACTTAGAGTTTTTACACATGTGAAATTTTTTTGGACCCTGCTCGAAATGCCCCCCTTGTAAACTTGAAGCCCTAGGCGGTCGCCTACCCTGCCTACCCTCTAGCGACGGCCCTGTATTAATCTGATAAAGACTCCGAAAGGTTACCAAGTTTGATATGTCTTGTTAACAAGTTATTGAAGAGAATTGGCCCCTGATGAATGAGTACAGAAAAATACAGAGACCTCACATAACATATTCCAATCAATATCTAACATGAGGCATATAATATAATTCGAGATAGTATAAGCAGAAGTTTGTGACGGGGTAATAAACATAAGATATGATGAAATTTGGAAAAAATCTTCACCAAGGTATTGTACTCTAGTAACCTTTGAGCATTATTCCTGCTGTTTTATCTTCTCGATATCTCGTTAATTCTGACAGCTTGTGGTCTAATCAATCAAGTATTTTGTTCGTGCAGTCGCTAAAAAAGTTCAAAGGATTTTAGTTTATCCTGAATTTGACTAGAATGAATGCACTATTTCTATTCTGAGTTATTTCGAGTTCATTATGAAAAACATTTTTCTCGAAAGCAACTATGGCAGATCGCAGATAAAACGTCCGAAAGCAGAATTTGGACCAGTTCACGGTTTCCCGTTGTCCCCAGAGATTTCTCAAAAGACAGAACCATTAGGTATGCTCGGTTGATTCATATTTATGTATAGAGAGAGAACCAGCCTCCCAGTTCATTATGCAACATTTCTGTCTTTCCATAAACAATGGGCCGATTATTCTAGTTGCTTAGGTGACAACACTTTTTTTCTTATTGAAGTATGACGGCCCAGATCAGCTGTAAATCACCTGAGTTGGTGATTGGTGGGGGAGATAGAGACTGATGCTTGCCAACGAGATGTAAGCATGCCTAGGGATGTCCAAAATTGGATATTGGAATCCATGGAGGTTACCTCCATTTGGAATCAGACTATAGCGGCTTCAACGTCAACCAAATTTCTACGGTCATGACAAATTCTTGACGATCACTCATGTTAGATTGTATACGATCTCCCATTACAAATAAAACATTTGAGGCAGTTTTCAAACAGGAGAGCTGGTATTGAATGCGCACGCCAAAATTATGAGATTAAAGGCATTAGAAAAGAAGCAAAGAACAATGGTCCTACGAAATATAAAAGACTCCCAGAAAAGGAAGTTATCAGAAGAAAAGCATGCTATTACAACGTCAATGATCTGTTTGAATGCGATTCGAAATGGATCTTATTTTCCTCTAACTCTACAAAAGGGATTGGTGATTAATATATTAGATCCATTTTTCAATTCAGATTGCCAATTTTCTTTTAGGTTTTTATATCCCATCATATCGGGTTATCATTGCAGAAAGCTTATGCGAATTTGAGATATAGTTATCAGCATAGATCGGTTCTGTGTCGGAGATCGAAGACGATGCTTTGTGACTCTTTGGTACTGTCCCATTTGAACTACTGTGATGTAGTATATGACCCCTGTATAAGGGTTGTGGATGAAAAACGAATTCAAAAATTGCAGAATTGTTGTTTGGGGTTAATATATGGGATAAGAAAGAACAAACCGATTTCACACACCTTGAAACTAAATAATTGGATGAATATGAAAAACCGAAGATTTGTACATCGGGCTTGTGCATATCAGATAATTTTGAAAAATCATAAACCTCCCTACCCATACAATAAAATATCTTTTTGTATAGACGTCCATAATGTCAATGTGAGGTTCAAGTCTTCCTTCACTTACCAAATTACTCGAGTAGTAAACTCCCTGCCTGAAAATATTGTACTCTCTTCCTCAGCCACACTCAGATCATATCTGATGGAGAAGCTTATGAGTTAGCTATGGTTATTTCATTGTATTTTTTCTTTTGTTTCTGCCTTCTCTAGGTGGAAGAATAGGCGGGGGTAGGGACACCGATCAGCTGGGACAGATCGACTCAAAATTCATCCATCGTTGCTAATGGATCCAATTACTATGAATTCGGAAGATCTAATGAAAAAATGCTAGCTATCAGAATTTTTATTGTTTTTCAATTTTCGTCGAAAAAAAATTTAAAATTTTTAACTGATTAATATATGCTTAGAATGCATATGTATCAATGATATTTCAATTACCTGAGTTTCATTTTGGTGTATCTTTCATTTAATATATTAATATATGCATTACAGTACCTTTGAAATTTCAGTGTATAGGTATGTTAATTTTCACTAGTGTTGTTGGTGCTTCACCTAATTTTACTTGAATTAATGAAGAATTTATGAATAGGTTTATGATTTTCAAATTATTGCTCAATTGAACAAAAATCTTAGTAACATGAGAATATTGGCTTCTTACAGTTCAATAACGATGATGATTCAATTTCGCAATTCCATTCATTGACAATTCAATTTGAGTCCCTCTTCTCCTAAAGAATAACGAGAGAGCCCTAAAAAGTTTCAGTTCGATCTCTACGACTGATCATTTGAACAAGAATTCAAAAAATTAACAGTAGCACATAATGCTGGAGCAGTTGATATTCAGCAAGATGTTGCTTTTTCCGAAAATTGCTGCAACAATCAGACCTCTACCATGCTATATCTGATGATATAATTGAACAACTCTGTTTCCTGAAACCCTTGTTATCGACAGCATATGCACACATTTCAAGTTTCATAAAAAGAAATCTTAACCGTGGATTTTCGCCATTGGCGATCAACAATACTTCCCAAGTTTTTATATGAACGAACTAAAGCAGCTCTGTTTCCTGTTCAAACTTTTTCCGTGATGCCATTCATTCACGACAAACATAAAGCGCCAGTTTGAATCCGTAATTAAAGATCACGTCCATACTGCTTTATCACGTTAAAACCATTAACGCTTTCATATTTTGTACCATTGTTGTGCCTTCAATAACAATCCACTCTTTCAATACTTCACTAATTTCTAGCCGTGTCGACTGGCCAGCCACCTATATAAGTATAAAATTATATCATTATCATTTCCCGTTGGATATAAATGTTCCTTTCCTATATCGGTGTTTTGAATGATGACCGTGAGGCCACAGCTTGTTGTTCGTAGAAAAATTATAATTACAAACATTATGTTCAATTTGCTTTCACATCTCTCACACGGCGATCTCTAGAAAAGGTCTTCTTGGGTAGGTATGTTGAGGACTTGGAATGGCTTGGCCCAAGGCTGTTGTTTGGCTCTGAGCTCGCACTTGGAGGCTACAGCTCGACCAATTAGGATAAATAGGAAGGGCAAAATATTCCACAATTAACTCGAAGAAGAATTATGATTTCCCATCTCAAAATCGACTGTGAAATATGAAAATTCAACAAGATGTATCTCATGATACATGACTTCAGAAGTACGTTCTCCAAGAAATAACAGCAGCATAGAATAATGTTACTTATGCGTTGAATTAATTGATCATCTGGAATTGTTTTAATTTAATTTATTCAGTCAAATATATATGAAAGATACGTTTCGGGATCAGGCCCATTTTTAAAACTAAAACAATTATTAAAAACACAGTTACATATATATATTTTTTTGAGATAGAGATCTCTTACCATTTTGGTTGTTGATCAATATTTTTCGTTATTTCTGCCTCTGTTGAATGTATCTTCATTTAATGATATTAAGTTGAGACGTTGAATTGTCACGTCGGTGTCGCTGTCACTCTTCTTTTTCTTTTGTTGTTGTTCTCTGCTCTCTTCTTTATAAGTGATGAATATATTTTGTTCAGACCCTTTATATCTATCTGTTCTGTCGTTGACAGAGTTTGGATTTTGTTTTCTGCAAATCATCTCTTAAATTTCTCTGGTTTTTTTATTTTTCCTTCTATCCAATTTCCTTGTATCCTCGAAATTGAATGTATGTTTGTTTTCTACTTTGTGCTTGTAGATGGCTGTTTGGGTTTTGGAATATTTGTGTCCTTTTATCCTGTCGTTCAATTTTTGTTCCGTTTGCCCTATGTACACTGTATCATATTGGTGATGGTATCAACAAACAATGTTACTAATAATAATGCCGTCATAAATCTAGTTATCCTAATTGAAAAATTTTGAATATTTTTCATAGCTTAATTTATAATTGGGGTGTTCTATCAACATTAACAAGCCCAATTATTGAACTCCAAACACTTGTGAAAAAATATAATAGAATATATTATACAGGTGTCCCATAATCAGACCGACAAATTTCTAGTGGATGTTCTTGGCTTTATTTGGGTAAAACAGGGTCGGATGACGCACTTTTTTGGAAATGCTCCGTAAATCTACTGTTTTGAACTAAACATTGTCATAAAATCATAAATAATTCTTATGTTATTAAACTTTTATTTTAAAACATCAACAAAATAATGAAAGACTCGAACATTTTTCCCAAAATATAATGAAATACTTTATGTAAAGAATCATAATGTGGGTGAAATATCTATTTCTTCTACTTGATTTCAATAATTTTACAAAAGCTTCGACTCATAAAACACTTTATTAATTAACTTACTAAGTCAACTACAGAGGGCGCTAGCTCCTTAACGAAGCATTTTTGCATCATATAATTTTGACCGGAAGGGTCCCAAAGAATGCCTAGACTATCCACCAGAAGTTTTTCGGTTTAATTATGGGACACCCTGTATAATAGGTATAAAACAATTTGTCGTTTTCTGGAAAAATTTATGCTTGATTAATTTGTTGATGAATATGCTTGAGAATACTAGTAATTATTACCGGCAATTTTTGACGATATTAGTTGAATATGGCCCTTCTTCTACACTTAGGACTCAAATGGTATATGATGCTAATTGCTTTCCAAAAATTGTCCCTAACAAGGAAAAAAATAACACTTCGAACTTTCAAAGTTTGCATCTCTTCTGAGTCTTTAATCAGACAAATTCTCAAACTGATGAAAATTTTTGTAATCGTGGAAATTTTTTTTTTAGTTTTTAGTTTTCAAACAAAATGCAGCGTGTTTTCATGATCAGAAGCTGCTACCTAGTAGACGTACATCAATGCCCCATGACGACGGCTGATGTTTTGTGTTTTTGAATACCTGATGATTTTTGCTGGACGAAATACTTACATAATAAATCCTATCAAAAAAGAATAAACAATGGTTAAGTGTAAAGGACGTAATTGAACCTCCTCAATGTACTGCTATAAGAATTTAAAAATTGAAATATTCTAACGTCAAGCAGTACCCCAAATAGGTAATTGTATGCCAACGTCTAATGATTGAAATTTCGTGAATAACCCTGTACACATATGTCAAATAATACAGTAGGGTTTCCACAAATTATTGTAACGTCACAGCGAGCCTTTTCAGTTTCATATGCAATTACATTTGCAATTTTGTCCTATTGAGAATTATTTCATAAAACAACCTGAATGATTGACAACCGCTTGACATTGGAAAAAGTCACCTTATGGGAAACAAAAATAATCCAAAGTCAAGTCGGTCTTACAATCATTTATAACTGTATTATTTTGACGGAGAAACCAATTTGCTTCAATTCGATCAAATGAATGATATTCCCTGACCAATTTCGAGTTGTCTGAAAATGAAGATAAATTCATAACAATCTCTAGTGGTAGTTTGTTTGATCAAATGGATTGCTTGTATTGGCGCAGTGATAATCTTACTATATTATTTTCATCCATATCAAAAATTGCAAACCTGAATCGAGATGAATTGAGAAAACACAGCAGCAGTGTTAACGAAAAAATTCACAAATTAAATTCAAACTGAACTTAAGTTGTAGAGAACAAGAATAATTGCCGCAATTTCTTGCAAGCGAGCCTTCGAACATCATTTTCCCGTATGTCCTTGCCATAATGTATATCATGTATATCAGCTGTAGGCAGTATAAATTGATTGTGTGGCAACCCTACACCAGGATGACTATTTGATTAACTCATAGGCCTGAATAGAAAAGGGGATCGAAATATTGCTATAACTGTAATATTAAATGTTCAATTCATAGCAATATAATAGATTGGAAACTGTTATGTAATTATCGTCATTTGTAGTTGGCCAATACCGTCCGGCATTAGAGCAGGAAGAGCTAGAGGGTCCCGCACCTACCCCTTCGATAATGATATCAGAGGAAGGGCCATTTGCACCGTAGCTTTTGAGTCCGGGCCCGTAGGTATGAGTCCAGTAAACAAGTCTCAAATCGGTTTTCTCTGAATGAGATGAATTTTGAATATGATGATTATCACGAAAGGAGAAACTGAAAGTCAAAAAAGCAGATGCAAAATCTTCAGTGTTCATTACAAACTTTATCAGCAAAGATAAGAGAACGGTGAATATAGCTCTTTTGACTCTTGTAGTCCTCGGACATAGGACAGACTCAAAGAATACATGCAAGCTTTCACCGCTAGAACTGAGAGGAGTCACTATGGTTGACTTTGCCTTCCCTCTTAGACTGAAACACTGCAGGGGCCCGACCCAACCTGCAATTTAGGGTCCATTGATTACTTGGACTTTATTGGAAACCTGGAATCTTCTGATGAGAATATTAGTACTCAATCCAATCCAAAAACTATCCAATTTTACTGAACTATTATATATTTATATTTATTATATTGTTACGAAAAGGAGCCGAGCCGTGACTGTCAGGGTGACAGTTCTAGGAAAAAAAGCTAACAGACATAAGATTTCACAGAGAAAACAGTTTTATTAGTTCGTTGTAGTGTTGAAGAAAATAAAAGTACCTTTTGGAGCTGTTTATCATAATTTACAAGAAAACGATCCCCAGTTTTCGTAACAATATTATATTGTCCGGATTATAATCTCAATCCAACTAGAATACACGCTTTCTTATCTCAAAGAATCTTGACAGACCTGCATTTTTCACAAATACATATAGTCCACATATTTTTTTTTGTTTTCTTTCAATGGTTTTGTTTTTCGTTGATATAATAGTATAGGTATCTCAAAACATTTTTGTGTTTTGAAAACATTTCTCATGTTGAATTTGGATCAGAATCTTCAATTTTTTTTTCTGAAAGTATTCATATTGAATAAATGTATTTGGTCTTGATAATTTCCTTCGTTTTTCTGATCATTATTGAATTTTTTTATGAATTCGTTATTGTTTTTTGTAAAAATTCTCATTTTTCTATTCTAATTTTATCATAAATTTTATGGTTCTCTGATATTAATACCTATTACCTTGAGATTAGAAACTTCGTCAATTCTTCTCTGCCTTTTTGCCAGGCCACAAAAATATTATCAATATAAAGGAACCAAGTAAGTCTTTAGTTTCAGTGCTTTTGGTATCTATGTAGTTTTATTTGAAAAATATTATACACGGTTGGCAATAAAGAAGAAGCCATTGCTTTCATCTTGTTCTGGGTTCAACAAAAAAAAAATATTTTTTTGTGGTCCTCCAGTGAACTCGGCAATATGCTATTTGATCAATTTTTTTCTATCGAAACATTGGAGCTTTAAAGTTCTTACCTTGAAAAAGAAATTATAGAAAAACTTGACCTTTTCCGGTCAGAGTACATTATTTGGACCCCTGTAATGCAGATCATCTGAAAGTTCCTAAACCGCGACGTAGTGTTGATAGAAAATCAACGTACATACAGGATCAAGTGAATATTTAACAAGAATCTAGTCAATTTATAAATCATACGGCAATCATACATACGATAATCTCGATTATTCGGATTTTCGATTATCCGAATGCAAAATGACAACAATAAGTTCGGATAATAGGATTTTTACTTTCTACTGTAGATTGAAAACTTTGCAGTACCTACAACTTCCTTCGAAAATTTTAATAATTTTTTGTTACAAGTCAGTTTTCTTAGGGGTGAAAAAAGACCAGTACTCCTCAGCGGTTGGAGCTTTTAGGGTTGGGTGGAATTATTTTAGAAGAGTTGTTTATCAGGTCCCAGATAATCGTAAATTGGTCGATTTGGCTGATTGATCAGAGGGATTGTTATCTCTAATAAGAAAATGAATTTATTTCGAGCACAGGTGGAAATCGGAATTCTGATACTGTGGTCTTGAGAAATTTCGTCCAAGGAATAGAATGGGCCCATTAGATTTTGGGCCCAAATGAGCCTTATACGATCTTTTTTATTTCAGATTCGGATTTAGCCTTAAATTTTTCATCCGAATTAGAAAACCAAAAAGTTTTTCGTCCATATTTGGGCCCAATTCAGCATTTTTTGTTCAAAAATCCGCTGCGTTCATGCAGACCAGGATGCGAAAATTCATATTCTGATGCTGAGGCCCATCAGATTTTGGGCCGATGGGGCTTTATAAGATATATGAGGTCGAACTTTGATTTTTGAACAAAAAACTCTACATAGGACCCAAAACTTGATGAAAAAGTTTTGGTTTTAACCAATTCGGATGTGAATTCTCCTAGTGAATCCGAATATGAAATCAAAAAGGGAGATTTGAATTGGAATTTCAAAGCTGGACCTCATATCTCGTATAAAGCTCTTTTGGACCTAATGGGCTCAATCGATTCACCGAGAAAAATTACTAAGGACCTCAATATCAGAATATGAATTTTTGCATACCTATCTAAATGATCCTGATCTGATATTTTAACAAGAAACGCTGCATAGGTCCTAATTATGGACAAAAAACTGTTTCGTTTCAACCAATTCAGATTTAAAATTTTAGGCTCAATCCGAATCTGTAATAAAAAATATGGGTTTGCATCTGAAATTTTAAAGTTGATATCTCATATAGGGCCAAAATCTGATTGGCCCATTCGATTCCTCTGCCAAAAATAGTAAAACCCTCAGTATCAGAATTCCGATTATCCACCTGTGCATGAAATAAATTCACCATTTCCAGACTTTTCAACAACCCGGGATATTCCGGTATAATATACAACTACTTCGATATAACTAGTAAGTCACTTAAAAAGACAAACTGCGAAAACCACAGTAATGTTACGAAGGCTTCGCAATACTCTACAATTCAATCAGTCAAATGCAACAGAATCTTCTCAGTAAGGTATATGCATAAAAGGCTTCATTTTCCAGCTTTTGTCATTTACATTGAGATAATTCGAAGGTTTTTTGCAAATTTTCTGGGAAAACATGCAAAAGATATATTGAAGGAATGAAAAATTCAATCCCTAGTTATCTGATTGCGAATAAAGAAACAGGGTGCCTCATTTAAAAAATGGATGGTATCCTTCCCTGCAAAATGTCTCTGTAGAAACCTCTGGAATATAAAGATTTTTCGGGCCATCATTAAACAAAATAAAAGCCTTCATGTCATTGCGTCATCTCCCATCAAATATGAACCCATTACATCGAATGAGTCCGTTTGAACGGCACCGAAGAACACGTGAGGTATATTGCAATGACCGCGACCAACAACGATATTTGAAAGTAAAGAGTCAATATACTTATTTCGCTCGACGCGGATTCCGGTAATGATATGGAATTAAAGTGGGAACGACCCCGCTCTCATAGACCAAACGGCGGACCACCCAGATCCGGTATCTCCCGATATATAATTCAATTTGGGACTCCCTTTGTGTGCGGTTGGTAATGCGATATACATAATTCACTGTTTGACTTGCGGCATGCAGGGTGAGAAATGGTGCGATTGGTCGGTTCTTGATTTTTGGAAGGGTAACAGACGTTGGTTTGGTTGGAATAGGGTAAATGCCTATCGTGAGTTGGGTTTTATTTTCGGAAAAAATCAAAAGGCAGACAAAATTGTACATTAATCTTCTAGTAAAAAACGAATTTGGACACTGTTTACAAGGAAGTCAATTACAATTGCCGCAAAGTTATCGATTGCCCTTGACGACGTCAAGCCATATAAAACGTTTATAGTTATTCCTGGTACTTGTGTGACATGTTGAAAATGAGTCACGCGAGAAGATTTATCCAACCAGAAACATTTTCTTGTAAAAAATTGACAAGACGAGGCCGTATTTCTCACATTGTCAAAAAGTTGTCAGATCTTAGTTAGAGCCAGGCTGCTAACTCTACACTTTTCTTCCTTATTTCACAAACTCTTTGCTTTGGTCGATATAAGTGTTTCTCTTCCTATGGTAAACGAAAGGTGAAAAATGTATTCGGTGTTCTTAACTTTTCTCTTATAGAATAGTTCTTATAGTTACGAAACGGCCAAGTCATTTATTTTGACCAAGGCATAGAGTTTGTGAAATAGATAAGGACTTGTGAAGTTGAAGTGTGTAGAGTTAGCAGATTGGCTTTAGATGAGATCTGATAACTTTTTGACAATGTGAGAAATACGGTCTCCTCTTGGCAATATTTTACATGAAAATGATTTTGGTTGGATTTTAGTTCTTTTTGAACGTTGCTTATGACAAAATCTTTTTATTTATTTTCTTCCTCAATAATAATTCAAAAATATAATTATTGCGAGATCTACTTCAAGTCAAACTAATTCACAATCCATGTTCAAAATCAACAACAATGTACGAAGTGGAGATATATTTTTTTTTTCTACAAACCTCAAGAAATGACAAGGTTCGCGCATTGACAACAATATGCGAAATGACCCATTTTTTCATTTTACTTCGTTACCAGGACACCGTGCGCGAAGTAGTGTGCGAAGTACTTCCTTCGCAATCAAGCAAAAATCCAAGAAATCATTTATTTATTGATGTATAACAATGATTAAGGCTTTCAAATTGTGAAAAAATTTAACACTATCTTATTTTATTCATTATTTACAATGTTAACATTAATGGTGCAGCCAGTGCACGAACCAATATTTATTCCTAAACCAGATTACTCAGATTCAGCTCGTGATATCGTAGTTTTGGGAGTTGGAAGACTATGTATGCATTTTTGATTTGCAAGCAACTGCCGTAGAGGTGACAGGCACTTGATCCTGAAATGTCACAGTCTAAAATTTCATTTTATATTTGAAATTTATTGTTGATAGAATCTTCCACGTATTCTTCTGCCACAGTCGAAGATTTCCATCCTCCATGTGGCTTCAAAACAAATATATCGACCCCCGTATTAGCAAGGAGTGTGGCTGATGTTCTCAGAAAACAATGGCCCGTTTAGGCATCAGGATTTGGTGATTTTAGATGTTTTGCTATTAAGCTAGGCATCTTTCCAATAATATTTATTCCAACAACTTGGTTAAATCATCTCTTTTTTTGATACTTCAAAAATAATCGGCGACTGGTAGGATAACTTGGACGAGGAGCCGCATATTTTTGGTAAATGTCAATATAATCTAAATTTGAAAAGTAAAAATTCGTTGAATATTCGTTTTTGTATCAGGTACTTTAAAAATCAAAATGAAATTTTTATCTTCTATGTCATCGACCGTCATAAATAAATAAAAATGGGACAACTATTTATGAGATGTTCTATAGTCTGCTCATTTTCCCTACACTCACAACTAGGGCTCTTAACCGAATTCCATCGAAAAAGCATGCTTTGGCATCATCCATGGCCTGTTCTATTCTAATACGATTTAGAACAGACCATATATTCTCCTGGGAAGGTCAAAATCATGAACTTTGATGGAAGATGGAAGGATCAGTAATAAGATCTTTATTGAAAAAATTGCATTCATTCCATTCAGATTTCCAAATTTCTTTGTCGCTTCTATTCATATCAATAAAAAAATTTGACCAAAAAGGTTTACGCGACTTCAATCCGAAGACCTGGAATATAGGTGTTGTCATATCTCTCGTTTCTATCGGTGGCTATCTGGAGTATCTCAGTGGCGTGACGTTTCTCAGCCACGCTCCCCCCCATGATTATTCCCGGGCCCCATCCCTATTAAAAAAAATTTCAGTTTTTTTAAATTTTTCATTTGTTTTTCGGAAGAACTTTAGCAAAGTTGTAGAACTAATAATGCCGTTGCATTCCATTATAATAATATAATTAATTTTCAAAGAAACAGTTAAGACGCCCTTTTTCACAAGCTTTTCGTAGATTGTTCTTCTATACTTTTCATTAATACATTGAACGGTTTTTTTTCGAAAGCTCAACGCCGCAACAAAGGAGCGGAAATCTGACCGCCCAACCTTCACATGTGGTAGGTACGCTTTGTATAATGCTAATTCCGGTGGAAAATATTTTCTTGAACTTTTCGTTTTTTTGAAATGAAATTACTATCTGCAATGAAATTGTGGAAAAAGCTCGAAATTTTTTAGAAGATTATGAGCTTTTCATAGCAAAAATCGTTATCCTTTAATTTTTTTGAAAATTTGATGGGGAGAAACGAAAATTGACTGGCTAGATTGATTTGGCTCTTTGCAGGGTTTTTGTAAACATATTGAACTGTAGGTAGTACACTTTACATTATCGGTTTTCTCAATATGCTCGATCGCTTGATTTTCCAAAAGAACACAAGAAGCCCTCTCTTCGTTGCATTTTCAAATTCATGTGAAAAAGAGAAAAAAAATATTCTCGGAAAAGCAATACAAAGCCGATAAAGGGAATTCATCCTGGTTCTCGAAACCAACCGACAACTTTCTGTGTGATCATTGATTGATGAAGATCTAAAAAATGGAAATTTGAGCTGAATGAATATTATAGCAGTTAGCCAAAAAAAAAAAAAATTCTCACGCTCGTGGTCAAAAAACGAAAGTTAAAAAACTTGAAATTTTGTTGTTGTTGGTATCTCTCAAAAACTACTGACGCTACAAAAAAATTTCGATTTCATTACGATCCTTTAATCCTTCAGTGTCGTAGTGCATTATAATATCCAAAAAACGGAATGCATTGATTTCGTTATAAATAACATTTATAAGATCACCTATTTCATCATTTTAACTGTTATTTGCATTTAATTTTTAAACTTAGCTAGACTCAATATGAGCAATCATATCAAACATTTATGATTTTTTGCTATCTTATAAGCCTCAACAATTTCACTAATAATTTTAAATCTATATATATATATATATATATATATATATATATATATATATATATATATATATATATATATATAGACTGTTTCAAAAAAATCGACATTTTTTGTTTTCATGAAACCCCCCCCTAATTATTTTCAGAGTATCGAAAAAAGACCTCTATGAAAATATCAGCTTCAAATAATAATATTTAGAGGTCGCTCATCGATTATTTCTATTTTCCCTACTAATAGCAGGGAAAAAATTTCTTTTTTCAATAAAAAATTCCTAGAGCAGAAACCAATAGATGGATTTCATTGTGTGATACATTTTCGTGTAGACAATCAGATACTCTACAGAAATGTTTCTTACGATATTTCGATAAAACGGCCCCTTCAAAAGTTATTCGATTCAATGCTAATATTGAGGTATTTTTGAATAAAAAAATTATTCAAAAAAATCGATATTGTTTGTTTTCACGAAACTCCATTTCTGATTATTTTCAGGGTATCGAAAAAACTCGTGTGTGAAGATATTAGCTTTGAATATTAATATTTAGAGGTCGCTCAGCGATGATTTCTATTTCCGCTGTTGATAGCAGGAAAAAATTTTCTTTTTTCAATAAAAAATTTTTTCTTCACGAACTAATTGACGGATTTCACTGCGTGATACATTTTCGCGTAGGGAATTAGATGCTCTACGAAAATGTCTCATACGATATTTCGATAAAACCGCTCGTTCAAAAGTTATTCGAACTTTTTCTTCAAAAATATCTCTATTAATACCTTATATTGTGGTGTTTTGGAAAAAAAGTTCAAATAATTTTTGAACGAGTGGTTTTATCGAGATATCGTATGGAACATTCTCGTAGAGTATCTAGTTCCCTACACCAAAATGTATCATACAGTGGAATCCGTCTATTAGTTCGTGAACAAACAATTTTTTATTGAAAAAAGAATTTTTTTTTCCTGCCATCAGCAGCGAAAATAGAAACCATCGATGAGCGACCTCTAAATATTGATATTCAAAGCTAATATTTTCACAGACACCTTTTGTCGATGCCCTGAAGATAATTAGAAGGCGGGTTGCATGAAAACAAGTAAAGTCGTTTTTTTGAATAATTTTTTTCTTCAAAAATACCTCAATATTAGCATCGAATCGAATAACTTTTGAAGAGGCCGTTTTATCGAAATATCGAAAGGGACATATTTGTAGTGTATCTGATCGCCTACACGAAAATGTATCACACAAAGAAATCCGTCTATTGGTTTGTGTTCTAGGAATTTTTTATTGAAAAAAGAAATTTTTCCCCTGCTATTAGTAGGCAAAATAGAAATAATTGATGAGCGACCTCTAAATGTTATTATTTGGAGCTCATATTTTCACAGAGGTCTTTTTTCGATACCCTAAAGATAATTAGGGGGGGGTTTCGTGAAAACAAAAGAAGTCGATTTTTTTGAATCAGTCTAATATATATATATATATATAAATGTATAACATTAGCAGAAAATTACTTTTTACTGTCTTGAAATTATAAAGAAGAAATTAAATAAACGGTTCAACAACCGGGCCCCCAGACCTCGCGGGACCCCCCAACGGGGTGGCTGGGGGGGTGTACGTTACACCACTGGAGTATCTTCTTGGGGTAGCCCTTTCTCTCGGGAGTTTCTGCTAAGAACTTTCAATCAGCAATTTTCTTCTTTCTACATATTCAAACTCAAGAACTCCTTTCATGAAAAAGCGATGCATCGCGCTGATTCATCACAAGTGATTATTATCTAATTAACAGACAGATACAGTTCAGAGAAGAATTAAGGTAGTGGTGCTCAAAGTTTCTTTCACGTTTTGTATATTGAATATTTTGTAGGAGAAACAAACGTTGAAATGATCTATTCTGAGTTCTATCACCTATCAAAAAAGCCTTTCTTCGAAAAGTTCATTGAACTAAGTATCAATCAATCCATGTATAGAATATTTCTCAAAGAAATATCAAACACCATTATGATCTGTGTTGAAAGATCCATGTTTCATATCGGGCATAAGCTGAATGGGTATTTGATCAAGAAAAATATTGCGAAAACTTCATTGAGGACATAATTAAGCAAAGAGCTTCACGGAATCATAGAGCATGGTTGTTAAGTCCGAATAGAAGCATGAACGTTCCAAATCATTTGTCGAAATGTTGCATTCGAAACATTCGGCTTTTTGCCGACAAAACGCCGTATTTTTCCATATGTGGAACTAAAAATACACAAAAATCGCTAGTTACCTCTCATTTAGGAAACTCGAAACACGTGCTTGAAGAGGACATAGCGGCGGGGACAACAAGAAGCGCATCTAAATAAGAGTTGAGATAACAACGATTAGTTTAAATAATAATTCAACTAATTGGTTCAAAAACAAGAAACAGATTACCGACGACGGAGGATTACAGACAGTCGGCTGTGACCGCCAAGAGACAGTCATTTGTTATATTAAATCGGCCATAGCGTGCTTCGGTCCCCCGTCTGCTCAGCTGTTTAGTGATGCTCGTATGTCACTCATTTCCGACGCAAGCCTTCTCTGTGATCTCTCGCTGCTCTGGTATTGGTCCGGGAGGTGGTATTGCACTTTGAGTGTTTATATTTTTCGATAAATGTTAGGCTTGAATGTCTTGTCATATACAGTCCTAATACTGCTTCAAATCAAATATCTTCTGAATGACAAGTGTCATTTCCTTATATTAGCTCCAAGGAAAGAATTACATGAAGTCATCAAATTATTTCAACCAAATTCGAGTTATTGTACTCCTGAAAAATGTTATCTTATCAGGAATTGAGACACCATTCATTTCATGTTATATGGAGGCTAAATCACCGGTCCTAAGTTTTACAAACAAAATGAAATTACAAGTACTGAGATTTATTGATTACAGAAAATCCACGAATATTCTAAATCAGCGATATTTCAATTGTTGGAAACTAAAGCAAGTCATGGCAACGTCAAGAGAACCTTCCACACCAATTAAACAAAATTCAATTCTACGTGTGATTAAGAGAGTAAATGATGAATAAGTAAATGCCGTTTTTCAGATTATTCAAGAGTCGATATTTCCTAGTAATCTCGTTAGCCTAACATATTAAGAGGAAATTAATGAATAAAAAACAAGTTCCTTGTCATCAATGATTTAGATGGAATTAAGAAAGAATATTATACAGAAAATTTTGTACTCTGACGCTAGTATCTGTATTTCTTATTCAAAAAACTGCAGTTCATCGGGCAGATATAATTGAATTTGTCCACAATTTTTACATCAATGAGTGGACCAAATCGTTTAATAACACTGCCACTAAATATACTGACATTTGAACGAAAATTATCATTTTTATTCATAGGTGCTAATTTTATTTTCAAGGTACTATAATTGAGAAAGAAGTAAATACTTGTTTCGTTTCCATTTCATGCATTGAAGTAAATTTCGTCATATATATGAACCAATTATATTTATTATTTCTGGGCGCGGCTCATATATCAGACAATTCTCAAATACAAAAATAATTATTGATTTGATTAATTGAGATGTACCTTGAAAGAAAGAATGATGAATACATCCTATTGCGGATTGCACTCTGGGGGATACATTTTTTCGTCTCCTTATGTAAAAAAATCAAGAGAAACACTTATTAAGTTCAACGCTGCTCTTAGTGAGTATACATTCAAAAAACAGGGTTGGTCAAAGTTAGAAGAGAGTTTCATAGAAGGGAATTACATGTTACTTGAGTATGTATTTAGTTTCTTGAAATCAATTATTATTACTTTCAAAATTTCATCCGGTACTACCTATTATCAATGAACATGATATTTTTCATTGAAATCATTCCCTGTATTCGCGGAAAAAAATACCATCAAGACATCAAGAAAGTGTGAACATAAAGGCAACATTGAATGTAGAGAAATTAGAAGATTGCGCATCATGTGTTTTCCAATATCGAAAATAGCATATAATAGATTAGAATAACTCAAAGAACCTAATCCGAACCTAACCATTTATTGAAGAAAAATCACTTATATTTTGTTGGATAACGAAAATAATATTTATTAGGGGTAAATCGTATTTATTTTATTTTTTTTTAATATCGGCAAGCATGCGCTATGTAACAAAGCTGTTTCTTCGTTTCTGTTCAACCTGCTTTTTCATGTTCATAAATCTCAATGGCTTCAATGTTCAGCCTAGGATATTAACTTTTGAGATTTGGAATAACCTCTGCCTTTGAGAAAACTATATTGTGTTCATCTGTTGGAGCATGTTCGTTCCGCTAGTGTGGATTTTACTGTCTGATTCCAGTCGACAGCATCATTCGTGCCCTATAATTCTAGTACAACATCGAGCCCGTTTATAAGCCGACAAAAAAACTTGGGTCAATGATCAGAACTACCAAAGACAAATTACACCCACTTTTACAAGCCGGTATTTACTGGATACCTTGTGACTACTGCAAAGTCTACATTGGTACAACAGAAAGAAGTATCAATACAAGATTAATTAGAAGGAACGATGCTTTCGAATGAATCAGGTAGAAAAATCCGCACTATCAGAACATGCTCTAACAGGTAGACGCAATATAGTTTTCGCAAAGGCAGAGGTTATTTCGAATATCAAAAGTTACTATCCTTGGCTGAACATGGAAGCAATTGAGATTCATAAACATAAAAATAATATGAACAGAAAACCAAATCCCCCTTCGGTACATAGCCCTTCCCTTATGTCCCCCCTAAAATCATAGGTTAAATGTGCTTTCAGAAAACCCTCTAGAGCAGTGCTTCCCAAACTTTTGTACCTGCGCCCCCCTCTTTGGAAAAAAATTTGTTGTGCCCCCCTTAATTTTTCTATAACTGTTTTTCTGATTAATTTTTTTGACACCTATTCGACTTTCTTGGTTCGTATTCGAAAATGATATTTTGGAATCAGCTTCGTGCCCCCCGTGCAACAGTCTCGCGCCCCCCACAATTTGGAACACACTGCTCTAGGGGGAAAGAGGGAAGAGAAACAGGCCGATTAGAGTGATGAGGGTATGGCAGAATGGCTCTAACAACAAGCTGGAGAAGAAATAATGTCCCAAAGCACCAAGAATATCGGGAAAGGAAGGAAGACAAACCGATTCCAGACGAAAAACCTTGCTGAGTACACGAAACCGAATCCTTTATAATTACAAGGCTCGTGTCTAGGCCAGGAATGCCTAGGAATGGCCGGGGACCGGGCTAGTAAGCAAAAGGCTTCGGGCGATGAGTAATCAATTGAAAGGCATGGTGACTATGTATCTATTGTCCCCACGAGTCCTCGAAAAAGGGCAGAGTCAAAGAATACCGTTAGCACCACATGCAAGGAGTATCGCTAGAAGAGGAGTGACGATGGGACTTTGCCTTCCCCCTCGAGACTGAAGCAGTCCAGAAGCCAGACCCAAGTCGTAAGTCAGCACTCCATTGAGAGAACTTAGGCAAATTGGAAGCCTTGATTCTTCGGATGGGATGACACAATGAGTAATATTAGTACTCTGCCTTCTAGGGTAATTTTCTCTCTACCTTTATTTTTCACGGAGGATAGAGAGTCGCCGAAGACCCCCCCCTAAGGATTTATCAACGATACTGTTACGTAATCAAGACGTGGGCACATACGGAACGGAAAGCCAAACAGTGAACATTCCCTCCTTGAAACGAAAACAGAGCACTAGATGACTTGAGATTAGTTGGCAATCTCCTGAACCACTTCCCAACATCCCAGGGCAGGAGTGAGCTTAACTAAGCATGTTATGCTGAAAAATACCATATTGATTGATGTCCCAGCGGCCAAAGTTACCTGGATAGAATCGGTGTCCTCAGAATTCCAGCCAAGCAGCTGGGGAAGGTTTTTCACACTCACTGGCAACTTCTAGAACTTGCTGGTGCCGGCGGCTAGACTAATGTAGCTATTTCCCTACATCATGGCCACAGAAAAAGCCCTTGGCACCAAAAGTCTGCAATGGTCGATGCAGTGGAACATCCTACTTTTGCCACTTACGTCCATAGGGTAAAACAGGGAGACATGACGCAGCTGGAGAGACGACGCAATCAGATAATTCGCGATTTAGGTGCACGCAGTGCCATCAGCCTAAGATAGATGCATGCAGACGTTTTACTCTTGCCGTTCTTGAAAAATTGTGTTGAAAGTGCAATAAAGTTACAAGATATTTGGTGATATACAAGGTGTACAAAGTTCGACGGCCTATTAGGCGTTTTTGGAGAACTGGGCCTATTTGAAATCAGAAAATTGGGATTATGTTATTGTTTGACATTATCTACCGATCCAAAATATTCTTGGAGCCTGATCACTCTCAGTTATACGGGAAGAGAAAAAAAATGTCAAAAAATTTTTTTTCTGCTTTTTTTCGGCTTTGATAGAGTATGCAATTCTGAATACATTCGTTCTCATATCGTTGCATTCGTCAGAATACTTTTCAAAATATTGAGCAAAAACTGAGGAAAAAAGGGAGATAAGAGTACTCGGTATTATGTTTGTTATTCCTGACCTAGATATCGTAAGCACAAATCGTTTTCACATTTTTGAAGGCGAAGACTGTGGAAGTATTGTACATTTTCAGAATTTTGAATAACCTGTCACAGGGTGTTACAAATGTTGGTTCAAAAATAGGGATCAACATCGGCTCATAACTTTTTTTATGATGATTATAATGTTCAAACATATTGATGATCCTAAAATTAATAATTCTCCAGTTATTTAGGATTTTATGTCTTACGTAGCGTCAAATTCATGACATCTGTTCCATATCAAAAATGATAAATGAATACAGAAAAGGGGAAATCACAAGTGAGTTATTTGAACAATTTATTTTCTATGACCGAGGTCATTGTTGATATGAAACAGATTCTATGAATTTGACCGTACCTACGGCATGAAATCAGGAAATCCTGAATGACTCAAGAATTATTAATTTTAGGAGCATTATCATGTTGGAACATTATCATCATTTTTCTTCGCACAATCCAAGTCAATCATAAAAAAATAGGGTTCTAATTTGAAAAACGAAAGTTATGGGCCAATTTTGATCCAAATTTTTGAACCAAAATTTGGAATCAAAATTCTTAAAATGTACAATATTTCCACAGTCTTCGCCTTCAAAAATGTGAAAACGGTTTGTGCTTACGATATCTAGCTTAGGAATAACAAACATAATACCGAATACTCTTATCTACCCTTTTTCTTCAGTTTTTTCTCGATATTTTGGAAAGTATTTTGACGAATGCAACGATTTGAGTACGAATGTATTCAGAATTGCATACTCTATCAAATTTGAAAACAAAAAAACAGAAAAAAAAATTTTTAAAAATTTTTTTCTCTCCCTGTATAACTGAAAGTAGTCAGGCTCCAAGAATATTTTAGATCCGTAGATAATGTCAAACAATAACATAATCCCAATTTTCAGATTTCAAATAGGTCCAGTTCTCCAGAAACGCCTAATAGGCCGTCGAACCTGGTACACCCTGTAAGTACCCAAAAAATTGTAAGGTGTTTAGTTTGATCCCACTTTTTATCAAAAATCCGCTGAAATTCGACGTTCTGTCAAAGATAGTTGAAAGTTGGGTTATTATAAAAGCTATATTCACCAATCTAACGTTTCCTCTCGGAATTTGTTGTAACCTAAACAGGTGCCTCATCTATCCCATGGGTTTGGGATAGATGACGCATGACGTTTCTGGATAGATGACGCACAATATTTTTTTTATTTTCAGACCCGAAATGCCTACTTGTCACACTAGTCGTAAGAGTACAAGGTGTAAATGGACACAGGAGGACTTGGCGAGGGGGTTTTTTACAAACGATTCCACACGACGAAAACTTTTGATGAAAATGAATACGTAGGGTGCTTGGATCGCTACGAAAATAACAAATCGCTGGAGGCTTGCTGACACGTATGAATCCTTCAAAATATCTTGTATGCCCCGTGGGAAGAAAACAATTTCCCAAAAGAGATCGTATTATGTTAAACTTCTATTAGCAATCTCTCCCATACTCCATGCGTCTTCTCACCCATGGGGTGCGGAAGAGATTGCCAAAATAAGAATTTTGTATTTTATTTTATTTTTGAGAAATGTTCGAGTTTTTTCTTGTTGATGTTATACAATAAAATTTTTAAACCTAAACAATTATTTATGATTTTATGACCACGTTTAGTTCGAACCAGTTGATATACAGCGCATTTTAAAAAAGGTGCGTGATCTCTCCCTGTTTTACCCTACCGGATTATCGCTCCTTCCTTATAATCTGAAGCCTCTATGTATGTACAGGGTGATTCACTTATCTTGGTAACCCCAATTTTCTCGAAAACGAGCAAATATTTTTTCATTCTGTGAATAGCGTTTTGACCAAGTCAATGTCGACTTGAGATGCGCATAAAAATCTGCGGAATAAATAAAGAGGCCAGGCGTCGCGGCGATGTCGAAAATTTTTTCTCCAAGGACATACCCTTTTCATCATGTCATTCGAAAGATAATTGCATTCTGAACTTCTTTTTCGAATACTATTTTTATCCATTTCTAACCATCAGCGTTCTGCAGCGTGTTTTATGTTAATTCTATTCCATTTATTTTTTTTCTGTATTGTGGTAGTATGCCTTTATTTGGAGACATAGATATGATTTTGTGCCTTGAATTCAAGAACGCTAGTTTTCTAAGCAATCTGCCTCCTCAAATGATATTAAATATATGGCTACAGCAAGATGGGGCTCCATGTCACAATGCTGCCATTGTGAAGAGATATTGAGATCAAGAATTCGAAAATAAATGTATGAATCAAAATGGCTAGATGACCTAGATATGACTTAGTTTCGTAAAATGACGGAGGTTTTATAACAAACTATTTCTCTTTTATTATATTCATCAAATATTATATCTTATTACAATAAACTTTTTTTTAATAACAAACGAAACATTTCAAATCATATATTCTATATACCGACCATTATGATCCATAAATAAGTTATATCATTCCCCTATTTCATCATAACTTACTTTGGTCAAAATATAAGGGTCTAATACTTGAACACATGCGTTTCTTATCTTTATTTTCAAATAAAGTTATTACAATCAGTTTGGTATACCATATTTTTCAGGGTTCCCCTCAGAAAGTAATCCATGAGCTTTAGGTCTGGGATACCTGATGAGTCTATTGGTTCCTATCCATTTATTTTTAAATTCTTGATCTAAATATCTCTCCATAATAGCAGCGTTGTAACATGGAGCCCCATCTTGCTGTAGCCACATATTTCATCTTATTTGAAGGGGCACATTGTCTCGAAAACTAGCCTTTCTGAATTCAAGGCACAAAATCATATCTATGTCTCCAAATAAAGGCATACTACCACAATACAGAAAAAATAAATGGAAAAGAATTGACATAAAACACGCTGCAGATAATTGACGGTTAGAAATGATTAAAAATTGTGTTCGAAAGATTTTTATGCACATCTCAAATCGACATTGACTTGTTCAAAACGCCATTCACAGAATAAAAAAATATTCGGACGTTTTCGAGAAAATTGGGGTTACCAAGATAAGTGAATCACCCTGTACAAATCAAAGACTGACCCTGTATGTCTTTTTCAATTTAAAAACTAGAGAATCTGTACAGTACAAGTTATCAAGCGTGTAGCATATTTCATAACAATAATCCAAAACAGAAGAAACAGGCTGGCTTTTTTTTCAATTTCGCAATTTTTAGGTAAATCTGAAGGATTTTCGGGTAAATATTAAGGGCATCATCATAAAATGTGGCGAAGTGAAAAACTTTTCACTCATTTTTTAGGAGAAAAAACAAAAGTGCTGAGGTAATTTTTTTCTTAATTCTTCATTTCCTGGGAAATTGGATGGATAAAGAAGCATTATTCGACATAATGAAAATTCGCAAATTAAAAAAAACTGGTCAAAGTTCACACACATCCTAACAATACCTCACTAGAACTCCTTCATTTGCGACGCTAACTCCCGGACTGCTCTGTGATCTCTCTGTGCTCTGGTTATTGCGACTTAAGTAATCCGGACGATTAGCGGAATACGCCTATAAATTGGGGGCCATTTGTTGTACCACGTGAGGCAATAAGGAATTTCGCCGTGTGTGGCAAAGCCATCGCAAAAAAGTCTTAATCGCCACGATGTCCGCTCGACTATTGGGCTGAGCGCTCTCAGTATCTTCGGCCTGCTGCTGAATTATTGAACAAATCGATTGGTACTACGGTAATCTATCCGTCTGAAAAAATGGCTCATCTTATCCCGATAAAAAAAAAGTCCACAACATTCTTCGTTCGCAACAGTAAAAGCTGATTAGACAGGGTTGTACTCAGGTCTTCTTCGCAGGACTATTCGTTTCGAGAGCTTAATTGGCTCAACATGTTGAATACGAGAATGGCTATAACATTTTGGGGTGTTCGTCTACTGATGATATAATGATTCTAACTTTCCATCTACCATTAAAAGCCAACTGACCTTATGTTTGTGATATATATATATATATATATATATATATATATATATATTCTTATGAAAAAGAGAGCTAAAATAATACAATAAATGTTGAAACAAAAAGTACCTAAGCTGAGGTAAAAAAAGAACGGGGTATCATAACATTCTTTGTATGATACTATAGAATCATACGATACTATCAACACTAGTATCATACGATACTATACAGCCAGGGGAAAAAACCTCAGCCGAAAAAACCTGCCTCCCCGTAAACAAAATAACATAAAATATCAAATATCAGGAAAATCTTGAAAGACATCAGTGTGATCATCTTCATGTTATCCGTCGATGGGCTCGGATACACAGATTCTTCCCAAAACGACTCATAATTCTTAATCTGAAATGAAAAAAGACAAAAGCAAAAAAGAAACCGATTATTCAGAATAAATCGAATGCATTTTGGAAATGCATTTGCTACTTTAAAAAAACATCAACATTTAGATTTCTTGGCCAAATAATGTTCGGAGGTTTATGAATATTTATGACAGAAATGTCACAAAATTTGAAAGAAATGACAAAAAAACTCCATCAATTTCCCCTTTCCGAATCTGTTGAAAGTTACGAAACTGACAATTTTTCAACATAACAAGCTAAACTTGTAAAAAATCAATTAATACATAACTTTCAACTGTCCTCTTTCACGAGCATTTTTTTTTCTGTTGCCGTGTGGGTTTCTTGCAGAAGAATCTCTTTGATACCATGTTCATCAGCTAATTTGGAGACGTAATCACACTTTCCTTTCGAAATTCCTTCGATATTCAAATTCAAAATCCCAAATTGTTGCTCTCTGGTCGTGAGGGTTTTTTCAAACCAGATACGACCTTCCAGGTGATGATTTTTCGGCACTTCAGATGTTTGAAGACCGCTACGGGACCCCAATGAAAGGCAATCATCTCCCATAGATAAACCAAACATGTTATAACACAAGAAAACAGAATATTTTTCAGGACCGAAAACTAAGACATATTACGAGAATTGTTGGCCTAACACTTTCGGATTTCAGGATTTTTTTTTATTGTGCCGAATCGTGTTAGGTTCGTACTGAATAGTGCTAGGTTGCCATTGAATTATTTTCTTAATTCCATGTGGTTCTTGAGATATTTCAAAAATCGAAAAAATTGGTCAGCCTAGTTGAGTTGAACTGTTCAAATTTTTCCGTCTGGTTTTCGAAAAATCTAGATTGAAAAAAAAACACTTTCGTTCTCTCCACTCACAAATGAATAGAAAAGTTTGTGCTTTATTTGTGCTGTTTTGTGCCTTGAATATATCCACGAATATTCTTCAGATTCTGGGAAATGAAAATAAAGTCAGCCCAGCAGTTTTCTTTTTTTCCTACTAAAATTGTTGTTTGCCAACTTGTGCCGGTTAAATATTTTTCCTCATATGCAGAATGGAAGGTAAATTAGTAAATTGTAGGAAATTCAGCATACTTGCACTTCTGCATTTCTGAGAAAGTTATTGTTGTGCTGAATTGTGCTAGGTTTGTGCTGCTTTGTGCCGTTGAAATTTTGTATTTATCCTCGTATTTATCATACGGTTCTCAAGATATTTTACAAACTGTGTTGAACGAACACCTGCTTCGTAGAACACTTTGTTCATTTGAATTTGAATTTATTTCAACTACCACTCACCGCTAAAGCTAGCTTTGCAAAACGGCTGAAGGAAACTTGTACACCTAATAATCACAATGCGAAGTGTCGGAAATAAGCAAAGCTAAATTCAACAGTTTTGTTGCATACAGTCAGGAACAAACTCCAACGAAACGAACAGGTCCACCTCTTAGGATGTCAAAAAAAGGATAGAGCGCTCAAGAGATGGGTTCCTATTACCCAGACTCATACGACAGGAACTATCTGAGTTCCCCACGTGAGTTTATTTCAAATTAGTCCAAAATCATTTTAAAAACTTGCCTTGCAAGTTCAGAGGGGTATAAATCTTCGCACAAAAGATGCTGAAATATCCTAACGTTAATCTGGGCTCTGAGTCACTTCAAGGTAAGTCTCACCCGCTGAAAAAATTGCACCTAGTTTTTAAAATCTGCCCTACAGTAAAAAAAACAACATTAAACCACATTACCAAAAACCTGGAAGGTCTGATAACTGCAACTTATTTCCGGTACATCAGCTGAGCAATTCTTCTGCAGATTTTTTTCAACTACGCTTCAACTTTTTGCCAAAACGTTTGCTCAACACAGCTCCCACAAGAGATAATTACCTGACATAGAACTACATAGAAAGGTCCAGAGAAACTACAGAGCAAAATTCAGCTGATGTCTGAGGGAGTTGCTTGACAACTTTCACTAACGCAGTTATTCTTTTCATTGCTTACTTTATCCACACATTATAATCTAAGCATAATTTATTTCACCGAATGAAATTATTTTCGGAATGTAAATTGTGGTCAATTTTTTTCGAAGACAAAATCTCACTCATGTCTTTTATATTTTTCAAAACATACCATCACATTTCATATTATTCTAGAAATTCGAGGGACTCAATTCTTGAAAGTAACTTGAATGTTGCTAAATGAATATTCGATCATTTTGGAAAATAAAAGTACATACCTATACTTCTTGAAATCTCGTAAAATATGCATTTTTTGAATAATGGATCATTAATAGTTATTTAATCAACTAGTTTATTAATGACGGTGATTAATAGTTGAGACATTTGATTTAATAGTTCGAGAAAATTAATCTCAGGATCATAATCGAGATAATTACAAGAATTTTCCGTCGACCTCAGTATTGATTGGGTATGTATAAATTTTCGATTGAAGTAATTTTTTATTCTTCATAATACATTTGACATAATATTAATTTTTATGTTCATAGAAAACAAAGTTTCAGTAGATTTGAAACTTCTTCATTTCTTTCATTTACTTCGGTGAAAATCATACATCAGAATAGGAAAAATCATACATTGAAATTGGTCATTTCATTATTTATCGTTAAACGGCGCTTATATTTTGGGATCGACTAAATAAGTCTATATCGACGAAATTAAAGAAATTGGTTACATTCGAAAGATTAACAAAATCAAATTTCAGCTACATTCAGGTTTAGGTTTTAAGCGGTAGGACTAATTCTCGAAACAAACTTAGATGGCATGTTTCCGGGGGTGGCATAGCTTATTATGAAAGTTTAAAATGTCTATAACATTTTCTCTAGGCTGAATTGAAAAAAAAATTGTATAGGAAAAAATATTTATTCGCACCTCGAAACTCTATCGTTAAATTCATGTACAAATCAAAGACTCACCTTGTATATGCTATTCAAAAATACATTTTAAATAGCTACTGGACTTTTCCCACATTTCCAATACCTTGGGATAGAGTGAATCAAAATCAATTATCAAATTCGAAGCCCGGCCATAAGAAAAAATGAGTCAGTGGAAGCTGTGATGAGGTGAAAGACAATGAGGTATCGAGTGGACCGGATCAAAACGGGTAGAAATCGCAAAGTGTACCAAAAGATTACACACACAGCAGACCATCAGCGAACTGACTACAAGATAAAAAGGATCTCAAAATTTCGAAGCACCAAGTACACTTTTTGATTTCATTAATATCTCGTTCGGTAGTTCGGCCCCACCCTGTACTAGTTTTCCCTTAACAGGTATCATGCCAGACCCAATAATAACAATCTATACAGATTAGAATCGCCCTTTTCAATATCGGAAACCATCCTCTCGAAAAAATTCCAAATTGAATCACAACAAATCGCGATATCCCGTCTGATACAAAACGGAAGCAGAAGTCGGCTCTTTTTCCACAACAATAGGGGTTGTTTTCGAATAGATTTAGTGGAGGGCTCGTCCAAAGAGCAACAATATAATGGCCCCAGAGCATTAGTCACACCGCTCCATACAAAGCAATCCTCTAAATACAAGTTAATAGACTCCCGAACAATGCTTAATAGAGACATTGTGAGGTTTGACGTGCAACACCCGGTATACAGTGCGGGCCTTTTGAACGTGTGAAAAACCAATGTCAACATGCGTAACTAACAACTGCACTCATTTATCAGGTAGACCCTGTCTGCGTCATGTACAACTGTCAGTCTTTATAATGCAATAATTATTGAAATGGTTCAATTTTGAAGGGATGACGGATGGGTCAGTCAGGAGGCACTCCGGATTCGTTTCCGCGACCAATTCGGTTGCCAAACGGTTTTCTCTTGTTTTTTTCGAAACTGATTAAGAGTGATATGTTGGATGGTTATACATCATTCCAAGTATAAGATGTCAACTGTACGAATTAACTATTTGAATGAGGTTTAGTGAGAAGTATCAATGAGTATTAGGATTGAACGGTTGCTCCAGTAATAATTTCGGTATATTATGACATAATGATCGAAGAATACACAACATTTTTTTTGTGTATATCGATGAAACAAAAGGGAAGATTTCATTCAATTTCCTGTTCCCCAAACAAATTATTCATATAATGAAACATTGACATCTCTTTAGCGGATAATATTTTTCAAATACCAAAACTTCTATGGCTTAATCTTTTAGTTACACTGTTACTCTTATGATTTAGGAAATTCAATTTTGATATCAGTGAAAACTTATTCAGAAAATATTAGTGATGAATTTCTCCATGAGTGTATTCATTTTCATAATTGGAGGAAAAGCAATAAAATACACTATTTTTTTACTTTAATCTTACTTTTAAGATTAAAGTATGAAAATAGTGTATTTTATTGCTTTTCTTTCAATTATTCAGAAAATTTTACTGGATATGGAAGATCAACTCCGACGTTTCAAAATTTTCAACATTACACAGTTTCAATTTTTAGTTCATTAGTAATGAAGGGATTTCGTTGTAAGAACATGCACATTCATATAATTTGGAGAAAAAAAGGAAATTTCCAAAGCGAAATAAAAGCTATAAATTATGTCGTATTGAAAAAGATGAAACGATTCCACTCAAGGATACAATAACATTCTCTTAATTTCGAAATAACCAAGAGCCGTCCAGGAATATAAAGACACACGACATTCCATATGTTGTGATTCTCCTAGTGTAGTGAGTTATATCCTAAATATACTGAATTTTGTCAAATTTCATATCTAAATTATAATTTAATTATGGTTTCCTTATGAAGTTGAGTTAATTGTGAATTCATTATTTTTATTGGTATTTCAAATTAATTTGTTATGACAACTTTTCTATTACTTTTGTAGTACATACTTAGTATTTTAACATACTGACGAAAGCAAACACATGATCAGGTTTCTTGTGAAAAGTTCGTGGAAAGGAAAAAATTTCATTTGATTGTTTGTTTTTATGTGCATCACGTTTCGTACCTTTTTTTTGTTTTCGATACCACTCCATAAATCCGCTCTTGATCGACGATTTTGACAACATTTCTTTTATTCCTTTTCTTCATGCTACTTTCGTAAACATTTATCTCGTTCTTCTACAAGTCTCTCGAAAAAAAAATTATCAAAACCTTGGGAATTGTAACTATCGCAAAGCTTCAAATATGGTTTTTCTGTATACATGAAATTAAAATTGAAATTTTTCTGGTTGAGTTTAAAGCTAAGATCTGAAATTTCTTAGTAGAAAGTATAATCTCCCATATTTGGAACTAAATCTTTGAAAACATCAATTTGAGGAGAAAAGCCATGCATGAACCATGAAGGAGTTGCTTGAATCACCATATACATATTTTCAAAGTTAATTCTCAGATCTTCCACCTGCCCCATGGTTACCAGTTTTTTCAAACATCGTTCCCAGCCAGGGGACCTTGAAGAAACCTCACTGTATCTCACCTCACTTCACTGAGAGATAGGTTTTTTTGCCCAGCATGTTCCTTTTCATTGATATCATATGTATGGTATGCCATCACTAACCTCAGCTGATACACCGTGACGGTGTCTCAGGACGACCCAACTATTCGACTTGAATAAAAAAGAAAGTTAAAATAAATCGTTTATTGATGGTGATACAAAGAAATTACCAGAAATTGAACGATTAGGTTTAATGAAAGTTGAGTTTCTATACACTAATTACCGGAAAGAAAATATATAACAAAGGTCTCACAGAAAGATCCAGAATATGCCTCTTCTTCTGATGCTGCAGTCCTTCCGTTTCAGGAGGAAAGGGCCCATTCGATCGTATTATCTAACACGCGACAAATGCACAAATGAAAAATTACATTTGGAACAGCAAATTTCTTCGAAGCGACGACGTAAATTCTTATGAAGATTGATTCATACTGTTCTTGCTTGTTAATCGGAAGAAAATTCACACTTGGCGAAAAAAGTTTGTTTACGCAGAATCGACCGCACATGTGCTATTCGAACCGAATATTCGAATTTCAAACATTTTCCCCCGGGGAAATGCACCTTGTGCATTTTTAGAGTTGGACTAGAATGCGGAAAAAAATTATTTATGTTCTTTTATAAACTATTTCTACGTTTACAAAATTGCAGGAATGAACAGACTGCTGTCTGCATATGAAACGGTAAACTGAAAACATCAGAGCTCATTTCAATGTCACAATCATTTATAATAAACGTGTTATATCCTCACAAGACTCATTAAAAAAAAACTCAGTCATCATGGCTCAATTTTGCATCGTTCAATTCTGCAGGTACCCATAATAAAGGGCGTATAGAAGACTTGGTTTTCAATAGACGGATTCGACTTAAAGGTTAGGAACATGTTCATTTTTCAAAGTCCCACGAAAAATTAAGTATCAATTCCACAAGGCGCACCGCTTTGTGGCTTGGCCACAATGACAACGACAATCACACAAGCCATCTTGTCGCATTTCGAAGGAATATTATAATTTTATGTCAGGCACTTCGAGTTCCGCGACAATATATCGTTAAAAATTTATTGTCAACTTTAAGGCTCCGAGCAATTTCAAACAGCTATTATCTAGAGTAATTTGTGTTAACTTCACGCTTACTCTGTAGTCATGTCGTCGAAAATAGGAAAAAATTATGGTGGATGGCAATCCGTATGTACTCGACATGCAAGTGATTATATCTTGTACATACTTATTCGAATTTTATTACTCGTTTTAATTTCTGCCTGTGGCGAATCTATGGAAATCCCAACCTTTAAATTGGACGTCTTAAGCCAGATTTGTCATGCAAAAAAGTCGATGAACTGGAGCATCTAAAATCGACATTTCCCAATTCTAAACTGCTTTTGGCTATGAACTATTAGCGCAAAAAAACAGTACGATAATAGCTCAATTATAAGGTAGAAAAAATTTGATTGATGGTAAATTGAAGACTCTCAGGAGGTTCATTAAAATATTAATAACTATGACATAAGGCATTCTACACAGTGAAATTCCTTTACTTCTTGAATATGAACCGAAATATTGAAATAGATTAGAGGTCATTTTTTTCTACAATATAGTAGGCATCTTCTTGTAATCACAAACTATTCGTAGGTTTTTCTGCAAAAATGTAAATAGTGAATGAGACAAGTTCCGTTAGTTATGAGTGTTTCTAAACAGAAATGTTAAAATATCTTAAATAAGATGCTTTAATACTTTCCTATAGGTACATATTTACCGGATCCGGAAATTGAACTGTCAATCTTTGAAAATGGTATTTTTGTGTTAGTTTTCAACATTTTTGATTTCGCTTTTCTGCATATGAAAGCAGAAAGTTTAAAGTTTTTTTATGTGCAATTCCGAAAGAATATGATCGCCTTTCGCCTTCAATACGAGCTTGAGTCTCTCTCTGTACGAGGCGCACGCTGCTCGAGTGACGTCCTCACTTAAACGTGCAGGGCCGGACTAGCCAGGCGGGGTACCGGGGAATTCCCCGGTGGGCCCCCGTATGTGCGGATCCTTGTCTGAAACGATGCTACTTACTGAAACAAATTACCTATATTTATTTAGGTTACCGGCTATACCAAGAAATAGTTTCACGTTGTCCCCCAGAGAAGAAAGCAGAAAGAAAATCAGAAGGGGGTCTCATTACTTAAAAGTTTTTTTCATGAGTCATATTCCAGAAATAGACTTCGCACTGTTCTAATAGGAGCCGAAAATATATATAAATATATATAAATAATATCAATTTGAATCTCCAAGATATAATTTGGGCCCCTCGTATATCCGTCCGAATATTCTTTCATTCTGTGAACGACGTTTTGACGTTGTGTCTTGAATTCAAGAAGCTTATTTTCTACAAAATTTGCCTCTGCAAATGAAACAAAATATGTGGCTGCAGCAAAATGGGGGTCCATGCCACTACGTTTCCGTTGTGAAGAGATATTCAGATCAAGAATACAAAAATAAATGGATACGAACCAATGGACGCATCAGATATCGCCAGACAGGGGCGCCTTAGTCATTGCGAGGCCCCAGGCGGGAAGTCTTCGCGAGGCCCTTTTTCCTTCGTGAAAAGTATGTGATGCGAAAGTAAGTCCGGTTGTTCTGTATAGGTTATTGTCATATTTTATAAAGATATGAAATTTGAACTTTAATTAAAATATAATAATATTATATAACATATCAATATAATATAACTTTGGAAGATTCACAAAATTTACAAATACAGAAATGATAAATTTAAAATTCATATTTGCGGCTTTTCCTAGCACTGGAATCTTTAATTGAAGTATCATAATCGATCGAATGAGCTACGTCATTTTCTATTGATAGAATAGCAAGGGCTGAAAGCCGATCTTGTGTCATCGAATTCCATGAATATGTTTTTATGATTTTCAGGTCTAAAAAAACTGTCGAGCTTTCTTTTGATTGCTCGTTTCCTTTTTGAACTACCCGACTCGAACTACTACCGGCATCTCGATCACGCGAACTCATTTCGAAAATCTTGTTGAATTTCGCACAGAGTGTCAGAAATAATTTTTAAGTAACACACAGTTTTTTCACACTTTTTCACTATGAAAATGACCCGTTTGTTCATTCCGTTCTAATGAACCAAACCAATTGAACCACAAGTCTTAGAGTTTGTATCTACAGCAGGAGTTGAAAAAGAGACGAGTAGTGGAATTCCCACAGATGGTGATAATAAATGATGAAAGTACTATTAGGTATTTTGAAAAGAAATTCTCGGTTTTGAAGAGAAGACCATAAAAATAAAACTGTTTATTTTTATGATCCAGATGAACAGAATAGAAAGTCTCTTGAGAAATGGCGCCAACTTGTATGCATATTTATATTGGAAATCGAAATTTCTCTGCAAAATCCACCATATATGACCGAGCGATAGAGGAGCCACTAATTATGAGTTTGATTGAGGATGTGAACGTGAAGTCCCAGTTGTATCAAGTCCTAAAGCTCAGAACAGTTCGTGGTAGTGTTGTGCAACTTGGATACTTTTGAGTTTTCGATATACTATTATGTATTGGATAAATTCATTGGATAGTTGGTATCCAAATTTTTACTTACAAGAGCCACACTGAAAAGAACGGCTTGAGAAACTAACGAATTGAATTAATTTCTCAATTCAATGACAAGAAAAATTCACAAAAAATAGAATATAACAAAACTGAACCCAAGAATATTGGGTATCTCTAATCACTAGGTTTGAAAAAAACCAGATTTCGCTCTCCCCGTAATTCTCTACAATGGAATGAATTCATCCATAAGAAGATAATTCAACGAATATTTCGAAGGGACCGCCAAAGAACGGTCGGTCAACAGGGCTATAAATATTTTATGAGGCTCCAACATCTAGGATAAGTAAACATTGTACCTAAATACTTAGATAATTTTCACCCTAATTGTGTTGTGTGCATTCTTTCCTACCTACTTTCCTTCCAACAAAGCGCAATATTCAAAAACTACAAAATGGTTTCTTCAATTTTGTTCTGAATGAATGTATCGGTTAACTAACTTTATTTCGAATATACCTTATTTTCAAACTTTTATAAATGATAAGGGATCTAAATCAATATCAAAATTTGCTCGGGTTGTTGCGCGCGAGGCCCCACCAAGAGCGAGGCCCCGGGCGATTGCCCCGTTCGCCACCCCCTAAAGCCGCCACTGTCGCCAGACCTAACGCCCATGGAATACTTTTTGGGGGATACCCTGAAAAATTGGTATACCAAACTGATTCTAATAAGTTGGACCATCTGAACATGAAGATAGACCCCTATATTTGGTTACATTGGTTCCTCTCCATTTATTTTCGAATTCTCGAACTAAATATCTCTTCACAACGGCAGCGTTGTGGCATGAAGCCCAATCTTGCTGTATCCACATAGTTCGTCTTTTTTGAAGAGGCATATTTTCTGAAAAACTAGCCTTCTTGAATTCAAAGACAAAATCATATCTATGTCTCTGAATAAAGGCATCCTAATAATATACTATCACAATACAGAGAAAAATAAAATGAATTAACATAAAACACGCTGCAGATCTCTGACGGTTAGAAATGGAAAAAAATTCAGAATGAAATTATCTTTCGAATGACACGATATAAAAGGTTTGTTCCTAGAAAAAAACATTTGATAGCGCCGAGACGCCTGGCGTCTTCATTTCTCACGCAGATTTTTACGCGCATCTCAAAACAACATTGACTTCTTCGGAACGCCGTTGACAGATCGAAGAAATACGTGGAAGTTTTCGAGAAAATTGGGGTTACCAAACATGAGTAAATCACCCCTGTGCAGAGTTGATCCAAAAAGCGATATTGTTCGCGACCTAAAAGGTCTTTTCGTGCATCTACGACCGCGAATTAATCTAAATAGATACTCTGTTCACACCGTTATTTCAGCAGATGTTCTAAAACGGGTCACTCGGTATAATCGAAGATCATTCAAACGGAAACACGAAATCTCGGTTAATTCGAGTTTGGACATAAACGCCACTCTCAAAAGTAATTTTCTAGAATATCTAAAACTTCCGAAAGGTTATTATGGAGATCAGGATGATGTAAAGCCAGGCAATATCGTCGACTAATAGACTGTGATGTATATGTAGAAGAGGAGAAGGAGACCGCTCTACCGAATGTTTAGAATTTATTCATTTTCCTCATTAGGTATATTGCGTTGAATAGTCATCATCTAGCGATGTGCGTATCTCGAATGATTAAAGTTATTATTTAATTATTCCCCAGCAATTAATTCAGCCTAATCCCATAAATTCCACGTAAACGGTCGTTTCTAAATACCATTTATTTCCCTTTTAATTTAACGTCTACCGCCAACACTAATTCGAAAATTATTTATAAGCCCCATAAAATTAAAAATCCATTGTTTCTCGAAGAAAGTGAGCCGAGCAATTTATTAGGCAAAAACAAGACTAATAACATTAACACAGCGTTTAACTCAATTGAATTCGGGTAGATGCTCTCACACATCGGAAGCTCCAGTTCTCTTGGGGAAATTATGCTAATCTGAGGGAATTATGCAGACAATCTGTTGGTGCTATATTAGCAATTTTCTGCTGAATTAACGGTTCTCGAACGTTTCTCCACTTACTCGTAATTTTCGGGTAGTCCAAGAAATTAATATACGTATTCGAAATCTTCGTGAGTAGGTCTGTTTTTGTTTTTTGTCTTTGGCCTTCTGTCAAATGAATTGAGATATCGATTGGAATTCATTCTGGAAAATTCAAAATTCTCTGAGACTTCTTTTAGTTGTCACCCTCAGTCTCTGAAAAGAACTCGATTAAAAAAGTTAAAATTACACCAGAAAAGAAATAACAATAAAAGCTTTTGTTCTGCAAACTTAATATAAGTAGAGAATTTGAAAGAGTCTTCCGGGCTTATTGGCCGTCGTCCATTAGGAATAATTCCGCTGGAATTACTAGGGGATGAACTTGAACATTTACATTGCAGCATACATTAATCGCCGATGGATATAATGGGAAAAAGAAGTGCAGGGCAATAAAACCAAAAATTTCCACACGTGATGATAACACACCACAAATCACACCCAATGGAAGAGCTATCTTACCATACATCCCTAAGGTCACAAATAGAATTGGTATAATACTGAATATGGACACCATTTTTTATAAGCCGACACAAAAACATGGGCAAATGATCAGAAGTACCAAGGGCAATGTCGACCGACTTTCACAGGCCGGTATTTACTGGATACCTTGTAACTGCCGAAAAGTCTATATATTGGTACAACAAAACAAAGTATCAATACGAGAATTAAGGAGCACGAACGATGCTGTCGACTGAATCAGACAGAAAAATCCGCCCTAGCAGAACATGCTCTGACAGATAGACACAAAATAGTTTACTCAAAGGCAGAGATTATTTCGAATATCAAAAAATACCATCCCAGACCTAACATGGAAGCCATTGAAATTTATAAATATGAAGGCCATACAAAGAGAGAGAGGAAGAAACCCCTTTCTTACATAGCGCCCGGTTGCCGATCTTAGAAAAAACAAAGCCGATACGAAGCGGAATCATGGGCCAATCAAAATTGCGCGCGTAAACTCACCACCATTTTTTTCCGCTGTTTACCAGGGTGCAGATAACACTTCCGGTTCGATCACGTCAGTGTCAGAAATTCAGCGTCCAATGTATTCAATCTTAGACCAAGAATTCTCTGAAGATGACAACCGCAGTTGTAGACGAAACGTTAGCTGAAATGATCCCTAATGGACCACGGCCAATAAGCCTGGAAGACTCTTTCAAATTCAGTATATGCGGTCGTGAAAGCCTTAAACTAAATTGCTCCACATGAGTTAGGGATATTGAAATATAGTTTGAATGAGATTTTGTGATGAAAATTAATATTAATATGATTTCAAGTTGCAGGGAATAAAATTAATTTTAGCCTATAGGTCTGCAGCGTATAGAGGGTGGTTAAGAAAAATCGAGTAATATAACGAAATTTTATTCCCAGAGAATTCAAGCATTCAATTCAGCTATATACAATGTATGGCCTCCATGGGCATCAATAACAGCTTAACAACTTCTTTGCGTACTACACACGAGGTTGTTGAGCATTTCTTGAGAAATTTGGTTCAATAAACAGGGCAGAAGCTCTCACAGATCATTTAAGAATTCTGGGGTAGGTTGATGATTATCTAATCTTCTTCGCAGCATATCCCATGCATGTTTTATGCAATTCAAATCTGGTGAGTTCGGAGGTATTGGTAAATGTGGAATACCAAGCTCCTCGCTCGCATTCTCAACTATGGCTGCACGGTGCGGTCTAGCGTTATCGTCTAGATAGGGAATGGGTGGACTTCTTGGGCATTGCTGGATTCATCAGTGAAAAGGACACTTCGCCATTGATCGTTCCAATTGATATGTTGTCTTGCCCATTCCAGTCTTTGACGCTTATGGTCACGTGTTGATAGAACTCCTCTTGATGGACTTCTAGAACCTAGATTCACCTTTTTCAATCGTCTTCTGATGATTTAGATGGAAACTTGGACCCCATCTGCATTTTGAAGAGTATCCCGTAGCATTTTACACGTAGATGTAGGTTTTCTTCTCGCCGAAACGGTGATGAAACGATCCTGAGCAAGTGTTGTTTTTCGTCGCGCACCAAGCCTTGGTCTTTCCAACACGGACTATTCCAAAGTCGAGACATATCACACTTTGGCCGACTTGGAGCTATTACGCCACAACAACCTGAGTTGGCCACCTTGTAGCATTCCGATAGCCCTATCAGCCTCAGTGTTTGTTAATTTACGTCTCGGCATTTTTAGAAAACTCGTTTCAAATCGAAGCCGTTGATAAACTGATTCCATTTCAAAATGAGAACATTCATGAAGCATACGCAAAGAACCAAGCTTCAGAAAAAATGCGACCAGATTGACGAAATGTCCGATACTGATTTTAATTGGTTCGATTGTTTTTGAGTTTCAAATGATTTCACAGCGATTTTCTCGAAGATCGCTTACTTTTGAAAACGATTGAATACGATATCCGTAACTCTTGTGGAGCAGTATATTTAAAATATTTCATTTCGAAGAATAACTCGCTGGTTTCCTGGATTCCGCTAAAGCGTTCAACGCTGTCACTTTCGAAATAATATTCTAGAATCTAGAGAATGGAGACTGTAGGTGTTCGTGCAGTAGTTCGCTGACTCCATGGGGGACACTATTGGAGCCGATTTTGTTTTTGATAGATATAGGGTCGGTTTCACAAAATTTTTATTGTTTCGTCAAATTAATGGGAGCCACCGCGATTCGTTGAAATTTTGAAACGTAAGGTTTCTTAATCGTACAATCAAAGTTTTGTGAAAGCCACCCATAAACTTGCTTGGAAGTCTGAGCTAGATAAAACAATTCCTTACGTCGCTCACAGTTGTTTACCCTCTGGGAAGCCTTCCTACAGTAAGAGACAGGAAAGGATTCAACTCAATCTAAGAAAAAAACGATTGACAAGTTCTGGTTTCTTCCCGTGAGTGGGAGAGAATACTTGTGACACAAATAAAGCTCACTTCGACGAAACACACTATAATACACAATATATAACATTCTTTATTACACAGTTTGAATCAACAAAAAAATTACAATGACAAATTGGAGAATCCACCATTCTGAAGATTTTTCGATTTCAACTTTGACTGATGAAGAAGTCTGATTCACGTAGCTGTTTATCCATTATTGATAACTTTTGATAGATTTAATATCAGAGAGACGGGAAGTGAAAACCCGTGAAACTCCCACAGAACACAGAATCGCCCAGAGTGAATTCATAAAGTATTCCCCGGGTTTTCTAAAATCTGTCAAATTACATTTTCACTATATGCTGAAAACGTGAAAAATAGATTGGCAATTACCGACATCTCTTAACCAGATAAGATTACCTATCAAGTCTTACATTCTTCAATCCCAGCTAAAACATATTACCAACACATCTTGGTTATGTAGCGCTGCTTACTGCGACAATGATTACACGGCTATTATAAAACGATCAATATCACTAGCGAAGTGTAATTTAGAAAACCTGATCTGCTGAATGTACCTATATCGTAGTAAGAAGGAACGATACCGAAAATAATATTGCAACAGTTTTCTAAATCTTACCGTATCTTCAATGTAGAGTTATGGGTAATGTAGTATCCAGAATCTTAGGAGGAATTTCATCTTTTCAGAACAAATGAGTAGTACCTATGTTCGATCTCCCCCTAATGAACATGTTCAACTTATTATGAGTCGTAGATTCATTAAGTCACGGACAATGTCATAGCATGCTTTTCACAGAAAATTGAGCCCTTATTTAAATTTTATTTGCGACAAGACAAAGCGGAGGAGAAAATTGATAAATATTTATCCATTAGATAGAATTCAGCTTAGTCAATTTCAAATAGATATACTCAAAAAATGTTCTTCGATTTCATTCCTGTTGGTCTTATTTTTATGTTCTGATTGTTGAATGATTTTGTTTGTTGCGTTTAATGTTTTTGCACCTGCTTATTTATGTTTTCAGGTTTCAAGTTTTGGGTTTGTTTGAGAAGTCAACCTCATTGTAATGTCAATGCGGTGGTGTTTGAATTTCAGGAACCTTGAAAAAGCTTCACTGAATTTTTCAACAGAAATTGAAAGATATGCTTCTATGGTCGAATATCGTAGCTTATTATGATGGACATATAAAATTTCATATCATAAAAGTGCAGGTCTTCGATAGTATAATTATTATAAAAGCGATATAATTGTTAAAAAATTGCGAAATTGAAAAAAAAATGATAATATTCGAAAAACTTTATATGAAATACTATCAGGTCTACAGAGACAATTCCGGTGTCATAATGTAGGAAACCAAGTCTTCTTTGGATACGCCTTGAAGAAGTTTTTCAAAACCAGTCCTTCAGGATGATTTTAGCGAAATTTTGAAAAAAACTTTTTTTTCGCTGTTTTTTCGATTTTTGATGAAGTTGCATTTAACGCTAGAGGTCACAAACTTGGATCATTCATAAGGCCACTATCATGAACAAGTCTGCAAAAAATTAGAACTAACAAATTTGACGCAAACAACCCCATACATTCAGGCGACAAAGTTACTGGACTATAATTGTGTACCCGATTTATTATTCCTCAATGTTTATTACTAAGTCCATAATACAGCTACTCAAAAAAGTATAAATTTCCTATTAGATAGGTAATATGGGGTACGTTTTCAGTTTGAGGTGAAAGTAGCTTGAATACCCAAATAAAACGAAAGAAACCAACCAATATTTGTATAATTGTTGTGTTCAACATGAGGAATAGTCCTCGCATAAATTCACATTATTTTCATTAAATTACTTTTCACTACAGCAGTTCCGCCTGGTTTCCTCATATCTTATTTTTGAGTTTTTTGAGCATAAATCAGAGAAAAACATCACTTTTCTTTTCCGAATTATAAGAACGAACTATTTCAAACCACTAGAATTATTTTGGAAAATCTGAAACAGAAAATTCGATATTTCCACTCTTCGTGTTACCGTCAATAAAACCGCAATCATTGGAAAATGGAAAATAACAAATAAGAACTGGTACACAGTCTTCTAATTTTCCAATTTACGTGCTACGAGCCTTTCTCGTGAAAATGGATTATGAAGAGTTTTAACTGTCGGTACACACGAAACACTGGGAGTGATTGTTAGCCAAATTACTCGAAAACTATATTTTCACGAAAAGTTCCTGAATAATTCAATAATGAAATGTTACGGATCAGAATGGCGAGAGGTGTAGCTGCTCCTTATACCTTTATTCCACTCATTACTGACAGCACAGTGTTGTACTAGTATGATAGCGCTTTTGGTACTTTCTTATTTTTATATAAAACCTTCGAGACATTCCAAGACATAAAAAATAGAGCCCCTCGGAAATTTTCAATGTAGTTGGAAAAAACTATTTTATGGTGTCGGTTTTTCTAACGTACCCGCGAAGACTATTTATCAATTGGAAGGGATTCAAATTAGGATATGAATATGAATAAAAACTCATCCTAACAGCAGCTAGAGATAATATAACGGATATTTTTTTTTAGACTGATACAACTTTGAGTTGGCAAGACTGCTTTATTTTACAAACTATTCAACATTTGATTGTTGCTTTTTGTTTAATTGGGTTGGTTTGACATTTCATCATTGATAGACTTGGACCAGAAAAACGGCTGCAAATTTCTGAAAATTTTCATGAAAATAATGGTTCTGTTCGTCAAACTTATCGTGCTTTTCGTACATTTTATGGTGTACATAATAGCCCTTTGGAGAAGTTAATTCGAAGAACGATGAAACCTTTTTGGACCAACTTCAGTCTCACAGAGTGCCTGTTATCAGTGAGACTGAAGTTGGTCCAAAAAACTTCGAATTAGCCTCTCCAAAGGGCGATTATGTACACCATAAAAGTACGAAAAGCACGATAAGTTTGACGAACAGAACCATCATTTCGATGAAAAATTTCAACAATTTGCAGACGTTTTTCTGGTGTAAGTCTATTCATAATGAAATGTCTAACAGAACTGAACAAAATGCAACAATCAAATGTTGATTAGGTTGTAAAATAAAACAGTCTTGCTAACTCAAAGTTGTATCAGTCTAAAAAAATCACTTGATACAATATGAAAACTCAGTCATCTAACATCAAGAGTAAAATCTTTTGGTCTATTTGTGATGGCATTAGAGGTACAGAATATAAGAATAATAACAATAGGTTTGGCGATGTACCTGATAGACTGGACTGATAGATATAACAATTTCTTAGGTGAAAAAATTCCCGTTTTGTTGAATAATTTAGAACATAGGATTCCTATTGGTCTCATCAAAACGTCTGCGGTAATTGTCAACAATAAAAAATAATCCATCCTCTCTCGATAATTACTTGAGGTATAAGAGGACCTTGCGTTCGAAAGAGGCTTCATGCTACATACATTTTTTTCGAAATGCAAAATCGCATTCAAAGTAGGAGTTTTCCATGCATATCGGATATCATTCTCTTTTTGCCATCAAAATTGGGGTTTTATCTTATATTTTTTGTTTAGGAAAAGTAGCGTAACTTTCATTGTACTACTGGAAAACTCATAATGTGTAAGAACTGGATGAAAGTTAAGGGCATTGATGAAACGAAAAGAATACTAATCAACTTGCACCTATAAATGAAAGTCAGATGATATAGTAGAAAAAGAAGACGATGATATCCTGGTTTTTACCAAGATAGAGCCCAAAAACTCTTTTCCAAATGGGAAGAAATCTAATCTCATAAAAATTTTGAAAAAGATGTTTCGGTAAACTGGATTCACTTATTTCAAGTGAAGGAGATACAGAAACTAGCGAGAAATAAGGAGATGAGGACGAAAGAGATGTACCATGTCCTCGACCATGTCAATGTTAGGATGATATATATATATATATATATATATAGGAGAATGCTCCCTATATCTGAGCACTTTTCTTTTATTAGTTTATAGGTTGAGTTTTCATAATGGAGATATGTTTTATGTTTTCTAGCGTTCTGATTTTTTTTTTGGAATATTTTCGAATTTGTTTTGAGGCAACATTAATATTTGAGAAAAAACTCATGTAGATAAGTGTTCGTCGATTTCTGAACATTTTTCATTTGTGACATACTGAATTATATTAATCAGAATAACCAGGAGGACCTTTTTTTAATCTGCGGCGACTTCAACTCGCCAAAACATTGGAGACTGATAGTGATCAACTAAATTCATTTCATTCAATAAATTGAGTGGAGATTTCAATAACTATACGACCGCTCAGCATTGAGCTACTCTTTTAGCATAATTTTTCGGACCAAACCTGACATAGCGGCACGAAAAATGAGAAAATGCTAACTAGCGCAATCATGTGAAGTTGGCCCAGCACTTTTGGATATTCGAAAAAAATTTTCTAGTGCTCAATAATGCTAGGTTTCTGCTGCTTTGTGCCGTCAAGTTTTCTCTTAATCAATTGTGAAATACAAAGCAGCATAAACCTAGTAAAATTCGGCACAACAAAAACTATTTGGAGAATCCAAAAGTGCTGACCCAACTTCACACACATTACCAAGGCTCACAAACATTACCCAAAAAGCTCTATTTAAGAAACAGAGCTCTTGCGGCACCTATGAGGAAGGGTTCATTGTTCCACTGCTCTGAAGTATTTAGAAGTCCAAGAAATCAACGCAAAAAAACACAAAATGCAGAAATTTATGTGCAAACCTCCTAATGAAGACACCGGAACGTGGTCAAAAAGGGTTATGTCGACTTCTGGCAAACTGTTTAGTGACAGAGGGTTTCATCATAGCTACCCAGGACCAAGTAATAGCAAGGAGGAACTGCATGAAATATATCACCAAGAACTCTACAGTAGCAGATGTTATCTGTCTGCAATAAAATACTAACAAAAATACTATTGGTCTTGTCAATTCGTCCAGAGGCCTGATACCGACAAAACGTATACGGAAATTTTTTCTGCTGACATATATTCGTATTCGTCCATTTATCATTATCATGGTTTCTTAGATGTCACACAGATCATAATCTCCATCTCATAATCTGAAGAAATTCTGAAAATTAAATATAATAATAATAATAATAGGCCTTTATTGAGAAAAAAGATATTACAAAATCATCACTAACAACACTCACAGGGCGGAGTTCAGATGGGTGTGAGCCCTCTGTTCTTCCACTTAAACCCTAAACCAAACACTAATAACTCATATATTTTTCATATTCAAGCTGCATTAAGTCATTCTTGAGGCAATCGAAATTAGAGATGGGAAATAGTTTTTCCGGCTCTCTAATTCCGCTAAACGGGAAATGGGATCTTTCGGTTTATAATCATTGAAATGAAGGTTGACATTGATGATCAGATATATTGAAGATATAAGTTCGAAAAGATTTTCTACTTTTTCTTTTCATTGGTTACCCATTTACCGTACAACAGGTGCGCCGCTGCCCACGCAAATAGCACACCAAAGCCCTGAAACCATTTCACTGACCAAATAATTGAACAGACGGTTCCTGATGTACCTCAAATCGACTTCCGTAGTGAAATTTGACTTTCAAATCGAGCAAATTGAATATTGACAGATGTGTGGTAATTGATTCGTTACCAAGGTGTGGTCGCGGCCTTAGGTAAGCAATCTCGCTTATGCGCCATTGGTGGGAATGCTAATGTTGTACGGCACCATCTTTAAAAGGCAAGTTTTGTATTATAATTCACTGAAAACAAATGAAAAATGGGATTTGATTTTTTCAGTTCAATGTTTCAACTCTGCTTCTGTACCAGTACAAAAAAGATTTCTATATATATAGATTATCGTTGAATGTGAAAATTTGAACTTGGTTTCAGTTTTGCTTATGAAATTCGAATGAGGAAACTCCCTCTGAATTTCACTTTTATACTGTGTTATTCACGAAAGGTGCGGAATGTCTTCAGGACATCGAAAAAAGTTTTAATATCATTGATGGATAGATAATCCTGTATTTGATCTAGATTTCAATGCTGTAAAAACAGCCATGGGAAAACAAAATAAATAAATTCTGGTGGTAGTCCATGAGTGGAGTTTCAGATTGAATGTATATAATGAAGCAGTCTTCTCCACTTATCCAATTATCAAATTTTCCACCTCAAATTCACCAAAGGGTGTTTAGAAATGAAGGGTATAAAACAAGGTTTTGTTTCACCCTGTATAAAGGATGAACTACAGGTGTTTTCTCAAAGTAAATTTCAGGTTAATATAACAAGACCCAATACTATACCTGGTGAAAATTTCAACAAAATCGGAGAACCACGAAAAAAGATACAGGGTGTTGAATTTGACAAAAATTTTGCCTGTCCGGAATTTATTGACGGGGAGTGTATATAGATAAGTTTGGTTTCAAAAAATCAGATTTATTGATTGTGGTACAAGTTTTGTGCGGCCGGTGAACACTTACAAGGAGAAATTGTTACGAAACTGCCTTTTCTCGAAAAAAAATTTATTTTCTTTTTTTCATGCAATCGGTACAAATGAAAATTTCCTTAGATTTAATTTTCAGAATGTTTTCTGAGTTGAAAATGGAATATTGAATGAAACTGTATAGGAAATTCGATAATTAAACAATGCCGGAAATATATCAAGGTGGATAGGCTATAATTCGAACAGTTCCCCAAACTCAAAGATTTATTTAAACTTCACAGTTTCACTGCATTATTTTCAAGGATGACTCGTCAAAGGAGGCAAAGGAGGCTTAACGTTCTCATACATCTTAGAGATAAGTTTCTATAAATTACGAATATTTCGGGCTCAAGTGAACCATCATAATTTTTAGAAAACAATATCAAAATTAAAATTCCAATGATTGTTCAAAATGAAAATATGATATTAAGTTCATTCTTCCTTTAAATTTCGAGTCACAACAAACTATTGAAACGCTATACTACTTTAGCGTACTGCACCATAGGAGGCTGCTTTGCTGTTTGCTTCCGCTCTAAGCATATTCACGGACTTTCGAACTAGGAAACAATAAGAATTCAGCTGACCTACTAGAGAATATCCCAGCCTTTTGAATGGCATCGGAGGCTTGGCTCCTCTGCTATGCTCAGTTTTGATTAATCCCTCCGGGTCAACTTCGGACTTTTACCATATTCGCATATTTGATTTGAGGAAGAGCAAAGAAATTAATTTCACGTTTGTTATGATTCCAATTTAAATTCAATAGCTTTGTGATGATGGTGAACCTGTGAACTTTGTAATTTTTTTATTAGGCGTAAGATGGATAAATTAGTTAAATATAGAAAGTAAATGATTGTTAAAACTTCGCTAAAGTTGATTTCTTTGAAATCAACTGAAAATCGTCAAAATGGAGATTCGAATGTTTTTCGGTATTTCGGTATGATAGATTTGAATAGCTAACTGACAAGAAAAATGCTGAACTGCACGCTGGTTCTCTTGCTGCGCAATAAAATATATTTGTTAAAAATTAAGCCCCTCAGACGTCATCCTCAACTACGCCTATGGTTCGAACGCATCGAAACGTCAACTCGATCTCTGCAACTCTATGAACAGCTGATTGACGTCAAAACTGACCTACCTCTATGGACTAACCTGGTGACAGATCAACTCATGCTTATTAATTGTATCAATTAATCAACCCTTATCTGTAACGAATCTCTCTGAAGATCAGACCTCTCTTGTGCTTCTCTTGTGAAATTAGAATTTTCAAAAGTCACCTCGCAAAGTAATTGTACATCTCGTTCATTTCTGGAAGCAATCAATTAGGTAAGCGAGCATTTCTCAAAGTCATCTCTCATTAATGCATATTTAATGTTATTTTCCTGCTTTTTATAAAGTTTGAAAATGTGTCCACGTTTTTGATCATAAAAATCTATAAAAATACTGGTAATCCTCTCTCACTTTATTCTCAGAAAATCTCTATTGCATTTAACTAATGAAATTGACTCCTCTAAGATATATATTTTGATATATTTTGCTATTCTCATGATTTTTCAGATTTCTCTAGACTTTTCACATTGGAAATAATTGATTGCTCCCGAAATGAACATTATTTGTGGTAATGAATTTTGATTCATTATATTCTCATGTGCACCTCATTATCTCAATGTAATCATCTCATTTCTCAATTATGCACTTCTCATTACACTTGCTAATCATTGTTCTCGCGAGTTTCAGATGAATGAACGATCTCAAGCGTAAGGGTGAATCATGGAATCAGTCTTCTCTCTCAATAAAATCAAGTGAACTTCTCTGAAGTATTTGAACGATCAAGTAATTCACACATTGAACCTGATTGACAGTCTCAATCCCTGCTTCACCTTGAGCGGTCTCCTCAAATATTGCTCACATGATTAAATTGGTATGATTTCCTCATTATAACTAAGAAATTCTCAAGTTCATTCATCGGAAACACTTAGCAAGTGGAACCTCAAGCCTTCAGCTTCAAACAAATCAAAGGGTTGGTGATTTTTGCATTCATACAAAATTTTTGCACTCATACAATGTACTCTCATATTGTCATTCTCATAATTATCAATTGTAACTCTTATTTTTCTGATGAACACTAACCCTGCTTACTAAAAGTAGTTTGTCACTGTAAATTTTGTCTCAATTGATTAATTAGCCTTCTCTTTACAGAACTACGTTATAGATCATAATTATTGATTTCTCAACCATGATATTCTCATATTGTAATGATCTCAATGAAGACCAGACTTAGACTATTAAGTTTTCAATACAAGTACCCCTCTAAGGCCTAATCTCACTTTCATTACAACTCAGTCTACTCTAACAATTCATTATTCAACCTTTTGTTTTTCTGATGAAATAAAGAGGCACTCGCAATAAATTTCATTTGCATCATCACTGTAAACTCTGTGTTTAATTTTGAATTAATGGAACTCTCTCAAAGTCTAAGTCTGACTTCATCTGACCTCTCATTTTGAACTTCTCTAGATTACCTCTGTTTTTAGTTGAATAATCACTCTGAGTTTAAAGATGACTTTAATATTGTATTTTTTACTGTATTAACTTCATGCGGGTGACTTATTCATTTTATGATTGTGAATGATGTCAATAAATGTTTTTACAATACCATCTCTAACTCAATTATCTGGATACAGTCCTAAACTTTATTTTCCAAAATCAGAACAACCCCGATTTTGTACAATATTTAAAATTATTATTTCATTGAAAATTAATATCAAGATATGCCACTTCTCATCATATCGAAAAAATTTTAATTTATTCAACGAGAATAGTTAAATCCGAAGACTAAAAATTAAAGCCCCCTCGGTACGAATTATCAAGAACGCCCTCTGAGTGTTTGAGAAACTGAGTTTTACCTAAGTACTGGTGGATTTATCCAACAAAATGGTTTCGGCGGAACAGCGGTCGAAATTAAACTGAAATTGTTGAATTTCTGTAAAACTTATCTCGATTAATTAATTCAAAACGCGATCCTATTTTAAATGATCATCAACGAAAGCAACACGAAAACAGAAAGTATCACACTTCGATTAAGACGTGGCGTGGCGGGATGATACGCAGCCTTCAAAACCCCTCGGCTGTAACACAAAGGAAACAAAGAAACCCAGGGTGGTTCTACGCCTAATTTTTTACGCCATCCTCTGTCAGTGCGACAAAAGAACTGCGGTTTCTCGGTTTGAGGACTCCCAAAGAAGAAACGTTTAAAAAATCATTTAGGAGGCGAATTTATCTTCGGGCCACCTACACCCGTTAATATCTCAATTACGGCACTTCCTAAAACACGGCAATTATTCAGGTATTGATGTGGATGTGAGACATTTTCCACCACCTATCAAAATACACAAAAAGGCTATTAAATTCCGTTTTTTTCAGAACTCCGGATATGACCACGTGACGGCTTTGGATGTGGGAAGACCGTGTGATGGTTTTTAATCGGAGGTGACAATTTTGGACATTTTGAAAGGGAGACACAGCTCTTTTGAGCGGAAATGGTAATTGTCTTTTGCGGTAATAAGAACGAGCGGCGAGGAAGGAAATTAATGCGACATTTTGTAGGCGGATTTATTCAACTGTCTACGAATTATCATCGACTAGAAGATTGGGTTCGTTGCTAGTTTCAATTTTCTGTTATCAAATCGGAGGGATGCTCCCTCAGAGTTGTTTTGACGTGAGTCATTAACCAGATGAGAGTTTTGATTTTATGAAAATAAGGTTTCATAGTCTTTTTGCGAAATGTTCAAGATATAGATATAATGTTCTAGCAGTTCCTAAATAAACCACCGAACAAAAGATCACCATACTTAAATCTCGATCAAGAACACCACAACAAAACAAGATCATAAAAATTATGCGTGGTAAAAGATCTTCTATACTATAGGTATAGGTAGTCGTGAACAGCACGGAATCTAATGTTCTGTTAAGATTTAATAATTATACTCTATAAATAAGTACCTGGTTCGATCAATCTTCGGTCGGTTTTTTTTTGTTCGAACACGTTTTTTGAAAATTAAATGTAGTATATGAATTGCATACTAATGAAATGATAATAATGGTATAAAATTTGTTTATATAATTGGAAAACCTGTCTCTAAATATATGAAAGTAAGTTCCCTCCATTTCTCCAGAGAAGACTATTTCCATCCTACAAGTTGATACGATTTTTCAAATTTTAATGTTCTTCAAATGATTTCTAGGGGATTCAAAAAAAAAAAAGGATATTGAAGAGGAATACAGTACTTTCTCAGAATCTTCTAAAAACGTCTGTGGCTCCAGAAAGCAATGAAAAACAGAACATACAAAGAAAGTTGAGGTGGCAGAAAAAAGTTTTTAGATAGTGTGATGAACCATTGACGCTAGACCATGAAGTTTTATAGTGTGGGGGGTTTGTAATTTTTAAATGGTAGTCAAAGTACTCATGTGGATGTAGAAGCGGCTCATGCTCTCCTAAGATACATATAAGGCAGCTAGCTAAAGGATATTATTGTTTAAGCATCTATCATTGATTTATGACTTGACCGAACAGTTTTCAATTGAAATATTATTCTTTTATTGCATTTCGATTGAAAAATACTTCCAATAACAGCTTTTGCACGTCACTTTATTGCATCCAACAAATTGTGTTCTGTCTAATTGAATCTCTGTAATCAAGACCTAAAAGAACCCTCTCATTACAAAGCCAAAAAATTGTGTTAATATTGATTATGTATGAACAGTACTTTTGATTTTGAGAATAACATTAATTTATTTCACTGTGATTTTGTAGTTCAATAAATAAATTAAAATGATTTTATCCTTTATTTTATTTTTGTACATTCACAAATAGGGTGAAGCATTTTTTGGAAATACTACTATATTTGATTTTCATCAACATCATTTCTGAAAATTTTTGATTGTGCTCTTCAGATGATTCATGAATCTTCATATTATGCTTTAAATCGGTTTGGCTCATTGTCTCCATTTTACTCAAATCAACCCTGGAACAAAAGAAAACCACTCAGAAAAAGGAAACTCCTATATAAGTCCGCAAGCTTCAGCTAATCAAGCCTTGCAAGTGCATATCAAGTCTACAATTTTGACTTTTTTTGGTTAAATTGCTAACGTACTAGTTACATTAGAGTAATTGGTACCAAACTGAAGAAGCAATGCAATGAGCTTCATTAGATTTCCCTGTTCTTTTATTTTGCCATATAAAATTATGTGGCCAGCATTCTCTAGTACTCCTTCCCCTTCCTGAACACATCTCGAATTCTCATTGCCACTCATGTATTTAGGTCTTCCACCATACTTAAGAAGCTTCCAGCCATGGATGAATGTAAAATTCTGAGATAACCTGAAACATGGAAATATCAATAAAGATATAACTATTTCAGAATTCTCCAGCACCTTCCAAAAATTTTTTTTTCGTTTCAACACAATACGAAAAATGTTTTACTGATTAATATTTATATTTTCAAATATGAACTATGAATCTAGTTTGGAGAATCAATATTTATGTTCGTATCTCAACTTCGAACTTTTGCCACGCTGGCGCTGGCATCTAATCTTGAATCGCCATTTGTCAACCTGGATAATTCGATTTCTTGGGCAGAAGAACCCCCAATTTGTAGCTTTCGTGAAAACCGTTGGAGCCGTTTCTGAGATCTTGATTATAATAATAACAATAATAATAGATTATTGTTATTTATAAATATAAATATTATACATAAATAAACTTCAAATATATTAGATTAGGTTTCCTTGTGTTATAAATTTTGGTAAAAAATTTCCCGCCTAATAATATCTACCGGACATTGACAAATTCTTCATAATTTTCTAACACTTCTCGAACTATTCTTCCCTGAAACCAAATTCAACCAATGTCTTCCCTTGGCTCTTATACCGGATAAACCTTTTCGAAAGATACAATGAAATAAATTCTTGGGAAGAGCACAGGTCGAGTACATAGAATTTTTGAATAGGGAATATACATTTTCCCTTGCAGAATATTAATCTTTGGGAAAAACTGAAAGCATTCTCGTTTTAGTTGGTTAGTTTTAGTTTAAAAGGGGTAACAGTCCACTGCGACCTTATGGTGTATTGTGCCCCCTGACAAAGATGTCCTCACCACACACTTTACAGTTCCAGGGATCTAATGAAATCCAATATTTGTGAAGACTTCAGCGAGGCTAATTCCTCACCCCTACAAGTATCTTGACCAAGGCATTGTTTCCTTTGGAATACAATGGCAAAGCCTTTCATTACTAGGTGAATAGGTTTCTTCCTCCTCCGCACAGAATCTACACTCGTCAGTGTCCGATAAGCCCATTCTCAATAAATGCTTTCTGAGGCGACAATGTCTTGTAAAGAAGCCGATGGGGAGGAGCAGTTATTTCTTACTGAGATCTAGATACCTTTTGGATATTGTAGTTTCAAAGCTCCTGAGGAACTTTTTGGAGTGTTCCATCCCTGGGAGATTTCGCCAGAGTGTTTCCCTTTCGGCTTTCTTCCATTTGCCTATACCACAGATAGGTTCTGGGCCAGTGAGTGGTTTCCGTGCACCTCTTCATTACCTCTGATTCTCGAATGACCAGAAACCCAGATAAGAGAGACCTTGTTTTTCCTGCCTACATCATTGAGCTTGCTCCGGCACTCCCAAGTCGACTTTGAGTCGATGACATTTTATCCCGTTTTTTCTTTCCGTGAAATTAACTTTATGGTTATACTTAGGATGGTCATGATAAAGTTCTTTAGAACAATTTGTTCTTTGTATCTTGATACCTACACAATTGTTCAGTTATTGTTAAAGAAGTTATTCTGAGTCAAATTTTAGTTTGTATGTTAACACAATTATCGAAATACATATATGAAAAATGTTCAGTTGACTTTTTTGACTACTTGTAATATTATGAAGGCTGTTATGATAATTCTGTTGTGTACTCATAAGATTGTAATTTAGGAATGCTATAGGACCTACTTTTAACTGTCAACTTTATTTCTTTCTTTTCGTTAATGTTAAATTTTTTCAGAAGATTAATTATGTTAACGTATGTAAGATTTTTTACAAGATTTTTTTCTGTTTGTTCCTATGAGTTAACCATTGTACTTGAAGTACTTGGGGGCCAATTTTTTGTATTTTTAAGTATATACATGTACATACTACAAAAATATGGGTGTTCCATTGAAAAGGGTCACAACTGTACTCTCAGAATGAATATCAATAGATATACCTACTCTCTCTCTTGTGATATTCCCAAAACTATAGGTGGATCTTTGTTGACCAAATCAGTAACCTCAGATTTTTCGAGTCTTTTAGTGAAAGTGCAGTAAGTTTACATCAACACTGAATCAATCAAGGAAACAAGCCTCAGTTCTTAAATTCCAAACCTAAAAAAACCTCAACTCACTCAATGCGAGTTGCATAATTACGAAACAGTTTCACCCTATAATTTCAAATGCATCTATTGGAATCGATCCATAAATTCGCCCCTATAATGCATTTTTTCAGCTGAGTCAACCTGGAAGTATCATTACGTAGCTGCCACTTTAAAGCCAAATTTCACCAATACGATTGTCGCTAATTAAAGGCTGGTAGACATTTTCAGAATGACACCCCAAGTGGCCGATAACATCTAGAAGAGGGAAAGATTTTTTCGACACATTAATGTTAATTAGCCGTGGTACCGCCATGATGGAAATAAAGTAATGCCGACTACATCAAACAATGAGAGAGCGTTTACAGAACCTTGAGGCCGTCCGCTAGTTAGTATGGTGTATAATTAAACGTTGGCGTTCTCACTCAACGCTGCTCTTTCTTTCTTGTCAAGAAGTAAAAAGGCTGAGTGCCTTGTTGCCGGGTGTTTGCCTCGCAAACCTCCACCGAGCCAACGAAATACAAAAAATAATAGCTATCTACATATATATCCGGCGAAATGAGAATGAAAAAAAAAATAATGATGAATTTTAACTAAAAAGCACAACTGCAGAAATTTTCATGAAATATCATCATTTGGTGAATGAAGTGTCTTATTCCTGCAAAGAATAATAAATTAAAGGAATATTTCGCAGAAAACTATAAAGCTATTGAACCAAAGAGTTGGTTGGGTTGGGATATGTCGATATTTTCATAATCTGTCAACATGACAGAGAAGAATTGAAAAAGTTTCATGGTCATATACGAAATAAGGATAGAATAATCAACTTTCTCTAATTGATGTTTCAATGAATGGATTCAAATTATTTCGAAACAAATGAACTTCGGTTAAAAACTCACACTAATGATTATTATTATAATAAAAAGTTCATTTCGGTATATAAGCGAAATACATCACAGAGGTCAATTATATTTCAACCTGTTTCTAAATTATAATTTTATCAACAATTGAGCAGAAAAACTTGAATTATGAGGCTCAATTAATTTAATTCTAATAAGAAACTGGAAATTAGGAAGTTACATTAATTAGAAATCTCTTTGAAAATAATCAAATCCAACAGAATATATGAAAAACAAAATCAAATTGAAAGAGAAAAATGCTTGATCCAGTGGGTTGCAAATTCAACATCAGAACTGTTCTCAAAACACGAAATTATTTAAGATCTAGGTATTATATAACAAACTTAATTTATTCATGGAAAACTGAAATAAATAAAAAAGAATGTTTACAAAATCCCCCCTTATTCGTGAAAAACATATACAAGAGGGACATCAAAATCTTTAGGGATAAGAAAGCGTGAACATTAAAATAACATAAAAAATAGAGAATTCTATAGATCGCAAATTCCTAATCACGTGTGTTGTAATACCAGAAAGGGATTGAAAAAAATGATTGTAAAAACAAAACCTGACCCTGATCATAATAAAAGAAAAATCAAACCGTCCACTAGTATTTTCCTCGATAACAATAATAATTTGGCCAATATTTGACCGTATTTGGCATTTATAATAATGAAACGTAATCGACACATCAACCACAGCTTGAAAGAACTAACAAAAATGTTTCCTAGAAAAACTAAGCGAACATTAATATTGTAAACCAGCCTTAACAACAGAAACTTGAATAAAGCTGCTACTATTTATGTATACATGCATGTGCATCTTTCAGCTACTAGTTCGGCATCAAATCTTGAATCAAAACTGACCTAGCGACACTACAACGAAAAATGAGTACGATGCTAACCAAAGCTCACAAATATCAAAAAGCCCTATGGTGGCCAGTTCTACCGTTGAAGGGATCTCAGAACCGGGTGGAACTGGGTTTGCTCATTTATCTGACCGTATGTTGCAGGAAACGAAGAGACTCCGGGAATACTTCCTCAACAAGATCATTTTGAGCATCCTACAATTTAGAAGTGATCTTGTCCACATATTGTGGAGCTAGTTAAGTACATGTTTACTTTACGAGAATTCTTATAATACTTCAAGTTGTTCGAAGTTAGGTAAAACATTATATATACTTTTTGTAACACAATCATAGAAATATAAACTTTGTGTTGCGGAGATCGTTCACTTATGTAGAGTTAAGTTGGACTTGTAGTTAGAGGCAGATCACTTGTAACTCGTAGACTTATTACACTTATGAGGTGAACTAGGACTTTGGTTACAGATCTGCATCGAACAATTGGTTGACTTCCGGAAAGCTGTTTCTCTAAACAGAAAGTTTAATCATTGCTAGCCAGGACCAAGTGTTACCAACGAGGAACCAACTATATCAACAAGAATTCCATGGTAAAGAATGATAGCTGTCACTGTGAGCAAAACAATATCATCACAATTCAGCAGAAAGGCCGATTTAAAGACAGCAGAAGATTCTCTTAACGCTCAGAGGCGTTAAGGGGGATCAAAATCTTATAAGGGGAACCGCCCTCCCCCTGCAGACGTCCACGATATCAAACGAAAAAGTGAAAAGTCTGCTATCAAGTTTGACGTTTTTGTCTTATAGAGTTTGATATAGTTACGAAAATGTTTTCCTTATTTTTCGAAAAATAATTTAGGTATATTCATTGTAGACAACAATTATTTCAAACTGCACTTAATAAATTAATGCAAAGATTCATTCTTGAAACTTTCCATTATTTACATTTTTTATTGGTTTTGTTTCAGACATTTGTTTGATAACCCTAAATAGTTTAATAAAAATGTGAAAAATCCTCAAACATTCTAGATAACGAATATTTTAGTAAAAATTGTTGAAACATTTCAATTAAGCAGGGTATGGTAATGTCTAGAAGTCATCAACTTCAATTTGCAGAAAAAAAACTATAGAGAGGATAAACGAGAAATAAGTAAGTACAATTTTTGAGGAAATTCGATAAGTCATACTGAATCTTAAGTGGCATGCGGGGATAACATGATTCAAAAAATTCAATTAACCCATTGGTTAAGAATTCAAAAAATTAAAAAAATTGGATTGAAAACATATTTGAGAGAAACAAATGGTATAATCATGAAGAATTTAATATAGATATGAAAAAAGAATAATAATGAGAGGTTTTTTGAGAAAAAGAATAAAACGGAAAACAAACAAAAATCTCTTTGCCTTTACGGAGGCCACACCGAAAACATTTTTGAAACAAAGATGAATTCAAAATAGTAATCATCGAAATGAATACCATTTTCAATTCCTAGGCTCAGAGATCTTTTATCATGAGTTTGGAGAAATGATATTAGATTTTGTCACGGAGATAAGAAATATACCGGTTTCAGCTTTGTTGGGCATCATCAGTATCTCATAGGTACACCTCAGGGACAAAATCTTCATGAAAAACTTCGATATTTAAAGCGATTAGGTGTGATGTACTGAGTAGAAATTACAAACTAGTGACATCCAATTTCGTCAAAATGAAGTTCCACATCTCCAATGACATGCTTAAAAAGAACTCTGTATATCCTCTTCCACTCAATAAGATTTTAGCAGTGGCCCTGAATCAGGGTCCTCATGCAAGTTATTCCGAGTGATGGAAAAGCCCAATTCTTTTCGCGACCGTGAAGCCAATTGTTTTTTGAGAAAATACATTAAAAAAAAGTAACCTGACTATTTTGTTTCTTGGATATGTATAGTTTTTGTTTTTTTTTTTTGAGGATAATGAAATGTTATATAACTAGAATATCGTTGAACTTAAGTCCACAAGCGTAAATTATTCATTGTGGAATGTCGAGTTAATTATTCTTATGAATACTTTATATTTTTATGTTGGTTTGTTACATCCATGTTTCTGATTCAGGAACTTTTTACAGGAATGTGGACAAATAAGCAGATCTTTTTCTCTAAATTTCAATTAACAATTTCGCCGACGTTTCGGAGACTACTTTCTCCTTTATCAAGGCTATAAAATAGTATAATGTTAATATTTTTTTCATTGTCCTGGAGTAGTGATAATCTACTAACCTCGTTGTTTCAGAAATTTAGGATTATGTTACTTGGAGAACACATAGTTTATTTCAGTGTGATGTGAATTATTTTCTTCAATAGTCAAAATATAATTATTCGTTTCTTGAGCACGTATTGGAATGAAATGTGACTCCTATTGTTGAGGTTATTTAGTCTATGGTTTAAAATTGCATTTAATTTCTTCTTCTTCTTTCTTGTAGGTATGTTGATGTCGCGACTCCAGCTTCAATGACATTGAAAATTCTACAAATACCGTCAAGACAGTACAACTAACTAGACACAAAGACATGTTAAAAATTTTTTTTTTGTGGTCGAATATTAAACGTCGGCGAAATTGTTAATTAAAATTTAGAGAAAAAGATCTGCTTATTTGTCCACATTCCTGTAAAAAGTTCCTGAACTGTATATTATTGTATCTTTAAATCGTGATACATGAACGTATTTGATTGATTGATTCAACTGCAATTCATATTGTGAAATCGGTGTCTTCAAATTGAAAACAATAAGGTAAAAGTTACCCGAAAGCGATTCGTGTTTACTCCTAAAGGTCCTTAATTCAGACGCAGCATAAGAATTTCTCGCTCGAACTCTCCGTGTCGCAAATTACGGATCAGCAAGCAATATTTCGCGGTTTTTCTCGTACGGCAAATCTGACAACATCGAACGGAAGGTATTCTGCGGAGTGGGCGATCTTATTAACGGAACACCCAGATGGGGTTGGCGGCGTCTTTGAAATAATTGACGGTCGGTCGTTGTGACGTCACATAAATATGAGTTAAACGCAACGTGCTTGCGAGAGGAGGACATTTGGGCTTGGACGATGTTGTGTTGATGAATTGAACACGAGAGAGATTTACAACAGCGGCACTTTGATATGTATAGAGTGTTCCATGTTCCATATAAATTTTATGGAAATATCCGACGGGAATGTTTTATGTGGGTCACCCTGTATATGTGTTGTATTCAATTTTCGTCATGCCTTCTGGGTTTCTGCAAAACTACTCAGGAGCCACTGGCGTCGCTACGGGGGGGGGGAGGGTTGGGGGGTAATATTTTGTTCGGAAAATAAGTCATACAATCATTACATAGGAACATATCGTGACAAAATACTATATCCTAAATTTTTTTTACCCCCCCCCCAGAAAAAATTTCTAGCGACGCCCTTGTCAGGAGCTCATGCTTTTTTCAACAGCTTATCTCCATTTTCCCAATTCCAAATAATAGCCCAGGCAAATAAGATTTTTGGTTACTAAAAATTGTTGAGAAGCTGGACAATGAACCAATGGAAAAAACAAAAAAATTATTTGCCTCCACGGAGGCTAAAATCTCATTCAGTGAGGGAGAATCTACCCAGTGGCGTAGCAGAGGGCCCCGTAGACCCCGCAGTGCGGGGGGGCGCGGCACTAAAGGGGACCCCAAGCCAAAAGAAAAGCTCCAATAGGGCATCGATAATTTCATTCTATTGGAATGCCTGTCACTGTTGTCAGTTCGGAAATTTTTTTTCCTAGCTCAAGATAATCAATAATATTATCCCAGGAATTCAATGTTTCAAACAAGTCTGTCAGACTTTGGCCTACTCAGCAGTGAACAAGAAGAGCCCAGCAGCTTGGACATCAACGAGTTGGTTGATATGTTTGCACAAAAAATAATGAAAAGATTCAAGCATTTTTGTTGAATAACTTTTGAAATTGCATATCACAACATATTACCGCCGGAATGTGTGTGTGTGTGTATTTTTGTTTGAAGCATAAAAGTTTTGAAAAAAAACTTTTTAATTAAAAGCGAGTGAAAAAAGAAATACAGTTAGGGGTATAAACTTTTGTGTAAAATTCAATAGATGAGAGATCAGTATGAAAAAATAATGCAACAAAAACGATTGGGCGTTGTTTTATAGAATTTCTCAAAATTTTTGGAATAAAAAATATAATTTTTTTTATTTCTTTTTCTAATATTTGAACCACATCTGCAATAAAATTGTGAAAAAGCTTGAAAAAACTTTTTTCCCCAGTTTTAAAGGTAATGAGCTATGCAAGGCAACAAACGCGATCTTTAGTTATTTCAAAAACTCGATCAGGTCACAGGTGAACCAAAAAACCGGAGGCTGGATTGATCTGGCTCTTAGTAAGGTTTATGTGAAAATATTGAACTGTAGAAGGCACACTTAACATTATTGGTTTACTCAATATGTTTGATCCAGTGCTTGATTTTCCAAAATTACACCAGAAGCCTTCTTTTCGTTGCATTTTCAAACTCATGTGACAGGAAGAAAAAAAACTTCGAAAAAGCAATGACTAGCCTTTGAAAGGAAATAATTCAAGTTCTCGAAACCCACACTTTTTGTGTGATTATTAGTTTCTGAGATATCGGTAGTCAAAGACAGAAGGATGCTTTTTATTTGAGGGTCGATATCTCTGATAAGTAGAAGTATCAGAATCTGAAAAAAATTAAATCTTTATGAATGAAGTATTCGAAAATTATAGCGGTTAAGCAAAAAAATGTTTTCCACCCTCGTGGACTAAAAAACGAAACTTCAAAAATTCTGAAGTTTTGTTTGTTGTTGGTTTTTTACTATTACTGAAAAACCACTGACGCTACAGAATTTCAAAGAAGTAATCCAAAAACAAGAAACCCGGAGCTACAATGTCTTTTGTTGTTTTTTCTTGTACGACCATTACTTTCGAAGTTATGAACTGTTAAAAATTGCTCAATTAATTTCGATTATTTTGATCCTTTTATATATTTCAGTAGTGTAGATATACATTTTCAGAACTTTCAATTTTCATATCCAACTTTAGGGGGGGGGGGAGTCGCAGGGACGGGCCGAAGCCAAATTTTTTGGGGGGGAAATCCATCGAAAATTTTCCAACTGTACATTGAATTAACAGGAAACCGTTATACATATTATGGTATAATATTTGTTTCGATAAAAAAAAATTTTAAATGATGAATTTCAACAGAATGAGGAGTAATTTCATTTTTTTCCATCTACCGAACATTCAATTAAGCAAATTTTATGGAGTCCGTTTTTTTTCATGAAGGGAATCTTGATGTTTCTTGAAACTTTGGGAAACCCTACTTGTTTGTTTCTTCAGTTTTGTAGATTTTCTTTATTTCATGGAATCTGGGAGCGAAGGCACGGCTCATTTTCCTCAGAGAAACTATTTTTTCTCTTTTTTTCTCTTTTTTTCTCTTTTTAATTCTGTGAAAGTAGTAAATATTGGGAATCAAAGTGATGAGAAACTAACGTTGATATTCCAATTACCCAATATTCAATAATGTGAGTATTTTCATTTCATGGAATCTTTTTTTTTTTGAGGAGTACATTGAAGTATGTTTGAAACTTTGAAACACACTTTTTGTTGCGTTCTTTAATTACGTTCAGTAATTCTCAAAATTTCAAGAATCATAAAACAAGATATTTCTCACAAAAAAAGCAGATTCCTTCAAATGAAAAACATGATTGAATGTTGGTAGATGAAAAATCAAAGTTAATTACTTACCACTTTGATGAGATTCATAATATTGAAACTGCTCATCCCTAACATGGCTCCATTTCACAGAATGATAGGAACAAAATTTTCAGAAAATATATGTCGTTTGATAAAAAATGATCCTTACTTTTGCTTACATATTTTATGAAATAAAGAAAAGCAACATAACTAAGGAATACAATAGAAAATGTGTGTCAAAGTGTGTGTCATAAATCAAGATACTTCTTAAAAAAAACGGATTCCCAATTTAGTAGGGAAAGGGTTTTGCCCTAAATAAGTCATGTTGAAGAAACAATTTTGAATATAATTTTCCAATTTGAGTTGGCGATTTCGAACTCTTTGCAGCGTTTGTTGCAATAAGTGTTCAAACATTTTTTTCGAATTCTTTATAATGCACCACATAACTCAAACTTAACTCTTATTTTTTTTCGGTTCATTATTTGAATTCATATACACATATTGTTTATTCGCAAAACTATAACACAATGTACGAAGAGCGTACCTAATGATGATTCTGCTTATCTGATAGTAACAGCTTAAATTTATGATACCAGATGGTTTTTTTATGACACAGTCCATGCGACTTAACTGAAAAATTTACAACTTATAGGTACCTACTTCTTGAGGCCGCATCTCTTCAAACACTTGATGCTAAAAATTTTGGGTTAAATACCATTTATTGCTGACGATGCATAGATTGTCAAGTACTGATTGCAAACTTGTTTTTTCTAATTTTGATTCCTTCGTATTTCATAAACTTTTTTCAACCCTTTTGAAAATTTTTCCAACTGCTTTGAAATTTTTCCAACAGCTTTGAAATATTTCCAACCTTTGAAATTTTTCCAACTCCTTCGAAAATCTCCCGACTGCTCTCAAAATTTGCCAACTTCGTTCAACATTGAGGGGGGATCATCCCCCCCATACCCTCCCTTGGGCCCGTCCCTGGGGAGTCTCCATCATGAATTTTTGCCCCGGTCAGAAAAAATTGTAGATCCGGGCCTGCCAAGCAAGTTGCAGAATGGGCTCCTATTGCAAGACCAATTCGAACACGAGCGAAGAAGAAGCTAGGTTCGAACGCATGAGTGTTAGAATTGCCTTATGCAACGAGTATTAGACGATATTTTCTCTATTTCAATCAAGTTTTGTGAAATACTCTCGAAATTCAAATAAAAATTGAGATTATACATCCTAGTGAGTTTTGTATTGTATCTTGGTAATGTGACCTACGAAATATGACAGATTAGGGAATTTTAATTGGCTTGTGTTGAAAATTGCTAGGATCGGAAGTCAGTGAGTTCATGACAGCACTGCCTTCAGTGCTGTAATAAATTTTTGAAATACTGAAATAGAGAAAAAAGATTATTCATCGATAAGTAACTGGCAAAACGATTTACTAATAAATAGTAAAACAAGGAAGTAAACTTTTCGAGAACTAATAGGAAGCACTAATCAAATGAGACGAGTGACATATGGAAATAATTTCCGTTCCTCACATAAAGCCTAATGATCAGTGATGAAAATAATAGCAATGCCCAAAAGACCGACCACATCTACAAGAATTATGAGACATCCCACCAGATGATCCAACAAATTTAATTTTAATTTCGCCTTTAGCTGTGGCATATGGCATCCACGAAGAGAATTTCGCCAAGCCGATGTTAACAGGTAAAATAGAACTTCCTATACTCTTTTTCATTACCCCGTTGGCAGACCTTGATTCCGCTCTGGTACAAAACAACAAAAGAAGATAAGTAGCGTCATACAATCCCATAAACGGCAGATATCATCTGATTGACCCCATGATCAATATCGGGGCGAAGTTATCAATTACTGGATGTAAAAAAATTACATAACCTCGTCACAAAGCGTACAAAATGACGCGATTAGTGGATTCCAGATAATTGTACGCTAGCACTAATTCAATATAGATTACCTCCTAATGTTACGCGTGTATTTTGATGGCTGTACACGTTATTAATTATCTCCAATCTATGGGCGATGGAAACAATTCCGTTTTTCGATGATTTTGTGCGATAACCAGAATGTCTTTTCATAACTAGATCTATTTGACCGATAAAAAGTAAACGTTGTGTTTTATCGAGGTTTTATTGATTTGTTGGAAAAATGTCGGAAAACTGTTGGTTTCCGTGCCCTAATCAGAAAAACACGAAAACCTATTCTCTGACGTTGGTTTTTTTTCTGAGTGTCTTCATTCATTTTACTGTATTTAAGTTCATCATGTATTTTGTACGAATATATCTAACTGTTCAAGACAAATGTATATATCGCGTCGTTCTATACATTCATGTAATGTCAAATAGGACTTAAATAAAGATTATTGATTTTATTATACTTCGGAAACAGTTGAATGAATCAATGTTTTCATTCGTCTTTTTTTTATTAAATCCTATTGAAACTGTTATAATTTCGATTTGAATAACGTTCTCACATCAATAAGACATCTATCGTCGTTTTTTCCAAAAGATAAAGAAGATGTGTTATATTAATCAAAATTCAAATGACATTTATTCAATGGTTGAAAAGCAATTTCTTTTATTTTTCAGAAAGTTTTTTATTGTTTATTCCACTAGTATCTGAAACAAAACAAAAATAAGAAAATTGACATAAATAGAAGAAAGGCCCCTGCTTAAAACTTATGCACTAATTTGTCAAGGGCCAATTCCTTTCAAGAAATGTTGCCTAACAATGAAAAACAAAACAACAATTCGAATTTAAACTTTGTTACTTTTCGAAGTCTATATGAGACTCCTCCGTCAGACCAACTCTTGAATTCAAGAAACTGTTCAGAATAGCGAGAATTTTTTATTCATCAATTGACATTTGACACTTCAGGAAATGATAACAAAGAATTGATGGCGATATGCGGGAATATTTTTGTGATCTGGCAACATCTCAGAGATGTTTCAGTCAAATTAATAACAGAGACCCTACCTACTATAAAATTCTCAATAGAATGAGAACCGAAAATTCAAATATCTATTGAAATATTTTCTGGGAATCTTTGCATTTTTGTGAAAGTTAATTTGTCAGGGGCCAAATCATAACAAAAAGTTGTTGCCTAACAATGAAAAAGGATAAAACACTTCGAACTTTAAAGCTGCGTAACGTTTCGGAGTCTAAATCAGACTCCTTCTGACAATTTCTATATTTCATTAAACTTTGCAAAATTGTTAGAATTTTTGATTTTTCAATTGGCATTTGTCAACCTTCTTCCTCAGATGTAATATAAAAAATTATTTCGAAACGAGTGTATTTCGAAAAATTCCCACACAAATAGGTATTTAAATTTATATTCTAATTATCAAGTTAGTGTAAATATTATAGATATTAAAAAGAACACTTGAAAAGGGCTAAACTAGAATTACGGGCTCTAATATAATTACGGTACATTTCCTTCAAAAGTTTCTTGTAGATGATCAGTATCTAGGTGATTTTATATGTGAAACAATAGTAAATTCATTAAAAAAATGATAATAATTATTTTTCATTTTCTTAAACGAAAACTAACAGAAATTGTGTAATTTTCAAATAATACGATCAATCTCGTAAAAATCTATGATTTTAAAGATGTAATGATTTTATGTGATGAAGATACATTAGATTTTTTTCGATAGTTCGAATTTTGATAATCATTTATTGTTAAGCAACAATTTTTCACCAATTGATTTGCTTCTGACAAATAAGTACAAGAATTTACGAAGGAACATTTCCATTATTCGAAATCTTTTATATATACAGTATTAGAACCCCGATTATCCGAGCTCGCTTTATCCGAGGTCGCGATTTTCCGAGTCGCGTGGATAGCACAGGATAGTTTAATTTCAAACGGTAAAATTTTGGTCTCACTGCGAGACGCCTGTGCTTGTCATTCGTTACATATCGACATATCAACTTGTGTGTTATTTACATATAATATATGTATTTACTTTTTCAGTTATTGTTTACAAAGATAAAATCCAATTTGAATCAAAAAACGAACAAATAATCCTGACTTCTTGATATTGTATTATTCGAAATAAAAAATATGAAAAGTCTCCCCTTATGTTGAATTTTTTATTCTACTTCATTATGAAACCCCTATATATCAGTAATGGTTCATAAAAACCAAAGCACAAAAACGTAGTTCTTGTGTTGTTGTCCAATATTTTTGATCCTTCTGTCCAAACAAACTTCCTTCTACAGCAGTTGGAATGAAGAACAATAAAATGGACAAATAAAAATTTAGGCCACACAATAAAACCCCCAAATATAGGGAACAACAAATAAAACAATAAACCCCACAACCCACCACAAAAAGTCGATTCCCAAATCATTAAAATTCCTTCACTTTATTGCACACTCATAGGTGGCCGTAGAGGAATCTGCCTCTTTCTACACAATTTACTTCGGAAATCTGTTTATGATGTGACAATTAGGTTATCCTGGGGCTAATGGTGCCGAACTGCCGACAAAGGATCCTGGTAGCCGCCTCGGCAGTTAACTAGGAACCTCCGTTTCAATATTTGCCGTATCCGTGGAAATACTGTCAACAAGTCCTCGACCGAAGGTAGGAATTCTTTCGAGAAGAAATCTAGAAGGCCGTTTCTAGGAAAAACAGAACTTTGTCGTCATATGCGCCAAATATAACGAGGTTGTAAATATTGGATTTTTTGTTTCAGTAGGCAAATAAGAGTTGGGATAGTGTAAACATTTGTGATTTTGGAATGCCACTGGTCTTCGTTGCACTAACAATCTTGGAGCTGTCAATATTGTAAAGTAAACCTTGGTTTATCTCATAATATTTGCTCTTTTTGTGCCGCAGGAATAGAAAATATTCACGAAAATTTCAATTTATTCTGACATTTTCCACAAATGTGATGATAAGACTCCTAAATTGATATGCAATCACCCAGTTGTTTGAAGGAACATAATTTAATTTGTCGTTTGAAATTCATTTTGTGAGGATTCTGCTTTATCTGAAACTCTTCCGAAAATGTTTGCTTTCAAGCACTTGGCCGCATCAACTGGAGGTAAAACAGTTTTTCATACGGAATCTTCGGATACGAACGAAAATCTATACAAAAATCTAATAAAAGACAACGTTAAATTTCAGATTAGCCACAATTAACCCCGCCCACTTTCTCTGAAGCCCATTATTTTATAGATAGTTCTGGTCAGCCCCCTAAGACGTGACACTACCCCTCCTCCAAACTTAATCTATGGCTATGCTACTGTTCAGCCAAGAAAATAAACTCCCCGTCAATAATTTCCGGACAGGCGAAATTTTTGTCAAATTCAACACGCTGTATCTTTTTTCGTGGTTCTCCGATTTTTTTGAAATTTTCACTAGGTATAGTATTGGGTCTTGTAATATTAACCTGAAATTTACTTTGCAAAATACCGGTAGTTTATCCGTTATTCAGGGAGAAACAAAACCTTTTTTTATACCTTTCATTTCTAAACACCCTGTGGTGAAATTGAGGCGGAAAATTTTATATCATTAAGTTTTAATTTGAAGTGTGACCCTTTCTTACAAAATGTTTTTTGATTTACGTCAGTATCTACTTTTAAAAAAAAGATACACATTTTCAAAGAAAGTGTTGCATTTTTTCAATTTTTATAACAATTTAAAATAATACAATACCTTATCGACTAGTAAACTTGAAAGAGTTGAGGTTTCATTGTTTGTTCGTTGTTAGGTGAATTTGTTTTCGAACTGATTTGCTCCTTTGTGCAAAAAGTTACTTCGAGCATATCTATTATCCGAAAATTTTGAAATTGAGATTGTTTTATAGACTGTGAGTAAAAACCCAAAAGAGTTTCAAAGATCTTGATTTGACAGAAAGTTAATTAATGAGTGAAGCACAGTTTAACAACCTAAGATTATTACAAAAACAAAATAAAAATTGAATTGGTTGAAGCTTTCGCGGCCATCGTTCAATGTAACCTGTTCTTTCGAGCATTTCGGCCATCGTCGTTGATTAGTTCTCGACGTTTCGCCAGTTCGAGAGTCTGGCATCTTCAGAAGTTATATTTCAGTAGATGTTCTCACTGGACTGAACTGCCCGAGTGAACTCAGACGAACTGCCGAAATTTGGGACAAGCTCTGTAAAGAGGTCACTCTTTGATAAATGGGATATTGATACAACGTGTGATGAGATTACTCAAAATTCCCAGAGAATTAGTTAAAGATGTTGGTTTTTCCGCAGAATGTGAGATTTCCGCGTTATCAAGAGCATTCTTGATCGCATTCAATTCAACAAGAAATATATTCACGATTAAGCGACCCTTATATCAAATTTGGATTTCTACTAGAAATTGACAATTCATGACAAGGATAATGTTGACAAGGACCATGAAGGAAATTGTAAAAATTTTTGTGAATTTTATAATACTGATTTCAACTGAATAGATGAATAGAATTCTTCAACGAATTAGGTGATTTCAAAATGTATGAAAAAGATGCTTTTCCAAACCTGAGAGTTTAACTTCAAATACTCCTGACTCTCTCAGCTTCAACTGCTAGCTGCACGATCAATTAAAATTACTTCTGACATATCTACGATCAACGATGGGACAAGATCGTCTAAGTGACCTGGCATTTTAAAGTGTGGAAGGAGAAAATTTTGAAATGATAAACTTTGATGACATCATTAATGAATTTAATTCATCAAAAGCAGGGAAAACTCATACAAAGTTTTAAGTTATATTAATGTAGGTACTACTCGTATATTCTCATTATTATTAAATTTTTATGTCCCAAAAAGATTTTGTGCCCCGGGCGCGAGTTAAGCTCGCTACGCCACTGCCACTCAATACCAATTTTCAAACAACACTGAGAGATAGGCAGTTTTTTTAGATAATATTTTCGTTCTGCGACTTTAAACGATGTAATTAGTCTCAATTTACAAACTACATAACCGGCTTTTTTATGTTTTAGTCATATTTTTTCTTGTTGTTTCTTATTCTTCTGCTTGTTTTTCATAATCGATTCGATACGTCGAGGTCACGAAATGTTCAGTGGTAGTTCAATTTATCACTGAATAGAACATGGAAACATCTTCGCTATATTTTAGGAATCTCTAATGACAGTACAATAATTTGATCATAATTTTCAAAATTCTAACAAACTATCCCGATTCTGAATCATAATATTTCAGATTTATGTTCCAACTTGAAATTTTGAGGATGACTTTTCAATGCTAGGTATTAGAAATACCGCGATTGGAATAAATACTACTACAATCACGTTTGAGTTATGAAAGGGAGAAATGATGGCAAACCAAAAAACTATCACATTCATCGCTAAAATTGAGATAAGGCTCAGCAAAGTCGAAAGTCAAAAGTTTACTGAGTTTGATGCACTGAACAAAATTATTATTCACACAACGTATGCTGAAACTGAAGGAGAAATAGAAAATCTTATTTGCAACGATGAAATGTAATATGACTATATCCTCTGTACTTATCTGTAACTGAGCTTCCTGGAAACAGCCTATAGTCTGGTGACTGGTGCATTAACTGGCCACCACAATCAGATGAGACTAAAACTATATTAAATTAAGCACCGAAATCGTTGGATGCCAGTGTCGACATGCGGTTGGCTTTAAGTTGTACCAAACCAAAAAATTCAGACATTTCTGAAGAATATGCGGCCCCACAAAAATCGCATTAAAATAGCAGCTTCAGCTTCTGTATACCACTCATTATAAAATTGCAAAAAAGAAATATTGCTGGCTCTGAATGATTTACGCTAGGCTAAGCAAATTAGCTTCAAGAAATGGTGTGCCTGGAAATAATTGGTGGAAACGCCTCTAATACGAGTAGTTTGAGCTTTGCCCCAATTTCACAGTGGAGCGTATGTCATGACGTTCGAAAAACCTCGAAATTTTCGAACTATTTTAAGTTTTTCTCAAGTAGCTCCTAAACTTAGCACTTCATCAAAAACTTTGTGATGTTCAAAAGTGTTGAGCATTCCACTGGGAAATTGGGGCAAAACTCAATCTACTCTTATTAGAGGCCTATATGAATGATTAAAACAGTTTCCAGAACTCCACCAATTATTTCCAGGCAAGAGTCTAATTTGCTTGGTCTATGCGTGTTTCAGCCAAAATTTATAGCTATAAACACATTTAATTCAATTAGATTTTTTCATCGATATTCAACCAAGTCGAAATTAAATAAATTGTGAGGTATCTACGGTTAAAATATATAACTATATGTAAAAGTCAAAGACTTTCCCTATATAATTTCGAAGAAAAAAACTGATTTTGAAGGTATAATAAAATATAGGACATCTCATTGAGGTCCATTTTCAATGAGATGCCCCATATGTATTTTATTTTACCTTCAAAATGAGTTTTTTTTTTCTGCGAAATTTTATAGGAAGAGTCTTTGACTTGTATATATATTTTAACTGTAGATACCTGAGGTCGAAAAAAATTCTTTTTTCTATACAATTTTTTCTATTTCGACTTGGTTGAAAATCGATGAAAAAATCTAATTTTCAGTTACATCTCGCATAGGATTCCGTCAAATGAAATGATTTTTGTCATATAGTTCTTCATGAATGTGATTAATCTATCCCCATCACGAAATATTACTCCCGAAGATGCCAGAAACTCGAACTGGCGAAACATCGAGAATGAATCCCTAACGACGGCTGAATTGCTCTTGCTCGAAAAAACAAGTAAAACTCCACAATAGTTCTCGAGAGCCCAATTCAACGTCCCCTTCCCCCTTCGAAAAAATTTTTAGTTAAGGCCTCGATACAGTGAAATGTGTCAATATTGATTTCAGGAGCAACCCACTATAATTTTAGGAAAATGAATGGACTATACATGGGCGTAAATACAAACAGATATTGTTTTGATGATTTGAAACAGATTTCGAGAATTTTTTTTCTGAAAAATCAGTTTTTGCTTTTTTTAGAAGGTGGGATGGGGTGGAGTTTTTTAATCTCATTCGACAGATTGACTATTACGTATGTTCTCGTCTGCCTCGTTCGTCATTCTCATCAATCAAGAATCTCACACTTCAACCCCTCAGGATCCACCTTCATATCAAACCATTCGACTGAAGACCTAGAAGACCGAACCCTCAAGAGAAAAATAACTCTCCCATCAAAGTCTCATCAGTTGGCAGCCCCATAACTGCCGTACAGCGACATGGGACTAATGGGATCAAGGATAATTTATCGGCCTCATTTCTTCCAGTTCGGATTCTGTCCGGGTAAAATACTATTTGTTAAAAGTTTAATTATTGGGGTGGAAGACTGGGTATCTTATGTAGCGGAAGTCGTTCGCTGGTCTTGACTTCGTTTCCGAAGACGCTGACACTGAAGCACTGCCGAGAATTAAAAGACGATCCGAAAGGCATTACGGAATTAAGATTAACTGACAGCTCCATTAGAACCATGCGTAACAAAGGAGGATTGAAAAATCTGGAGAGCTGGAAAAAGTTGGTTGTTGAAATATTTCCTGGACAAAAAAAAAATTGTTCATTTCGAGATTGAATGGTTATTTGAAGTTGTATGAATTGAAAAAAAATCAAAGATTATCAAACATAGGAATTTCCTCGTAAAATGCTGCCCTGCACCGTTTAATATTAAAAATTTCTTGAAGAAATTAGTTCTCATTGAGAATTCTCAAATTAATGAAATTTGTTTGGGAATCTGAATGAAAACCAAATATTTGTCAGTTTGAAATCAATTGAAAAAAATATTGCCTAACAATGAACGAACAATAAGATTTCAAACTATAAAAAAAATACACTTCGGAATTTTGAAGTCGCCATTAGACTCCTCCATTGAAATCAGGTTATGATGGAGCTCTAAAAAAATAAAACTGTACACTGTGTCCCAAATTTGGTGAGACTGCACTGTATCTCAGCTATTATTGAAGATAGAGACATGCGGTTTTCGAGACCCTCTGTCGCTTTTTTGTAAAACTTTTGAATGCATCACGAACAGAAATATTGCAACTTCTTTTGTTTCTGAAATACAGGGTGAGAACAAAAATGTTCACTTTTTTGAGATGTACTTATTTCTCAGGCACTGTATAAGATAGAAAAAAAAATTAAAACTGCTTTTGATATATATTTTTACGTAGAAGTTAGTAGTGTAGTTAAAATTTTTTCAAAGCACTGATTTTGAGATTGAGCACGAATGTAGAATTTTTCAGATGGAATGCCCGGTATATTTTAACGTCAAATTTTTGCATTTATTTTTCTGAATACATTGATGTATCACAACATAACCTTCAATGATATTTGGCTTCAAAAATCGGAAGAATCCATATTTGTTTGTTTTTTTAATAGTAGGCTATGAATTCTTTCACATATGCATTTAATTAATACTTTTTTAAAACGCCATCTGACTTAAACCTATTTATTTTATTATATTTAAACAAAAACTCAAAATATCACTCGTCAACATAAATTTGAAAATATTGAGAACGAAAGAAATTTCAATATTTATATTAAAATTTTTTCATGTATATCAAACTTTTATGCTTGTGTGGAAGAATTCATGTCTAACTATTAAATTAAATTAACATAAATATGGATGTTTCTGATTTTCGAAATTAATTGAAGGTTAGGTTGTGATAAATCAATGTATTCAGAAAAATAAATGCAGAAATTTGATGTCAAAATATAAAGGATGTTCCATCTGAAAAATTCCACGTTTTTGCTCAATCTCAAAAACAGTGCTCTGAATAAATTTTTTAACTAAGCCACTGAATTCTACGTAAAAATCTATATCCAAAGCAGTTTTTATTTTTTATATCTTATACACTGCCTGAGAAATAATTACATCTCAAAAAAGTGAACATTTTCGTTTTCGCCTTGTATTTGAGAAACAAAAGAAATTGAAATATTTCATAAAAAATTGATATAGGGTCGCCAAAACCGCATGCCTCTCTCTTCAATAATAACTGAGATACAGTGCAGTGTCACCCAATGTGGGACACAATGTACATGGTGCTCCATTTAATACAAACTTTGCTGGCGTTTCGCGAATCACCCTGTACTTATATTTAAATTCACACTTAAGATCACCATGGAATTTAGAAGTTAACGCGTCCCAGTGTTTTCTATAATTTTCTAACACAAGGACACAAAGAATTTTAATACTCAAGGTGTCGGATATACATTGTATACAGGGTGTGTATCTGAGCTGTACATCTATTCAAATGGGAGATTTCTGAGGTCATATGAAAACGATTAGGCATCACGGAAGGGGGGTTATTAGAAAATGAACTTCCTCCCCTTGGATTAAAAGAATAAAACAAAATTGGTAGCTATTAATCTGAAAAAAAAGTTAAATGGAACGATTTTCTTGGCTGGTGGGGGTTAACCCACTCAAGACCCAATTCTAGTTACGTCAATGATATTTAAAGATCAGAAAAATCCCCTCACATGCTCCATCCCATTCATCATGACAATAACAACCATTACATTTCATAATTAAAACAGAAACCCAACAAAGTTAATTATGTTGAAAAAAATTTAATTTCTGCTACATTTTGTAAGAAAAACCTAAGTTGGCATAGCTCATAATGAAAGTTTGAAATGGTTATGTCTTTTCCTCTAAGCTGAATCGAAAAAATTGTATACTAAAAAATATTTCTTTTAACGTCAAGAATCTATTTTTAAAATAAATGCTTCAATTTGTGATTTTTTTCATAAAACAGTGAATAACTCGAAAACAGCTCCAGATGTCTATGGGAAATGACATCAAATGAATGTAGCATTGAAAGATATATCCAAAAAAGTAATAATATACAGGGTGTTACATTAAAAATACGAAAGTTGATACCTTTTCCGGTGAAAGTGAAGTCATTGATACAAAAAAATATATTATGAAAGAAGTCCACTTGGTTTATATCTTCACACAAAATTTGGAAGTCATCCAACTATTATTTTTCCATGCACTTCCCGATTTAGCACACCAAAAGATTTCACGAGGGAATTCTTTGGCCAAAAATAGGACTAAGTAGTTTCTTATTTTCAAAATATTCGCTTAGTTACAACCCCGATCTAATTTTTTATCTACAAAACCAAATTATTTGGTACACATAGATTTCCAAAAAGTATAATATAACATAGGTGGTACAATTTAACAACCCCCTACGATATTCACAAGGGGTTGACACAAACAACCCCTTATTCCATAACTTTGTTATATTCCTTGAAATTATAATAGAAACATGTTCCCCCATCAAATTAAACTTGACCAGTGTCGGCGTTTTCCTTAAACTCACGAGAATTTTTCGCTGGACCATTTTACATGGGATACCCTGTACCTATGTGTACACAACTCATGAAGACACGATGGAGAGTCGCAGCGTGGCCCTCCGTACAGCCGGAAACGACGTCGGACAATAAACTTAATCTCGAAAATCTCGATTCGCCAGCAGCGGCCGGATCCTCTCGCTCAAGCCCCGTCTACACCGTACAGTTCAATTAAGGCGATCGCGGAGAGCACCCACGGCCTGTCGGCCAATTGGAGGACCCGGCCCATGACATATAAATAATGCCCAGCGAAGGAAGGTAGGGTCCGCTAGGCGTGAGCTAAGTGTGAGGTCTATAGGGTCCGTATATAATTATCAAGACACCTTTGTATGCAGCTGCCACCATGATCGCTTGTGGACAACGGAACGAAAGAACGTATTTACCGCGTTGCCTTTACGCAATGAGGCGATCGAGTTAGCCTGGACGGGATCGTTGATGGAGTTTGGTCCTTCGAGCCGGATCGCGCAGTTGTTATACTATTTCCAGATTGAGAGCCTTCTTTCTCTTTGCTTAATTAATGAGTGGTTCGGAAAGATGCTGATACGCGTGTGCAAGATCTTCATTACCTTTAACTGAAATTCAATAAAAAACTATTCAACGGACATCAGATTTTTAATCAGGCATTCCAGCAGTGAAGCATGAATTTTCGTGAAAGGGCTTATGGAAGTTTACCGAATTGTTGAGGTGTACTTTATGAATGCTACATATTGATATCAGCCTTCAGTATTTTTCTGGAAAAGTTTCTGCTGTAATTGGATGCAAAAAATGATATAATGGAATTTACAGAATGATTTTGAAATGAGAAAAAGAAAAGGTTCTAACCAAGGAAACAAGGAACCCACTCTTCATAAAATTTATAATATATAATACCTACTACGAATCTAACTCAACTTGAGACCGAATGAAAGAAAAGCTTTTTGGTGTGTTATTGTTGTCCCTGCCTCATTTTCAGTATTTGAGAATCGAATAAATTCAAACTAGTTATTGATTCAGAATCACCATATATATTCTTTATTTCAAAAAATGTCACTTGACAAGAATATTTTATTTTTTTATTTTGGATAGTTATTTACGCTATCAAGCAGTTCAGATGAGATATTCATCTTGAATATTTCGAAAACAATATAACGTAACGGTATTATTTACAAAAAAAGAACAAAATCATCAAATAAAGATAATAGCACATATAGTCCTCCAATGAAAAAAAATTATTTCCCGTCAATCCGATATACATATTTATATTCCGTACAAGAATTCAAGAAAGTTGAAAGTCTAGACGAGGCTCAATTTCTATAGTTACAAAAAGGGAACTGAAAATGACCGTGTCACAGAAACAAAATATATAAATATAGTTTACCTAGAATTTTTCTTTTTCAAATCAGATTGAAATTGTTCGGCTTTACAATTTCTGTATTTCCCAAATAAAAACATTGCTCAACTTTTCATTTGTGGAAATAAATAGTTATACATATTTCATATCAAAATAAAAGTCTTCATGACAAGTGGAAAAAATATAATTTCTGGTATTTTTCGATGGGTTAAATTTGATCGATTTGAAACTTTATATTATAAAAGATACCAAGTGTGAAGCAGTTAGCTTTCACTTCCTGCTTAGGAGAACATTCACAAATCTACAATATTGAGCTTGAAATTGTTTTTCTTATGAGGTTCTCAGTTCCATCCACTTACTCCCTACTGAATGTTTCTTCTTCGATTGCTTGTGAATTATTTCAGATCGTTTGGGACGAACAGATTTCAACATATAAAAGTAATTCATCAGTCATGTATTCTGTATTTCTCCTGCATGACATCGCATCTGCTCTGTTTTTCCACCTCTTGTCTTTTTTTATAGTTTTATGTTTGACTCGTGAAGTGGTCCTCTTTTCTTTTTTATTGATTAATACCTTTAGTTTGACTTGAATACCTAATGTTTCAGTGCTGTCTGCTGGTGATGGTTTAACAAATACAAAAGTTTGCTTTTTTTTAATAATTTTATTGTTAATTGGCCAATTCACTGCATCTTGTGATCAATTCTGCCTATATTTAATTTCACAATACTTAAAAATATCTAGGTGAAGAATGAATTTGTCGATTTTTTCAAGAACATATACAACGATCAAATTAAAAAAAAAATTATAATCCGTTGAGTGAAACCTAGAAATGTCATTTTTTCCCAAATTCATTCTGGAGGCCTAGTGAGGCTCCAAGTCATGATGAATGCATTTTCTTGTGATCTATTTCAAACATAATTAACATTTTGAAAGTGATCTATCATCTAAATTCCATGTGATTTGTTCAATCCATCTGGTGATCAATTCTCCCCATTTTTTTATAGCACAGAGTTGATTTGTTAATTAATCCAATATACAAATAGAACAACTAACTTGCCAAGTTCAAACTATTTTCCATCCGCTAATTAAATTTTAAAAACATCATTAGTCAGTGGTTTTTATTAACATCAACATAAAACCTGCGAGGTACTTAAAAGTTACTGATGGGGTATTGGGTGGGTACCAACATAATTTTGATTTCCAGTAGCCGCCCTCAATTACATACAATATTGAAGGGACTGTGCCTCTGCATTCTGCACTGATTTAACGAAAAATTTCAGTGATTTGCACCCAGTTTTCAACTCAAACACGTTATTCTTTAGGAAGGCATAATTTTAATAACGTCAAACGAATTTTGGTGAATAATTGCAAAAATATTTTGGTATAGATTATCCGGAAAACTTGCTCCAACGGATCAATTTCAATAATGGAGACCAAACTAGGCGATATCATTAGATAATGGCGCATTTATGATGGCACATAAATAAATTCACCCTATCGTGGTTATTTAATTAACCATATTCATAACTTGATTAATATTGTAAAAGTCCTATATATCATACCCTTGAGGACTGGCCAACCCCCTGACAAGGGTTTCACATGGTACAGAAGCGTTGTTTTCTGAAGAACATGGACGATAAGGTAGGTTGATTAATTGCCCCCATTGCCTGTTCCAAAGGTGTTACCTCTTCAGGGCTCTTCATAATTCACGCGTAGCAGATGCGAGATGCTATGTTTGAAATAAGATAACTGTTTTTATTTCAGAGTTTTGGGGAAATTCCGAATGTTCATCCTTAATATGTTCTTCAGGCTTCAACTATATCTGCGGGAAGATATAGGTTAAAGAAAGGCAGGTATTATAGTTAGCATAAAGCATGAGGATAGTCTTGAACGACATGAACAGTAAGTAGTTAGGTATTATAGTATGTATGGACCCAACTACTTGTAACTGTGGACTCGAATTCAGATAGTAAAAATTATGGGTCATGTAAATAAATTATTTTATTACCACAGTTGTCCACAATGATCAAAATCAGTATTTTTTTTATATGTAATAGTTCGAAAAAAGATTTCACATAATTTTCAGTCTAAAGCAATTCGAAGTTAACCCTACTTCTTAATTCTCAATAACCTCAAACAACTTTTGAACCAGGCTATAACAGGATTTTACAAGCTTATTTTAACTGTGACGCCCTTGGAAAGTTGCCATAATTTAGCGATGTCCTCTCCTTTTTGCCATACAATTACCTACTGTTTTAGTTCTAGACTAATACCAATTTGTCAGAAGAAATCCAATTAGCATCTAATCTTTTTATTAGAAAATAAAGAAAAACATTGAAAAAAATTGAACAAACAAAACATAAGACGAAAGCTACAGCCAATTTAGATCTCTTTAGGTTTCCCCTGGGATCATACCTCGGCTCTCCATGTCGTCGGGACGCACAGTTTGGGAACCACTAGGTTACCTATACATTAGTTTGATAAGACATAGATTAGGACAAAGGCTTAGGCGTTCAAAACCCCCTCTTTTAAAGATAGGTATGCACAGTTCTCAGTTGATTTTCGATGGGGGAATATAAATCCCATTTCGTGTAGGTATATCTCTCAATTTCTGTAGTCCGATTTTTTCAAACTGCTTTCCCTGCCTGTACCTACTCAATCCTGGCTACGCCCATGGTTTAGATATGACTGATATGAGCCTAATTAATTCTAATGTTTAAGTTGATATTTAATATTTAGTATGAAAAATTATTTTATGTGGTAGGTCTTCACAGGCAACGCCTCCAGACCATACCTTAACAAGCGCCTGTAGCTCCACTGGTTGGTGTAAATTTTAAATCATTAATAAAAGGGATAATAATGAGCCTTTTTATTGGAAATTTTCTCCTTTCATGATATGGAAGTAAAATCTCTTGACGGCTTTTATAAAAAAATTAAGTACCTAATTGAATTTTTGCTATTTTGTTTTGTTTTTATCAATGGCAATTTCCAACATACCTACTGTTACATCATAGAGTATAGAGTATCTATAAATTTTTTACATTATATGTTATTCTAGATCCAATAAGCTTTTTGTCATAATAGGTATATAGGTAAATATCAGATCATAATGTTTTTAGCACAGGAGCCATAATCTCTAGTTTTCTCTCTCAACAGTAACAAATATGTTTCAAGCAGTGGCGTAACTTACACCCCCGCAGACCCCGCGGTGCGGGGGGGCCCAGGCGTTAGTGGGGGGCCCGGGCATTATGGGGGCTTGGTCTTCGAGAGAAAATTCAAATAATTTTATCGTTAAAGAATATGAGCATGACCTCAGTTCTGACCTCAACTTCCGAATAAACTCTTTTAGAATTGCATTGAAATCAGAGATTCAGAAAAGATCATCAATACGAAAGTTAGCTGTCTCCTGTTTTTAGAAAATTTTGTGATTGCAACTAGTTTCCCAGATCTCTGTACTACTTTAATGTTATTTTAATATAACCTGTTACTGTAGCAAGGGTAGAGCGATCCTTTTAAAAGTTAAAGTTAATAAAGAGAAAGAATTATTTGAGAAGTACAATGACCCAAAAAAGATTTAGCGGGCCCAGTTTGTTGAGAATTGAGAATAAACGAGCCAGGAATATGGACCTTCACGAAGTAATAAATGTATTTGCAACAAAGAAATCAACCACTCAAGTTATTTACCCATTTACTTCAAGTAACACAATATTTTCTGGGATTGATAACTATAATTGAAATAAAGATGCAATTATGTATATTATTTACTGCAAAGTTTGAATAATATTTCGATCAATAAAGTATAAAAAGTATTAGTTGTCTTTCAATAAATACGCATGCCCGTACGAGGGGGCCCGAAGAGTAATTCTGCGGGGGGGCCCGGTCGAAATTCGTTACTCTACTGGTTTCAAGCCATATAAAAGTGTCCCTAGACTTTATTTCTTTTGTTTCGTAATATAAAATTTTTCCAGGTGAACATTTATGTTGCTTCATGTGAGATATAATTTGCAATGAAAGATATTTCAGACCCTTTTTGTGTCTTTTTGATCCTATCCCTTCCGACCCCAAACACTGTCACAACCGCCCCATCAGAGGGGTGTGGTTCCTTGTGACAATTTTCCTGTTTTTCCCCATACCTACTCTCCTGTGAGTTAAACTGTAGTTAGTTGCAAATTTTTGGTATTCTTAAGTAGATAAATGTATAGCTCACCAGTTCACCATAAAAGACATCTTTCTTCTAGTTCAATGACATACGAAAAAATATCAGAGATTTATTAAAAATTGTCACCACCGTTTTCAGTCTACCCTAGAACTGAAACTGAAACCATTACCAGGAGATACCTGACAATGACATTCTTGGCTATTTGAAAATCAAATTGTACATACAACTCAGTTTTGTTGGACTTAAATAGATCCTGGTTGGCTGCTTCTATTTGCCCAAATATAATTGGAGTTGATCAAACAAAATTTTTTCCCAGAATTTGTCAGCAAGAATTTTCTCGATATTTCTACAAAAATCTACTATTTCTGACTCCTCCAATTACTTACTTAGTACCTAGGTAGGTACAGCATAAGTATTTCAGTCCTAAAATTTTCAGTGTCACAAATCAATAGTCAGTAGCGCGTTCATAATAAAATTAGGTAGTTTTAGACCTCAAAATTATTTTAGGACTGTATGTTATCTTAGGACTTTAGTGTATCTAAGCGGCCCTAAGGGCCGCTTGCCACTACACTGGTTTCGGATCTAAATTGAGTAATTGGGTCGAAAATCAGATGCGCGCGCATAATAAGATCTTGCCAGTAACTGAGCGTGCGTATCGGATTTGTGACGCAGAACTCAATTTAGTTTCGAATTTAGTGTAGTGGCAAGAGGCTTTTAGAGCCGTTTACCACTAGGTACACTTAATTCAGTGTTAAAAATTTTAGGCCCGGTTGTACAGTCACAGCTCAATTCCGAGTTCTATTGAGCACGGCTCACTGATGAGTCCGATCCAGAAATCTCTTTCGGTTGTATAGTGAATATATTTCAGGCGAGCTCAATTAAGCTTCCCTGCAGATGATTCTTCAGAAAATGGCAACGTTGCGTTCTATTAGGCATGCGTTTTCGATGAATTTTGTCCAAATTATGTTATTTATGAAATATTTATTGAAAATGAATATCTTTTAATATTATGCATATGAAAATTGAATAAATATATATAATTCTTACAAATATAATAAAAGGATGAATAATGAGGCATCGGTAAAATACATTGAATCTTTTCCATGTAATACTTATAAATATATATTTTATAGAAATATGGGTATAAGTAGAGTAATATTCAATGACAGCGCTGAAATATCTTGTTAACATTTTGATTTTTGAATTTCTTATTTTATTTGATACGAAATGAAGCGAATTTTGAAAAGTCTATTTTTGATTTTTCTTCAACTACAGGTATTATTCAGGAGTTGAGGTCTTGTCAATAATTATAAAACCCAAATATTTTTGTTATCTTGTTAACATTTCCATTACTCATTTTACTAATTTTTTCAATTGAGTTGAAAAAGTGTCAGAAACCAATATCTTAAGAGGCAAAACTTCAACATTTCTGGAATAGGTTTGCTTATTGGTACCTAAGGCGGATCAAAACTCACAATATATAGGTATGGAATGATTGAAATTATTTATTTTAAATATTGAAACTTGTGGATTCGCTAATGAATTTTGGAAACCTACTTATTTCAATTCTTTTTATTTATCAGTGAACTACAGGAGGAATCCCATGAAAAGTATGATGATATAAATTATAAAAGCATGAGTGAATATTCAATGTATCTGAAAAGCAAAATATATATATATTCTGAATAATTTTTCCTTTTCATCGAGCACTAGTCCAAAATTCAAAATGAAGTGAAGATAACTGAGGAAACCACTTCCATCTAAAAACTCCAAAATCAAACATCAAGTCGACTTCCCCAACACTCCAACAATTCCTTGGCACCCTAATCACAGTCCCCACCCAGCCGTGCCAAATCGGGAACGCGGGAAGAAATCGTCGTCTGAAGCCTGGACCCATAAAATAATCGAGATTTATTCCCAGCAATAAAGAAGTTGGGAGAATAGGGAACACTCGTAAAACGAAATAATTCAAAGTGAGGACATGCTAAATCTCTCCCCTAAACAAAATCCCATTTATTCGCCGGAATAAATGATTGCAGGGGGCCCGGCGAGTACAAATTAGACAGATGATTGGTGGGCCGATACGAATAAAAGCCCGGCTTAAGCCCCGCCCACTCGCCAACAGCGCGCCGCGTCGGCGACTTCACAAAGGCACGACAATTTCCTGCGTGCTTCCTATTGGTCGAGAGTTCGAGGGATGGGTGGACTGTTGTTCGCGCCTCTCCTTGTTCGGATGGCAGTGCAGACATTCACTCGTGTCCAGATCTGTGATAGATAGGGAGGTGTAACATGTGCCGCTCGTGAGCTGTACGGTGTGTTGATTGAGTGACGCGATTAACCCGTTGCCCAGTTGGCGGAAATGACGGATTTCTAGCCTTTTCATGTTGTGGACCCTGTATCGCTACTTTAAGATGCAAGAAATCGAGTGCTCCAAGACCGAAACCGAGATGGCGCCCTACATGACGAAGTACGAGAGCCCCATGTCCTCTAGGTCCGCCAGCCCGTGCGAGAAAACCACTCAAGACTGTTCGAAATACGCGTCAGACGACGAAATCAGCGTCGGTTGCCCTAGCCCGGTTAACAACTCCTCTTCGCATTTCAACGAGTCCGAAAACGAGGAGCACAAGGACTGCCGATGTCCGGAATCCGAGGTGGAGGACTATTTCAAGCCGCTGAAGAAGCTGAAGATGGTCGAGCCGGACAGGCAGATCTCGCCTACCATGGAAGTGGACGAACATTCGAACAGTGGCGTGAAAAGTTTTTCTATCATGGACATTCTGAACCACAAACCGGCAAAAACCTCAGCGACGAGGATCGTGCGCCCATGGGACATAGACCCGGAGATGGACGCCCAGCAAAGGCTGGAGTCCTTCCACAGACAGTTAACCGTGCAGAAATTGGCCCTCTTGAGGCCCGATTTCGCGGGTTTCGGCGCGAGTTACGCCTCGGAGACAGCTAGTGACAGGTCTTCGAGCGTTGCGAGTGATTGCTGCTCGCCTGACATTATTTCGCCGTCGGTGCAGCGGCCTAGGCCGCAAGGGAAGCAGCCTGGTGCGACGCCACTGGACGCCCTCTTCCAGATGACCTCCAAAACCTTCGATTCCAGCCAGGGAGAAAGTAGCGCAGGTAGGTTTGACAATTTTCGATTCACCACCTTGAGCACCATCCTGTGCGATCTAAATTTCATGCTGAGGGAGTTTCAGATCCACCACCAAATATTTAAACCTTTATTCCCAAACTGAATGTACTTCAGATCAATCGAATCGAAGGTAGGATATTGTAGCTGTCGAAATTGTTGAATACGACAAACTGGACAAACTGAACCCGAAAGACTCTCATATTAATTCAATGGTTTATTTTGAGGAGCTCAAAATCCATATCATCACGTAAAACAAAACGAATTTCATAGCCTACTTACTCATGAAAAATTTCTAGCGACAAAGTCTTCTCAAACAATATTTGCCTTGGAAATTTGATACATTTCACCCTGTATCCTGTATCAAACGAAAATGGGCGGTTTTGACGCAAATTGCTAAAAACTATGTGCTAATTATGTCAAAAAATCTCCTCACTTCAATGCAAATACTTGCAACCTATACCTATGAGTTTTCGAATAATACCAATCTTATAGAATCTTCGAACGATCATATAAAAAAGAACCATAATTACTATAACTTAACTCCCCACTTTCCAACTAGATCCCTTCATGAACTTTCGATCTATCAATAAAATTTCATGAAGACAAAGTTTTCAATAACAGGACTGTTTATATTGAACGATATCTACCTATTCCTATTTACATTTTAAAACATAGATATCATGTGTCAATTCGTTAAAGGGAAAATGTTCCATAGATACCTAAAACCCATACTTTTTTCAAAACATTTTTGCTTATGAAGTCTATTACAATGCACCTCCAAGATTCAACTATATGCAACCACATTAATCAAATTGAAATTAAGTACCTATGTCATTAGGTACTTATCATTATATTCCGATCATTATAATAAATGAGCGTTTGATTCAATGCCTCACATGTCACAAATATAGGTACTCTCCAAATATCCTCAGAGTAAAAACTCCATCAAGATCGAATCCGGTAAACTTGGGGGCCACAGGGGATCTCCAATGGGACCAATCAATTTTCCCGTAAAGTCAGAAAGATTTGTTTTGGAAGAAATGTTGTTTTGGGTTAAATAGGTATTGGAGGCATTGTTTATTATTTGTTAATAGGTTGGGGTAGGAGATATTTTTTGTCCCTGTCCATTTTGAAAGGGAAAAACCAACTATTGAGTTAACTGAATGAATTATATTTTCCAAATTCTCATTTCATTATGGGTAGTTTTTTCGTGAAATTGAGTGAATTGATAATTAATCATTATTGCTGGTATGCATATAAAGTTGTTAAAAATGCTATAATTCTACAGTAGCTACACAAATATCAATATTGTTAATTCTTTATTTCTTCAGTTCAATATGCAGAAAAGCATGTTAGGTATACATCTCGGTATACATCAACAAAGTCAAAATAATCAACATTCAATTCATTTGTCTCCAGTAAAATGATTAACCTTTATCATATTTATTTATATACAGGGTGAGTCTTTGACTTGTACATATATTTAAACCATAGATTTTTGGCGTACCTATAAACAGAAACATTTTTTTCGATTCAGCCTAAATTTTAAACCTTCATGATATACCGCATAAACCTCCAACAAAATGTAGCAGAAATAAAATTCAGTGAATCTTTCGAAGAGTTTCGTTCAGCCAGAATAATAAATTTTTTCAATTCCGTTTATCTATTTTATTTTCCAAAAAGACCAAATATTCATTTATTTCAATTTAACTCCTCAATTTTAAGACTTGAGTCCCTTGAATTTCTGGTATGATTATGGAATGTAATTCAATGGTCATAATAAAAAAATAAATATGTTATCGTGTATATAAAAAAACTTTTTTAGATTATAAAGGCAGTATAAAAAAAAATTATGAGTTCTGAAGATAATTTAACAGAACGCACACTGTCTCGAGGATTCATATAAAAATCCGAAGAATAAGAAATAATTCACACAATCTCATAAAACTACTATAGAAATGAAAATATCAGAAAGAGAGAACTGCATAGCATACGTGGAATTACTTCTTCGATCTAGTTTCTTGTCCAATAAACCCTTCATGAGCGTGAAAATATCCTATCCTTCGTCATCTTTTGTGTGTGAAACGCGGTAGGTCCTCGGTCAACAGATCTTCAAGGTGGATTACAATTTTAAACCTCAACTTCTTTGTGAAGTCATGTTTGGACGGGATAAGGTCTGACTTTTTGAAACTTGCCTTCGATAATAAATTGTGGATTCTGATGATGTGAATTCCAAGAACGGGTTGAGGTGAAAGATTTTTTCAATAAAAAAAATCACTGAAATATGAATCAAGCTCTGTAACGATGTCCTCATTTATTATCAAATTAAATGTTCACCCAACGTATCCATTGATTCCAAAATACAACACAAATTAACGAATCAGGGAAACATAACCAAGGGAAGGAATTAAAACATATAAGAATTACATGTATGAAAATAAAATTTATATATACATTAAACAAAATATATTAAAATAAGTAGAAGGTAGTAAAAATAAAATATTGCGAATATTCATTTTGTTGGCTGTCAAAATTTCGTTCTAAGAGTTAATAGTTTGAAAAAAAACCCAACACTGATAACTTGATCGAAAAAAAACAAGAATTGATACTTCAAACAACAATAACAACAAGAGTAAGAAATAAATTAAAAACGGATTATTAAATTTTCGATGCAATAAATTATTGAATATACTGCTGGTTTAGTTGGGTTAGGGAACGTAGAAAAAAAAACCACTTCTTTATATGTTGGCCAACGTTTCGCAAATTTATTTTTCCATTCTCAGGTCTCTAGAAAAATATAGTAGGTATATCAGATGTTGTTAAACACACAAAACGAGACACAAAATCACACTCAATTGTAAATATTATTCAAAATGAATAAAAAGTACTTATAATTAGAAACCGCAAATGCAAACACATAAATAAATATCAAAACTGATCTTATTCACAAATACTCACTTATGCTTTCTTTGGTCCAGGACATAACAAATAAAAAAGCAGGATAACATAATATATTAGGTATAGAAATCAACGAGCATTTCTTTTTTTTACGTACCCTAACCCAATGTAACCAATAGTATATTGCATGAATTAAAAACTAACAACACCAACAAAAGGTGCAGTGATCAGAATCAACAGACTATGTTATTGGCGTTTGTAGTATCGTTTCTTGTTATTTTTAAGTTCAGTTCGACTACGAGATTTCTTTTGTCTATTTAAATCGAACAGCCAACAATCACTGTTCATTCGAATTACTTTATTTCGATCTTTATTTTCACTGATGCGAAGTCCAAACTCGACTTATGCACGAGGTGAAATTTGTGAATAAAATATCCCGACCATGAAAGAAAAATATTATACTTTCTGCTTTATTTTAGGAACGGTAAGATGAAAAAAACGAAAAAAAATTTTTTTTACTGTGGTCAAACCGAAAATATTTTGAAGCATGGATGAACTGAAAATAGTTCATCGAAATGAATAAAATTTCCAATTTATAGCCTCACATACTGGAAAGATTAAATCAAATCATAAAAAACCTCTACATTTAAATTTGCCAGTAGGCATGGGCGCCCGCAGAATTTTTTCTCAGGGGGGGCAAATAATGATTTGATGGGGAGCAGGCGAAATCAGTATTCGGTTTTGCTCAAAAACAAGAAGGGAATCAAAATCTCAGGGGGGACCACGGCCCCCCCTGGCCTCCCCCTGTGGGCGCCAATGCCAGTAGGTAATAAATGGCGACATCTAGCAGCGTCAAAATATGATTTAATGTTTTCAGAAGATAATCACCGGATTAAACCTTATTTGGTCTCGTCAGTATCCCATATCTCTAAGAGACAAAATCTTCATAAAAAACTTCTTTCTTTAAACCTACTAGTGAGGGCCTTTTGAGTTTGAGTAACTTAATACAAATGGATATCTACCGTCGTAAGAAGAGGAGTTCTGCCTTCATAATTCGCGTTCGCACTTTGAAAAAAATTTCTGCAGCATTTTGAAAATGACCATTTCACCCTGTAACTGTCGCAGTTTCAGGGCGACAGGTCCGTATCGGATATTTCGCGTATATTGTGAGCCGAAGAGAATAAAGACGACCGCCGTGTGAGGTCTGATAGAGTTTTAATCAAATCGAGTCGGCAACGACCAACAACAAAGGACAAAGACGGGATGCTCGAAGCACAGGTACCTAACATGGTGTATAATACTAATATTCATTTATCATAGTAAATTATTGTACGGGGAGGCGTGGACCGGCACGAATAAAGTGTTCGGATAAATGCGTGTGACTGGCGAAGAATATCTACAATGAGGAGGAACGGTCAGGATAATGCCGCACGGGTTTCGTAGCTTTCGTAGCCCGGTGAAACGGGAATCGATTAATTGATTAGCCGTGCTCGATTCGCAGGAGATCGCGGGATAAATGACCGGAGAGAATGGTAAAGGGGCCGACCATCGCAGGATGAAAAAAAGTACTCGAGGTGGGATCCGACTCTGGGGAAGGCAACAGGGTCCGAAACGTTCCCCCCACTCTGGAATAAGGAACATGAGACTGCGATTCCAGATCGAAAAAAATACCAGACTTCCAGATAAAAATTTTGTATCAGTGCTGAACATCAAGACTGCCATAAGAAATTCAAGATCATGGAAATTTCCTTACAAATATCCCCACTAAAACATTAATGTTTCCGATAAGGTGCTCAAAATATGTTTCCTGAAAATTTTATTCCCAATGGTATGAAGTTACCTTTTAATTAAATTAATTAAAAAAAAAATGGATTTGTTCTTGTTACTAGATCAAACATTCGTCAACGAATTGCTTGCACTCCGAAGAACTTTATAGTCTTTTAATAATTATCTTACAGTAGCTAAGGCTTCTGTCACAACAAATTAAACAATAGATTAACTTCAAAAAGTATAAATCGTTCACAGTTTGTCATAAAATCAGCAAACAAAATAACATTTATATCATAAATGGCGATCAATATGATTTAAATTAAAATAATCATTTTTAATCTACCGACCGTGAATTCCTCCGAACAGAAGGAGAACACTCAAGAATCAATAAAAAACAGAATGCAGCGCAATATCATTTAAAGAATAAATTTATTCATTTAGTAATCGCAAAAGTATAAAAGGCGAGGTACAGTAAGAATATATAAATCAATAATAATGTCTCCGACAATTATATAGCTACCGACCTACGTTGAAAAATTCGTATAATGAATAAGAGTGAGGTAAAAAATAGGAAGGAAATGAACCAAGTCACAGAAAAACAATAAGAAATTATTGAACTATAAGCTATGGTAACACGCAGATATTTTCACGTGAAATCCAGATAAGAATACTGATGAAATGGCGTGGTGACAAATTCAAAATAATTATTAAATATACGTGATGAAAAAAAGATTTAGTATTCCCCTCTTTGTTATGATTCTCTGGATTGAAAACTAACTCAAGTGTTACAAAATCTCATGTCACCTTTTAATCGCGTCGTATAACTGTTTATTTTTGAGCATGAAATTTTGAACCAGCGTTGTCCAGCTGTTTTGATTTGATAAAAATGGTATTTTTATGATAGAACTAACTTTGACAAAACATTTAGTCAGCTTGCTTTCTCATTTCTATAGGAAACTATCTTCAATGTTTTCCGGCACGAGATATAGCTTATTTTTAATTTTCCTGATGTAGTGAGGACTCAAACATAATTGAAATAACCAAATTTTGAAATTTATCCTTTTCTTGATATTCCTAAATCGAAACTTTCGGTCTACTAGGAAGATTTTCTGCAAATAACAGTAGGTTTACAAAAGTTTTTGTTTTAAATTCTAAATTTCTCTCATCCTACAAGTATTATATGATTCGAACAACTAGTTTCAAGTTTGTACGCTAGAATACATGAAAAACTGCAAAAATTAACATCAATATCGAAGAAAATTAAATATAAACAATTTTGGGGTATTCGATAATAAAAATGAATAACGAATTTCAACTACCTCATGATTGTCATTGACTGTTCAATAAAGCACAAGCACATATATTATTCACTATCACAATAGTTATATAAATGCAAAAGGGTGTCCACTTTGGGGTGAATATCATTGAAAGAACCTAGTGAAATGGCCAGGCTATACACCGCCTCTACAAAAAGCCCCTCGCTCATCTTATAATTCCGGAACAGATTTTACTGTGCTTAGCAAAAAAAATATATACGAGAACATAGAAAACTATAATATACAGTAAATAAAAATATAATAACCTGAAGATGAGGCAAAAAGTGAGTGAACTATTGAAAGAAAATATGAAGTTAACTTGTAGTAGAGAAAAAAATGGAAGAAGAAAAGATACACTGCTAATAACCGTAAGAGTCGCAGCCGTGACAAAAAATAGCAACAGAACAAATTATAGAATAAGAAGATCAAACTAAAAAATTCCGACTGAAATCGATTCCGTCGTCCGACGGCAGCTCTTGTGGTCATCGAACACCTCCATTCGAAGCAGTAGCGACAAGGCCATTCCAACGAATAAGTTTCATATTTATTCAAACTAGTTTCGAGATCTTTCCACTCTGGCTCGTTATTATAAGTTACGGGGTTCAGCTGTGCTACAACCCGGTAATTATAAAGTGCTTAGACGTGTTCTGACACCTCTCTCGTGCAGATAAAATGTGGAAATGGACTTTTTCATTTTTCCGATACGACGTCGTTAAGATAGTGGCCGGTGTTAGGGGTTGGGGCAAAGGGTATTCATTTTTATTTTTGGTCATTTGATGAAAGTACGTTTTATCATCGTTTTTAATCAATGTTTTTGCAATGGTATGAGTCATTGAATTTTGGAACCGCCACGGACAAAAACAAGGCTACCAGATGCCCAGATACAAGCCTTTGAAAATGTTGAAAAACTATTGAAACCTTATATTTGTATGTCCGAAAAGATCTGTATTTTATTTATTCAAAATATTTACTTTTTCACCTTAATCTGACTCAATATCGAAAAAACACCCTAATTTTCAATCGAAAAATCTAACGTGAAAATATCTGATTTTTCGCAATAGTGGGCGATCTTTTATATTTCCTTGAAATCTGATGGTATGAAAAAATATGCATGATTATGATAAATGTGAAAAATTTTGCTGCAGTTGTGAAACTGGATGTAATAGTTTAAAATGCACAATATGTACAATATTACTAATTTTTGTGTAGAAATACAAGTGAAATAGGTAGTAGGTACTTATATAAATAATCGACAGTTAAATTGAACTTAACTTACAGATATATGAATCTCGAGAGATGATAAATGTCAAGTAAAAAACGAAAAATTAAGATTTGTTGTCCCAAGCGTTTTATTTTAGGTTGCTTGAACTACTGAATTCACCTCATTGTATCGAAAAGGTTGCAGGACGTTGACTCCTCAAAAATTACATCCCATAAAACCGAATAATAGAGTTGATACGTTATGAAAAACTTCGGGAAAATGGTCGGTTATAAAGATTGGAAATGCGAAAATGTACTGGGTATTTTTCCATCGTCGAAATGAGAGAGTCTCGCGCAATAATTGTATTGGTTAATGGTGTGTAATTTACGGCTCACATGAGGTACAACAAACGATGAAAAAATTGTAGATCGCGGTTGAATGAGCATAAATAAACCTGTTATCTAACTTATTAATCCGAAGTCGTGCCGGGTATGTTGAACCTTATCGATTCCTGTTTTTTCCTGAAAAAACCACGTTTATTTTCCGCTACCTTGAAAAAACCCTAAATATTGTTTCTCTTCATTTGGATTGCTGCCAAAAAGTCATTCGCTTAAAATATATGCGTTTATTGCAAACAGGTAGAAATGCAAACAGATAGAAAGGTTATTGAATAAACTTCAAATGTCCTGAGTTAGGATGAAGATCAAAATGACCAATATCAGGGTTTCATATCCTCCTCTTTCGAGCTGTATACTGTTGTGCATAAGCAGGGAATCGTGAATGGAGATATTTTTAGACTAAAGTCTAAAGTCGGTTTTCTGTAAAAAATTAATATTGATTGTATTATGCCCTTTTTGAATTAATAAAGATATATACACTAACGTTCGGAGAAAATTATTCTTCAAATTTCGCGTAAATTTTTGTGTATTCAGCTAGCTTCGATTGGATATTCGGTACACACCTTTACTTATGATGACAATACAAATTTAAAATAAATTAAAGTAAATTATTCCTACGAATTAGCGTATTGTAAATCAATAGCTAGATTTACATCCCCACTATGGGTAATGGATGTCAAATAAAAGGACTTGACTAATAGAATACAACATGGGAAAATATGGCTGCCAACAAGATGGCGGATTACATGTTATAGTCTTTTCATCCTAAAGCCAAAGAAAGGATATTGACCATAATTTGGTTATGGGTTTGTACTGCAGACTATTTGCTTTTGTGTATTGAGGCTCGAAATTTTTTGAGAAAGGGCATACAATGCTGGTCGCTTAACTTGGGTTAAGTATGTCACTTCCAAACGAGGAGTTAGATTGCACCAAATGATTTTAATAGAATAAGGAATTTTAGGTAACGTGGATAAAACAGAAATTATGAATCTGCAATAAGTAGAAAAGTTTTTAAATGAAATTGTTAAAATAAAAATGAAGAAAATAATGAAGTGTACGTACACTCAAACTGAAAACTTGATAAATTTTCTAGTTAATAACTCAATCTCCTGTTGAAATTTCTTGCTGCTTTATTTTATTTGTTATGCCACAATTGATTTTACTCATTAACCATCCCATGTTATTGTCTTGTTGGATATCGTATTTCATTTTTGTTTTTTGATTTTGTTTTCTTGGTGTTTTTAAATCAATGTTTTCTAGTTTTTTCAAAATGGTATTGATTTGGTTGTGATTTTGGTATTGATTTTGAAGTATCAGATAATAACCAAGAGATTTATTATGTTGGTAGGTTTATTATATTATATATTATGTATTCATTCCATTCATGACCTTGCATAAGTTCAATTTTTTCATACCGACGGCGACGATATTGATTGGGATATAAGAAAATTTCATCATATTATCATTTTGCCATCCATAAAATGGACAAAATTTTTGAACCAGATGTATTGGAGTTGTTGAATATTCCTTGATGTTTTTTTTGAGTAAGTCGTATGTCAATTTCCAAATGAAAATAATCCTATATTTCTAGCTGAAACAATGTATATAAATTTCACCCTTCAATTCTGAAAAATGAGTTTAATCAACAATTATTAACCATAAGACCATTATCACGGAACAAACAATTTAAAATTTACCAAACTAAACAAGAGATCAACATCCTCTCTACAAATAAACATCGAACCATGTGAACCAACAATTCACAACATATTTAAAAATATCATTTATAAGCTACAAAAATTGAAATGTACCTAGAACCGTGCCTTGTGATACCTTACAATCATTTATTTTAGTTGAAGACATAAAATTCCTAAATGTATTATCTTAATCTTCTCATGCTTCTCTTATAAAATATGTCCATTGACTTAGTTGTTTTGTCCAATCAAACGTTCTACTTCATGTTCACAAGGACAAAACTGTGAACATTAATCGTTAAACTATCGTACATATCAGAAGAAGGAAATGACGCGTCTGTCGGAACTAAATTACAGGTTCCTTTCGCTACGAAATTCAATTATTTAAGAAACGTCAAAATGACACGCCACCCACTAGACAGTGTGATTATATCGGCTGACAGGTAGCTCACCAGTTGGGCGTGGAAACTCACACGAAAGCCATCAAAACAGATGGGTAAAATTAAATCTGAAGGTTGTGGGAGCTGATATCGACCTTGGTTCGCCAACATAGTTGACGGAGAGATTGGTCGCGTTGAGTTTCAATTGTCATGTCAAGTTCAGAAAAATCTCAAAGTCTGGCAACGTCGCATGAATATTGAATTCTGTGGTCGTCATGAAATGTTTAAGGTTATGTTTGTCGTATTGAAGTGATCAAGTAATGGAATCAAATTCAGCTTCCCTTGAATTTTAAAAGGGGGGGACTGGAGGAGAACACGTTCCGGAGATAAAATTAAATTTTCATTTCAAGCAAATCCGTTTCTTTCGGACCCGAAACCACAGAAATTAACGGTAGTAATAACGAACGTCGATACGATTTTCTTTTTCGCCGCTCTCGACCGTCCGGAACGTGGAAGAGACATTGTTTTACACGTTTCGAAATTAGTCTCGACTTAATCTATCGTGTATCATTCGCTCCGAGAATGTGATTAATTTTAACCGGCCAGCGCTGTTAAAAAACTTCGGGTCGGTCAGACTGTGACTCTCCCTTCGAAGAGTGGGATAGCGATGGTCACAGTCTTGGCGTATCTGGGAGAATGGGCGCAGGCTCAACGGGCGACTCTGGTCTTCTCACATTCTGGACGATAACAGGTATTTTCGAGATCAAAGGTGCCGCTTTCGCCTCTGGCGACGGTTCACACTAATTGGAGAGTGGAGATGGTCAAAGAAGCCGATGGAATCAAATATTGAGCGCTTAGAAGGTAATTGAGTGACCGACAACTTTATATTATGCAGTAACACACACGTAGGTATTTTTGATCCGCGTGCTCTTCGAGCCGGTTCGCTCTGTCGGATTTTCGGGCGTCGATGACGCCACGGAGTGAGTAGAGCGGTTAGGTTGGTAGCACTGGCATTGTGGCTCGAAATGTGGTCGTATGGGTAATCGCTGAAAAGGAAATTTTTTGAACGCTCCTGTAGAAAATTAATTTTTTTCATCTTCCTGGCCTACTTCCTACTAGCAGGGACGGGCCCAAGGAGGGGGATGATCCCCCCCCAATGTTGAACAAAGTTGTCACATTTTCAAAGCAGTTGGAGAATTATCAAAGCAGTTGGAAAAATTTCGAAGCAGTTGGCAAAATTTCAAAGTAGTTGGAAAAAATTCCAAAGAAGTTGGAAAAAGTTCAAAACAGTTGGTAAAATTACAAAGCATATGAATACATAGGAATCTGAATTACAAAAAAACAAGTTTGCAATCAGTACTTGACAATATATGTATAGCCGGCAATAAATGGTATTTAACCTAATATTTTTACCATCAAGTGTTGAGAGATGCGGCCTCAATAAGTAGGTACCTACCTGGTTGTAAATTTTTCAGTTACATCGCATGGATTGTGTCATAAAAAAACCATCTGGGATCATAAATTTAAGTTGTTACTTTCAGATAAGCAGAATCATCTTTATGTACGCTCTTCATACATTGTGTTATAGTTTTGCGAATACACAATATGTGCAAATAATTTTGAATAATGAACTAAAAAAGATTCAAAGTGAAGTTTGAGTTATGTGGTGCCTTATGAAAAATAAAGAAAAATTTTTTCAACAGAAAATGCACGAAGGACAACAAGTGTGAGAGAAAATTATGGATAGTGACCACAGAATATCCTTCAAAACACTAAATACATCCTCAATTCCAAACAATAATTGCACTAAACGCTGCAAAGAGATCGAAATCGCCAACTCAAATTAGGAAATTTTGTTCAAAATTGTTTCTTCAATATGACTGATTTAGGTCAAAACCGTTTCCCTTCTAAATTGGGAGTCTGTTTTTTTAAGAAGTATCTTGATTTATAACACACACTTTGACATACATTTTCTGTTTTATTCCCTAGTTATGTTGCTTTTCTTTATTTCATGGAATCTGTAAGCAAGAGTAAGTCTCATTTTTTATCAAACGAAATATATTTTCTGAAAATTTTGTTCCTTTCATTCTGTGAAATGGACCCATGTTAGAGATGAGCAGTTTCAATATTATGAACTCATCGAAGTGGCCAGTGATTAGGTTCGATTTTTCATATACCCAACATTCAAATATGTATTTTTCTTTATTTTATGAAATATGTTTTTTTCATGAAAAATATCTTCAAGTTTGTGTATCTTCAAGTTTCAAACATACTTCGAGGTATTCCTCACAAAAAAAAACGATTCCATAAAATGAAGAAACTCACATGATTGAATATTGGGTAATTGGAAAATTAACGTTAATTTTTCATAACTTTGATTCCCATTATTTACTCCTTTCACGGAATAAAAAGAATAGATTTTTCAGAAAAAATATTTTCTCTAATGGAAATGAGCCTCGCTTCCAGGTTCCATGAAATGAAGAAAAGCTACAAAACTGAAGAAACAAACAAGTTGTGTTTCTCAAAGTTTCAAGCAACATCAAGATACTCTCCATGAAAAAAACAAACTCCATAAAATCTACTCAATCGAATGTTCGGTAGATGGAAAAAAAAGTTAATTACTCCTCACTCTGTTGAAATTCATCATTTTGAATTTTTTTTACCGAAAAAATATTATTCCATAATATGTATAACGGTTTCCTGTTAATTCAATGTCCAGTTGGAAAATTTTCGATGGATTTATTAGACCGAGAGAAATAAAATCAAACAAAAAATATGGAAAAGTAAATTCTTCTAGATACAGAAGAGGGAAGACCGTTACTGGGTGCAGAATCCTGATTTTGTAACGTCCATTTTTTTATAAAATTCATAACTTGCACCATTCGCGCATTAAAGTCTGAAAGAAATTGACAGAGCATTTTCATTTTGCACAAATGAGTTCATGATTTGCAGAAATCTATATTACCTAGTATATCAATGCGTACACAGGTACTGTGAACGCAAGAGACGTCTGAGAAGATAATTACTTATAATCTTTCTGATAGACAGTGAGAAGTGGCAACGTCGCTTCAATTAAATATTCGTGTGGACGTTTTTTTTAATAAGAGAACGATCTATGACTTTATCTTCGGGCAATTTACAGAAATGCTCAGCTTCAGCCTTATGAATCCTAATCTTAACTATCAATCTTCTACTTACCAGCAGTACTGAAGATCGGGTTGATTGAGTAGATCTCTATCTATTCCATAATTTGTAGTCAATAATGGTTTAACCGGTGCGTTCCGATATGCAGAGTACGCGGAACACCTGTTGGCTGCTTTTTAATGGATATTTCCTTCATTGTTTGTGCTAAACATTGCGAAAAAGCTTTGCGATATCTTTGAAGCGAAAATAGTCGATAACACTTCGATGGCTGTCAGAATGAGACGGTATTTTTCGAACAGTAGCAAACCAATAGCGTTCAGAATAGAGGAAATAATTTTTATGAGAAAAAAATCAAATCATGTATTTCGGTCTCTCGGATAAACCACCCCAAAGAAATCTGTGGTCTAATATCTGGTTTGAATGTTTTTTTTCTCTCTTCCAAATGTCTAGATGTATTTCAACGAATATACGGAATTATTTTTATTCTCCATTCAAAAGTTATGTGTTTGTTAATATACAGAACAGACAGTAAATTTTTTCAAAAAATATATACCCACTAAACCTTTGCCAAGTATCAAAGGGAAAAGAAAAAGAACCTTAACCTTCATTAGAATTGAAAGAAAAAGGTATATTTTTTAATGCAGGTTCTTATTCTTTAAAAGACATTATTTTTATTATTTTTTCATCGGATTTCAAAATATTGAACTGAATTTGCTTTCAACGATTAAAAAAAAATTTTTTTATTAATTATCATGTTTTTTATTAATTTCTTATAATTTTCGCTTAAAGTTCAGAATTATGTCTTTTGGGACTTCGATACGATTATCAATTTTGTAATCAATAGCCTTAATATGATAATCTTGAATGAATCAAGGCTAAGTTAAAACATTATATTATGTTCATGTTCTTGCCCTTTTGATACCTAACAATATTTATTCGAAACCTTTATTTCTGAAGTAGTTTTTGGCCGAATTCACTCACTTCTTTATTAAACTAAATGCTTAAATATCTATTATACATTTGCTTCTTTTTTTCGAAATACGCTCGTTTCTAGATGATTCAATTCTTTTCAACATCTAATAAAGAAATCGATTATTCTGTTCTTATTCCATAGTTGAGAAAAACCGAAGAGAGAATAAATTTATCGAGAAAAAATGTAAAACCAAACCCGAAAGGAATAAAGTATAACCTAAAGGAGCTTTTTCGAAAACTTGCAGGTGGGAAAATGATCCCAACACCATATAGTTCACATCGGAGCTCAAGGTGAGGGAACCATAATGGGTTTTAATCCTCAACACCATGCGTGGAAGACTTACCACTGCGGGTATGAGGTACTCGATTCATTATCGTTATGAAATGCAGATTATATAGTTAATAAATCTCGTTTAATAACTTGGCATGCATATTCATTATTTGTGTGTATGGAATTAGTAAATGGAGGTTCTTATTACACGCATGTCTCGTGTTTTTAACGTATATACGGCCGGAATCAAAATGAGATAATTAGTGAAGATGGTATATCCATCATGTGAATTTAGTCTGGTGGTGTATTTAACTTCTTGACGGCTTTATTTGGAGCAAACGTTTTTCCTCATTCATCAACTAGATAAGACCGTCAAAATTTCCAGTGGAGTAGAACAAAATAAAAATTCAGATCGCCCAATTTAACGCACATTACGATTTTTATTCTATGGTTCCTTGCATCCCCTCTTTCTGTGAATATTTTAAATTTTGTCTTGCAGAGCAGCCAATATACATGAAAAAGCCTCTATCATGAAATTCTAGTTTAACATTCACTTGATGGTTAAAGTAAATATTTAAAAATTCATGGGTGTGCGTCTTCTTCAAGGAATGATTCGAATTTTTTTTTGTCAAAAAAAAATTCTGAATATTGATTTCATTGCCATTTTTCATGTTTTGTATTCTTTAAATCACTGGTGATGGCAAGTTAGAAATGTACAATGCATTGTAAAAAGTAATTAACAATTATCAAGAAAAATTCCTAATTGATTATTTTCCTCTAATTCCGATTTTTATCCCATATTTTATGTTATTAATATAAGAATAAATTTTTCATTAACAAAACAAGAAGTGATATCGAAATTCTCGTCGGACCAAATTCTGAAATTGTCCCCCTATTTATATCCTCTCCCCCAACTTCTAACGCATCATTTGTTCGGCAAGGTGAAAACCAACATGGCGAAATACCTGGTGCCTTCAAAGAGACAGATCAACGGATGACTTGACTCTGAAACGATCTGTGTATCCGTTGTCGAATCTACAAACAAAATCTCGAAAAACAGCTGCACATCGTCGCTGATAGCTCTTGATAATGATTCAACGTGGAAAATGATCGCATCTGTATAGTGTGGAGTTGGTTTCATAGAAGAAATTAGTGCAGAAGTAACCAGCATGAAAATGAGAAGGCGAGTGAATTTCTACAGAGTTCTACTGAAGCATTTTGCATTTTCTGAAACTTTTTTGAGTTTTCACACGCCGAGTCTGGAACAAACTCAATTGAAAAATTCCAAATAATAGAAATACTCCTGAGCAAATTCTTGCACTATTTTGTTAGGAGCAAATCAATTCGAAAACATGGTTACCTAACAATGACGAACAAAAAAATTCCTGTTTTAACAACCGATGATTAGATAAAAATTTAAATATCTATTAGTGTACAGTGTACGTCTTATCCACAAATAAGCTTGTTTAGAAATGAAAGATATGTTAATAGAGGATGATAAAGTTCGTACAGAAACTTTAAATATGTTTTCTCACTTGAAATCATCAGGGGAAATCCTTATACTCCAAGACGCCCTATACCTCAGGTCAACAACTATGATACGACTAAACTTATGCAGTCCGAAAGTACTTATAATTCTGCAGATGATTGTTTATTTTCAATTCTGAAATGACCTTTTGAAATAGTGTCAAAAGAATAGTATATTCTAAACCAAGTTCCAAAATGGGCTCCTATTGCAACACGAATGCGAAAACGAGCGACGAAGTTTTTGAACACATGAGTGTTGGAATTGCCTTCTGCCTCAAGTATTAGACGATATTTTCTCTATTTCAGTCAAGTTCTGTTGAATACTCTAGAAATTCAAATAAAAATTCAGATTCTACATCCTAGTGACTTTTGTCTTGTATCTTGACAATTGATGTGACTTACGAAATTTGATTGATTACGGAATTTTAATTGATTTGATTTGAAAATTGATAGAATTGGAGGTCAATATTGACAACCACCAAACGAAAAATATATCTGATAACAATAATGTAATGAATTCATTACAGCACTACTCTTAGTACTGTAATGAACTCATTACGATACCGAAACAGAGAAAAAATATTACGGTCCTAAAGAACAAGCCTTGTTTGTGCCTTCGGACAAAAGTAACTTGTCACTTTTCTGAAATAAATTCCGAAATTTCATAAAGTAGGTACATACTTTATTTCACCAATAAATAAAGTTATTAAGGATTTATTGTTTTAAATCCTGAGTTTAAGAAAATTTATCTATATTTATTGAAAAAGAGGGGTCTGAAAAAGGTGTAAGGATCTCCCTTACCCTGTTTGTGATGACGAAAATGGAGATTATCCTGAGATATAGAGAAAATGAGAACTTCAGCATCTATGTGTATTTTCAGAGTTTTGCAATTGCGTCCAAAGATGTATTATGAGAATATTTCCTTTGGGAATTTAAAAAGCAGCAATTTTTTTCAATCATCCAATTTCAACCGAAACAGACTTGGCAGCGGTCCATCCATACCTGATGACCCCAGCTCCTCGTCTTTCGGCCTCGGCCACCTATAATCCGGCCAGAAGACGGTCTATCAAAAAGAATCCAATTAAAATCCCATACGAAAAAGCTTGTTAGCTATCCCAGGCTCATCATATCGAAAGTTATGATTTTTTTCGCGCTCCGCCGAGTCCGACAGTTCCGCTCGGTTTGGTCGTGAGTAAAACGGAGCCCCCGGTTTGCGTTTTTTCCGCCCGCAATCTCATTTCGGATCGTTGCGGCTTCTTCGGATGGTCTAGCTGGCTGGGAAATATTGTTACGAGCTGAATATTATAGCGTTTGGGTGGCAGGGCTCGGTTTGAATTGTTTTCTGCTGTTTTGTTCCCAGCAAATAAGAAATGGAGAAACCGCCGGCTCTGGCCTTTTTATCATCGTTTCACCAGAACGCGTTTTTATTGCTTTCCATGCGGGTACTTAAGGAAATATGGTTACTATGAAAAACCTCCCATTTCCATATAACAATATGGCGTCTCCAAGAAAATACGATTTATATTCCTCGTTTTAAGCCTCAAGCAGAAGCTGTAGTTTGTGCTGGCTACCGAAAGTTCACTGGTTCGAAACCCCGATGAGAATTTTTTTTCAATAAGATTTCACAGTTCAAACCTTCATTACACCAATATTCGGCCCGGTTGTCAGACATTCCGCTTAACTAAATCCGGAGCTCTCTATTTTGAGCTAAGAGAGCCTTGGTAGTGGATTGTTTATCGCTGTGTTCTTTTTTTACCTGTCTTGGGCATTCGACAGTCTCTCCCTCCAATTTTCAGTAATGATACAAGCCATCTTGAGGGCAGAACTATGAACTTTGGAACCGACAGTTCATTTTCGGATGTGCGCAAAGTGAATTTGGGTGTCCCTCAAGGTTCAGTCTTGGAGACGCTACCATTCTTACTTTTCCTAAACCATCTGCCCTCCAACTTGAAAAGAGATGATGATCACTGCAACGGCTAGTCAGGATCTTCTTCTCCATTCGAACAAGGTAAGAATAATTCTGTTCGCCGATGACACCTCTGCAGTAGTTATTGCGCAGATCTTTGACTAGTAGAAGAGATTATGTCACCTCTTAGTTCATTGCTTTTTTATTGGTGTCATTCTAATTCCATAATGATCAAAATCTATTTAGATGAAGTTATTTTATTCGCGCAGAATGCCATCGAAGGGTACCACTCATATCAATGGTATTGGTGAAAAACTCAAAAGTTCATACTTTGCCTCTAGTAGAGTTCGAAATTCACTCGCTTTGCGACCTATCCTGAACGTTAACTAGAGTTTGGTGCACAATCAGCTATCATAACATCCTGCTCTGGGGTAATTCATTGGGTATTGGCATACATAATACTGCTAGATTCGAATTTTCACCAATGTAACAGTGTATTTTGATTTTGTTTCGACAAGATGAATGGAGTATTATTATTGAAATGAATGGAAATTGCCCATTCGTCCACAGTGTCCTTTAGCTTCATTGTACATCAAGACATAATGTTTATCATACCGGATGACCCATTTTAAAAAAGCCCCTGGAAAAATTTCTTCGGGATACTGGATCAGAAAAAGTTTCGAAAAAAATCCTGAGCACATTGAATGCAGACATTCGACCTGACGTTGAAAGTAGATTCCGAAAGGTTATTTGAAGGTTAAGAAATTGAATTTATACCACCTGCATCTGTTTGCAATACTTATAGTTTCAAAATTCACCGTGTGGTGGGATTTTATTATCGAGGTGTCATAAACAGGGTTTTGTTCCACGATAAAGTCTTCAGATTGTAAGAAATTCTTAGGTTTACAAGTTGATGAAAATTTATTCCAGCAAAATATTTTTGTAAGACTATGAGTAGGGTATTTAAGCAGCAATCACCAAAATAGGTGGCATCAAATGATATCGTAATTTAGGTGGGTAGCAAATATTAAATCAAAGATGTTGAAGTTTTCGAGTTACAAGAAAAAAATTGAAAAAATTCGATAAAAAAAATTGCTCTTTTAATAATGACTATTACGAAGCAGTAATGAAAATAGGTAATTTTTTTATTTTTTCAGTATTTCGTATTAATTATTGTTTTTCGTCTTGTTATTCCGATATTTATCTTCTAGAAAGAATAATATGATTGACTCATCCTATATACCTATAGACTGGGATACAAATTTTAATGATGTATTACTGTGATCATAGAGAATACAAAAGAAAATTATTTTACGAGTACCAAAATATCAGGTGATTTTTTAACTATTATCGTTTTGACAACACTTCAAACATCTTCAGTTTGGTCTATAATTTAACCATGAAACGTCTTACGAATAAGCAACGCTTGTATGTTTTTTGAAGATTTTCTATAGCTATCAAAAACTATAGAAACTCTGGTTTTTTGATACTGAAATGTTTCCAGAGTGAGTTTGTATGAACTATAGTAGTCGAAAAAATCATGATATCACATTTAAAATTTTCGTCTGATGTTTTTGCTCTCACCCTGTACACCGAGTTGCGTCGAAATCCCCGATCTGACTAATTAAACAGACCTGAATTCGGATACAAATAAAATTTCGCAGCGATGAAAACGATATTACAACAAAAAATTTAATGGATTTTAATCGCCCGCAATTACACGCTCCATGATCAAATAGAAACATGATTTCTCCACGCCGTGAACGTTGAATTATTAGCCAGAAATCATGTTGCAACATTTAGCAATATCGTAGTCGCGTTCCTTCTCCACAATTAGCACAAATCACCATTTGCAATTCAAACACAGTAGAGCAAACTGGACGTTGCTATTAATCAGGAATGTAATTGACTGATAGGTTATTAGCGTGAATTTCCTATCATATTTAGTGTTGGCCTAGGTAGAGAGCGATGGCGTAGCTTCTAAGGAGTGTACTGGCACTTTCTGATACATAATTCATGATAATTAAGTTAAGGAAAAGTTCAATAAGAAATTCTCTTTGAAATTTTCAAAGGTTACGTAATTATCCTAATATGACCCTCTCTTTTTCAATGTGAAGTTTCCACTTTAAAGTGTTCATTAATTTTACAACAAATATTATTTAAAGTTTTTTTCGAGTAAACAAAAGAAGTTGATAGGTATATACATTGTTTATTCTTTATAAGTGTATTTCCGCAATAATGTGCCACTTCTTTCGGTATTTAATCAAAAGATATTGAAAACCCACAAAAATGGCAGAATTGAACACATTATAATTTATAATTAACAATTTATAATTATGTACTTATATACATTAATAATATGAATTGTTATTTTAATCACTAATTTGATTAAACTTATTTCTTCGATTTAATATGTTTTGAATATTGACTGTTCAAAATCTTCATTCCATTAGCAAGTCAGATATAGAGAGTAATTGCTGCCACAATACTACTCTTGTCACTCAATAACTTCCATCTTATAGACAATTGGAAATTTCTTTCTCTAGTGATTCTTTTTGATTTCACAAATTCAAAGTTACTACGACAAAATGGAATTTCAGTTACTCCGCTGGTTCAATTGTCAAAGGGTTTTTGTGAATTATGTTATTTTCATAACCTGACTATTTTCAGAAGTCGATGGTTTTTCAAAAGGTTCAGACAGTAAGAGTAGCTTCACATATAAGAAAAAAGGAAAACAACTCAGCGAAAAAACCTCATCCTCTCGTACATTGTATGGTCTGGTCAAAAAATTAAGTTGCAACATTCGAACATTATATCTCCGCTTCTGAATCTTACGTCGACAAATTGAAGCTCCAGCTGACGTTGACTGCTCTGGCGGATCCAAACCTCGAAATCTGTAAACAGAAAAACACCAGAGCAAAAGTGTTGACCTCAATTTGAAATCTGGACATAAATTTGACCAGGCAAACATTATATCAAATCGATATAAATAATTGACCAACCATTTTAAAATTGAATCCGAAACTTCAGGTATAGCCTTGAAAGCATCCTGAACTATATAGAGAATGTTTCAAAATAAGGTTCCGTAAATTCGGGATCTTATTCCTCAGATAATTCTATGATACAAAATCCCTATGGGGCATGAGTATCTCTCTGATGCATTGTTTCTGGGATACAAGATGTTGAAATGAAAAAAAAATAATTTTCCAAAATATTTTAAAAACGGTACACGTTTTCTTGAAGTTTTGGTGGATTATGGGTACATTGAAGCACATTTTTTTCATTTAAGAATTATTTTTTAATCTTACTAGTGGCGCCATACAGACTTTTTGCGAACTGATTAAGTGAAGAAAATTGTATGCCAATGTTTTACAGTAAAATGTTGTCTTGAGTTTTTCAACAAGTTTTTATTGCGCCTTTTAGTTGATTTTTTGATTCAACATTGCCTTTTTCTTATAGTCTTAAATGAATTCTGTAAAATGCTCTTCATATAACCGTGTAGGTCGCTCAACTGAATTACTTTTGAAGAGAATGCTACCTATTTTAACGTTCATGACCTGTTTTTACACGATTCAGAACAGACTATATTCTCCTGGAAGAATGATTTAATCAATTGAAATGAATGGATTCACTACCGTTTTAATTCAAGTCCTGTTATTCATCAGACATCATTGCACTAAAGTTGAAACGCATCTTCAATTTTCGATTTTACGAATCGGAAATTTCTCGAATCTAACAGCATTAATGAAATTGCCCAATTGTCATCTTAGAATCTTCAACCGATTTTCAGATGTAATCGTTCAACGGCTGATTTTATTTCGCATGCACAACAAGCACTTGAAGCTTTCGATCATGAGTGAGAGGGTCAGGTCAGATTCTTCGTCGGATAAATATTAAGACAATTTACTATCGAGTCCGACCCTGTGCCCCGCGTAGGAGGCTTGGCAGCCAAGTAAATCAGGGGCCAGGAAAATGCCATGATTTGCATGGAACTTGCATGACTCGACCTGCATACATGAAGGGAAGGTTAATAGCGTTTATTTACACACACACAAATCAATAATCGGCGACTTCAAAGGGATAATGCGAGAATTTCACACTGCACTTTTATCTCACTCCGATCTCTAATTCACCCTGTGTACGACTTGATTGAGGGGCTGAGAACTCCAGAAATGTCACAGCAATTACGTCAATAAAATATATATAATATAAGAAGTTATGGGATTTCAACTGTTCTTGGAATGCAGTGTTCTGTAGGTGAGTTTTTCCTCCATTTTTTAGTTTCATGTTGTCTGAAACCTCATCCACAAATTTAAGAGTATTTCCATGTGTTTGTTCTTTCTATTATTATTACGAGAAATTAGAGCTGAGGTCTAAACCCTATAAAAGATAAGAAAAAATATTTCAAATGAAGTACATGCTCACAAAAAGAGGAGATATTCTATAAAATATCAAAATGGCAGTCTGTCAAGTAAACCATGAATTTAAATATTTTTAGATTGGAAATTTTGTTTTATTTGAGAGATAGCTTGTATAGATTCTGAATTAAAGTGAAATACACAAAACGGTAATATTTGAGAGCATGGACAGTGGTTTAAATTTTTTTTAATGTTTCAAAAGAGTAGGTGTATCAGAGAAAAGAGCAAGTTTTCATCCAATAAAAATATCTCTTGTAAAATCTACCAAGCACTATTGAAATGTCTTCTTGCAACAGCAATGCGGAATTCGAGATAGGAAATTAGCAAGAGAGCAAATTGGTCTAATCATTGTGAAAACCGAAAGTAGCCTTCATCCGGCCTCAACGTCAAATTGCCGATTTCGAAGCATCAAAAATCAGAGTCCAATTAGCATCGGATACCAATTTGCCCGAAAAAATTGGGCTAACAGAAAAGCGGCATCTCAAGCAGGCTGTTTTGTAATGGATACCGATCTCGGCCATTAGATAATTGAATTAGTAGTTGCTGCTGCATCGTAATTAATGAATTAAATGACCGTATCCGTATACCAATGAGTTTCGTGGAGTAGAAAGTTTGGTTTCCGCGAAGACAATAGCTGTTACCACCATAAATCGCCAATAAAAGTGTCCGCGACTGATATTTTTTAGAGCCACTATAAAACCGTGATTCTGAATGCCCATTTGTGTTCTCGACTTAACCGGTTGTATTATTGCGGTTGGGATGCCGACAAAGCAACTTTAGTTCTTCTAATGTCAACTAATGGCCGCAGTCCTCTAAGTACTGCTATAAAGGTGGAGGATGGTTGACCAGGGTCTTCGTTCTTCGATTCGAACCGCGCAATAATTGGTTACAGATATTATATTTCGGAGTAGAAAATGTTATTTCGGTTCATTCACTGATCTACTTGAAACACATTCGAAAAAAACTTTGAGCCGAAGAAAATTCGTACGAATAAAAAAATTTACAACCAATGATTTTTCACAAGTCAATTGACAATTTTTGCCTTGATATAATATCGAAATATTACTTTTCAATAAATTATAGCAGATAAGTTGCATCTTATTTTATTCTTCTATATTATGAATTTTTACCTTAAAATATTAATTGAAAGTTCAAAATACAAATGCCGTTTCTGCACTGAGAGAAATAAATTTGTTTTTATCAATAAAGTATTTATTTCGAGATTATTCATTAACAGACAAATCCACTTATTAATCTTCAATTTATTTATTAACTAACAGATCTTGCCTCTGAAAGAATTCATTCATATATAACGAAATATTTATTTACACGGTATTTGTTAATATTTAATATATTTGGGTATGATGTATTTCATTTAAACTGCAGTTCTCTTCAAATATAAGATATATTAATTGAAAACATATGTTCATTTGGTAATAAACGAACGTTTTGTTTCTATTACTAAATGATTCTAAACTTCCACCACTCCACGATATGTTTACTCAAAATACAGGATTTATTAACAATGAACAAACCGCACTTGACATGTTTCAGTCATCTTGGCTAGTTAACATTGTTCGGTGGTCGGTAGATTCAACCATGGAGGTGAAGAATTAAAACTAACAAACTAACATCGTATTCTGGGAGAGTCGCCAACCGAAGATCAGATGGAACCTTCAACCTTCCCAAAAGCACAGTTGGTTAGCGCATTGGACTAGTATTTCGAGGGTCGCAGGTTCAAATCCTGCACGGACTGGTCATTATTCCAGAATTCAATTCCGTCTGCAAAGCCATTAATTTTCAATTTTGCTATCAGACGTTAACATTCATTCATAATTCATGCAGTTTGTTAATTATTACTAAATATATTTATTTCAGTGTAATGCGTCTTTATTCGGTATTATTGAATGTTATTATTCATAAATAAATGTGATATAATATTGAGTGAAGGTGATTTGCGAAAACTTAAATAAATTCTTTATTTCCATGAAAGAAATATTTATTTGTCCATTTGGCCAATAAATGATTTATTAACTTTAACGCATGATCGATAATATCAAGTGAATACTTCTCTCAGTGTGTTGTATATTATTGTAGGTATAAACAAGGCATAAACCATATCGATTTGGTATATAATAGATTATTAAGATGATATGAAGTTGTTAGGGTAACTGCAAAAAAAATTGAAAAACAATATTTTTAAATAATAGAAGAAAGGAGCCTTGCGCACTAATTTGTCAGTGGCGAAATACTTTCAAAAAATTGTTGCCTAACAATGAAACTAGAAATAACACGTCGAACTATAAAATTTTGGTATGTCTATGTCTGACTCCTTCATCAGAAAAATTCTTAAATATTTCAATCGATATACAGGGTATCCCAATATACCTTTTCCGAAGAATTTTCTCAGCCATTACCGAAGATAAGAATTTGAAAATTTCATGTTCTTCAATTCGTTCAAAGAACCTTCATTTGAGAAAAACAAAAGTAGAAAATCACTTCTGGTTTGAACGGAAGTGACTCTGACCACTCTGTATATTTTCTGCAATGGCTGAGATAATCCATTGGAACAGTTATACTAGAATTATCCTGAAAATTCTCTCTCCCAGTCTCTGAAAAAAAATTATTAAAAATTTTGAAATAATACAAGAAAGGCCCCTGCACTGAGAGAAATAAATTTGTTTTTATCAATAAAGTATTTATTTCGAGATTATTCATTAACAGACAAATCCACTTATTATTCTTTAATTTATTTATTAACTGATATATCTTGCCTCTGAAAGAATTCATTCATATATAACGAAATATTTATTTACACGGTATTTGTTAATATTTAATATATTTGGGTATGATGTATTTCATTTAAACTGCAGTTCTCTTCAAATATAAGATATATTAATTGAAAACATATGTTCATTTGGTAATAAACGAACGTTTGGTTTCTATTACTGAATGATTCTAAACTTCCACCACTCCACGATATGTTTACTCAAAATACAGGATTTATTAACAATGAACAAACCGCATTTGACATGTTTCAGTCATCTTGGCTAGTTAACATTGTTCGGTGGTCGGTAGATTCAACTACCCGACTCCTTCCGATAAATCGCGAATGACGCAATCGGATGAAAGGTAAAAATCGAATCATCGATCACCACCGATAGCGAATAAGTTCCCCTTCCAACCCTAACTCTCCAAAGAATTCTTCACGAGCGTCATAGTTCATGATGAATCAAAACTAACAAACTAACAACAAATTCTGGGAGAGTCGCCAATGGCACAGTTGGTTAGCTCATTGGGTTAGTAATTCGAGGGTCGCAGGTTCAAATCCTGCACAGACTGGTCATTATTCCAGAATTCAATTCCGTCTGCAAAGCCATTAAGTTTCAATTTTGCTATCAGACGTTAACATTTATTCATAATTCATGCAGTTTGTTAATTATTACTAAATATATTTATTTCAGTGTAATGCGTCTTTATTCGGTATCATTGAATGTTATTATTCATAAATAAATGTGATATAATATTGAGTGAAGGTGATTTGCGAAAACTTAAATAAATTCTTTATTTCCATGAAAGAAATATTTATTTGTCCATTTGGCCAATAAATGATTTATTAACATTAACGCATGATCGATAATATCCAGTGAATACTTCTCTCAGTGTGCGTAAAACTTGAGCAACATTTGTCAGGGGCCTAATCTTTATAAAAAATTGTTGCCTTGAAATAAAAAAGAGAAAACACATCGAACGTTTCGGAGTCAGACTCCTTCGTCAGACAATTTCTTAAGTTTTGCAGTTTTTGCTCAGTATGTCATTAGTTACAAAATTTTAAAAAAATTATCCGATTTAACCGTAATCCAAATTCCCTTATGATCAAAGCGCAGACCCAAATTTTTCGTGTTTAACTGGGTGTTCCTCCAAAACTGTTCGTTATTTAGCTTTTCGCCTAATACATTTTGTGTTCAGCAGGTCATGATATAAAATCAACCGCTCAGTGCTTTGTTCTTTATTTAAATCATTCAACATAATTTACCTCCTTTCGATGCAAGAAATACACAGTACCATTGAGTATAAATACACTGTGTAAATTAATACCGTTGATTCAAGAATACTTCAATCAACGTTAATACTCAATGCCAATAGTCAAGAAATTCCATTAGAAGCCAAATGGAAACTAATGAAATCTTCGGTATTATTTTAGATTGAAGTACAAGCCGAATGCTGTTAAATACCTGATATCTTCTATTCCACGTATCTTCATGAATAGTCCTCCGACCTTACTCTGATTTCTGCCAATTCGCTGGACTAAGAAATTCGCCATTCCAACATCCATCAAATATCGTAAAGAACCGTACATCGGACATACGCAGGTACTTACCGAGTGGACAGGATATTAATTACGCCGCATATTAACAAAGAACTTGATTAATGTAACCACCGTTCTAACCACATACATCAGGAAACTTGATGTACTCATTACAAGTTGAGTGAAAACTGGTAATTAGTGACCTCTATTGAAAAAAAGCGATTGTTCTCTCTTAGTACACAACTTGCGTGATGATCAATGCGATTAATTGAAAATTCATTTGAACGGCAATAGTTCAATCGAAGCGGCGATCAATTTGATCTGCGATTAACGACGGGAGACAATTGGCGTCAAGATCTTAAACTGTGAGATTGCAGGAGAATTAAATCGTTTCAGTGGTTTGGTTCGGATAAATCAGATTTATGTTCATGGAGATGTGTAGGCTCGATTGAATTTTTTCCATGCCTTTCATACATTGAGAGTACCTTCTCATGTTTTTCCTCATTAAAGCTCTGCGCCATCTATCCACACCCAGGCAGGATGAATTTCAAAAAAGCGAGATAGCATTAAAGATCGAAATGAAAGAAAAAATCGAAGGAAATACAAAAATTTTGAGAAAAAACTTCTTCTCGTTTGTTCTTTATAGCTGTTCGAATTTCAGGTGGTAATTTGCAGTCATTTCGAACTCCTTAAGAGAATTCAGAATAAGTTTCTGTTTGTTCGTTCTTTGATTTGGCTTATGCGCGTTTATTGATATTTTTCGTAAAATGTATAAGGCAGAGTTGAGTAATTTTATCGTTTTGAAACTTTACTAATACTTGCAAAGTATATTGCCACCCCCATACAAATCATGAAATGTGACGCATTTTGAGAAATTCATTTTAGGTACAACATATCTCAAAAAGAAATCGAGATTGCCAAACTAGGGCTTCCGAAAGACAAGAAAAATTCGGGGCATGTCATTTGTACATACCTACTGACTTATTGACATTTTTCAAAGGTCCTGTAGAGAACTTGAAAACTTTTCGGGACATCAATAAAAAAGTCACAATCATTGTACATATTTAGATTACAGTAAAATCATCTATTGGCGTTACCATTGATACCTTGAATGAAGAATAAAGGTCTATCAAAATGGATGCCAATTGTTTCTGATTTGCAGTAACGTAATATCAATTTTCATTATAGGGAAGAAATAATAGTACGTAGTCTGAAGGAAAATAATTTTTCGTATCTATAAGGCTGAAGGATCTAGGTCCCTTTCAATTTTCCAATTACGTTATTTTATTAAGTCATTGGAACACATCTCACTTTAATCGAATAAAAGGATTAGAATCTCAAGAAAATCGGAATCACAAACATCATATTTATTCGATAAGAATGATAGAAATAAAATTTACAAACAAAAAAACATGATAAATTAGCTGTTCCTAACGTATTCTGATGATATTATAATGTATATAATATATGAAATTACAAGCATGATGGTGAAATAAAATATTATCATAGCTGGTATGAAAACTAATTGAAATTATTATTATCATTTCGCAAATTTTCGCACAGAATAACTTCTAAATTGAATGAAAAGTGATTCAATTCGCATTCGTAAACTTTTCAATGAAAGTGTCTAAAGAGTTTCCACTGTTTGATAATTTACTTACTTATTTCATATTTCATTCAAGGTATTACTATCTTTGGTGAGCATTTTCTCTTAACCTAACAAAAGTGGTTCGATCGAAAAAATTTTCGTCGTAATGGTTGGAACCATTACTGATGTTTATTTTCATTTTGGACATTTTCCTTAATTATCTTTGACTATTTCATAGCTTGTTCCTTAACATGTGGGAAACTAAAAAAAAGCAAATATTATAATTCAACATATTAAAAAATGACAACCATGTCTATGAGGAGGGTGGAATTTTCAAATAGAAAAAATCGCATTCAAATGAAACACTGGAGAATCGAACAAATAAAAATAAATTAAAAAATAATTCTTAATTCGATAACCACGACCCCGACAACTATTTTCCGAAATTGAATCACCCGAGACAGCGACCTTTGAAAGACATAAACGAACAATGATTCACAGAAGGTCTAACAAGATGGCTACTTCCGTTCGCCACTCAAGTAATTCAATCGCCGACTATCTTTCCTTCCCTTCCTTTTTTATTCAATTCCTGGTACCCCTGATATCGCAAATTTCTGTGTTTTCACGATAATCGAATCAAAGAGAGTTCGTTCTTCTTCTTCCTCGTTTGTCGGCCTCGGCGGGCCGCCAAAGCGGCCGCTCGCGACCTTAAACGTCCTGTGAGAAAGTGGCTCCGTCGGAAAGCATTATAACCGCCGTGGGCCGTTATATAATCAGCTTCTCATTGGAATCGTCGATTCGTAATAAGAGAACCCGAATAATCACATAACCAAATCGCGTTCTCAGACAATTTAGAGATGATTGCGGCTAGCTGCCGTACGTGGTTCGCTACCGATGCCCGAGCCGAGCAGCTACGCAACAAAAAATAATGCTACGTGATGGCTACGGCGGTCCGAAAGAGTCTGTAATCTCGACGGCTACCGTCTTTAGCAGATCCGGATGCTGGCAGACATAAGAGACCGATCCTAATTTGCTAAGGCGAGAGGGACCCGAGATCGTTGTAAATATTGGGATTTGCGGGGTTTTGATCTACGGGGTGGTCAAGATGTCCTTGATTTTTACTTTGTTCTGATTGCTCACGAAGTGAATCTCTGCGTTTTTTTGTTGAAGCTTTCTCCTGAATTTGATTTGTTATACTGCTCCTTTTATTTTAACAATGAAAATTACCATGAATTTTTCTTTTCTTCAAATGTAACGCACGAAATCTCACATGAAGCTTCGTTTTTCAGTGTGAGTCTTTGACTTGACATATGTTTTAACAATAGACTCTTGAGTTCAGATAAATATTTTTTTCGTATACATACCATTTTTTTCCGATTCAGCCAATTTAAACTTTCGTAATGAGTTTAAACCCAAAAATGTAACAGAAATTCAATTCTATGAATCTTTTGAACAGAGATAGCATTCAGCCGAAGTGATCAAATGTTTAAATTCGTTGATACAGATTTTTTTTAATGATTAAATTACTCGAAAATTGCTCATTTCACGAGATTTCACGACGAACATTTTTATTTTCCAAAATGGCCAAAATTAAAAAAAAAAGTCAAGTACAATTATGGAATGTAATGGTATGTGATCGACATAATGAAAAAATAAAACATATTAGTGGAATTTCGTGTTTATAGAGGATTCACTCCATCAATGAAAACCTTCCTGAAAATATTTCATTCGAATAAATCATTTCAACCGAGCCTAATCCGAAAAAGTGGTAAAGACGAAGAGTGTTTCTCTTGAACTCAGGAATCTTCCGTCAAAATATATGTACAAGTCAAACACTCAACCTTTTTATTGACAATTGTCATTATTCTTACTTACAACGCAAATAATCCAATAAAATCCTGAAATGGTTTTGACCTTCTTATAATGCCACCAAGAGCAATCCTACAATTTTCGGAATAGGACATCCGACTTCAATATGTAATTAGTAAAAAATGTATTTTGTTATTTGCTCTGATGAGGACATAATAGACCTTGCAATCTAAAATCTTCTGTGATTGTAATACACTCTTTAGGAAATCTCGAAGATCTTTCTTCAATCTCAATTGTTGTCTTCACTTCACTGCTCGTTACCTTCTGGAATGAATAGCTCCGCGGATTTCAAAAAGTTTGAACTAATGCACTAGATTCTGATAAATAATGCATGCAGTGTCTCTATACTCTCGATTGAACTATTGAACATTTGTGAAACCATATCACAATCCAATGTGTCCCAAGAATTCTCGTTAGAATATATTTGGAAGGATCGAAATTCACATTTACGACTTATGAGCTTTGACTGAAGGCAAGCTGTAGACTATGTAATGGTGAAAACAGTTCCAATGGGGGGGGGGGTTTACAATAGCTCCAAGGTCGCAGTGCGAAACCCCCTTAAAATCTACAGTCAACGAGCAAATCAATTGGAAAAAATTATTGCCTATTAATGAATAAATATCACTACTCCTTAATATTAACTTTTTGGAGTCTATACCAGACTCTTTCATCAAACTAAGGCCGTCCACTCACGTACAGTTTTAACTGTCAGTTTCAACAGTGTCTATAGTTGAAATTCTCGATTTTTGTAGTACTGTTTAACTGAGAAATATGAACAGTAGAAACTGACAGTTAAAACTGTACGTGAGTGGCCGGCCTAACATTACTCAACAAACTGATTTGCTCCTGACAAATTAGATCAAGATTGAAATTTGGAGTGAAGAGGTTCAGAAAAAGAAGTAGGAATCATTTTGTCTAAATTCCAACACGAGGATAGGGAAGGCCCCAGATTGGAACCCTGTGGAACTCCAGAACAGTGATTATAGAATTTTCTATTGGAATGTTTCCCATCGATTAGTTTAGAGTGACCCTTGAAGGACTTATAGATTAGTTTCAATATCAAAGGCTTAGAGTTTTAAAATATTCACATGGAACGTTTGACTCATTTAAGACGAATTGTCATTTGATAACTCAGACTCTTGTTATGTCAATTCTGGAATATGAAAAACTAATAGTATGTTTTTATCGAGTATTGTAGCATTGAAAAGCAGAATTTGTTCATTTGTGTTCTGATGAACATATTTCACACGTGAGAATGGAGAACATCAAAAACGTGCGAAAGTTGACCTCTGTGATGTCTTGTTGTTTTCCTCCATACGTGTTTTCTTTCCTCCTCTACCGTCAGTTAATGTTGGTGTGAGTCCGGATGAACACAACGCAACGAAGGTCCAAAGAAACATCCATTTGGGTGGTCGCACACTACAGCGTGTCCATTGTCACCGAAGAATTGGAAATTTCAAGATTGGAGCATTGTAGAACCGCTATGCCTTATGAGCTTTTTCCGACAAAAACTCTAATGATACCCTTTCGGGCTATTAAAGTAATTACATGTAAACATCGTCGATACTCACCTGGTTAGTACATGATATCATTACGTCTAATAAGGCTATTAGAGCCAAACTAATTGTCGACGTATGAGCCTCGATTGTATGGTGATTTACAGCGTTGTGCCTTTTTTTTTGCCGTGATAATTTTCTCAATTACGGTGTCACTTCTTGAACTTTCGCGGTCGATTCGTGATGGTACCGTTTTCCGCCTCTAAATCTGAAATAGCGGGCTTAACCCCAATTTAACAGTTCAAGAACGTTGCAATTAATTCTACTCCAAATGGATTGGTGTCAAATTAGGATTAATAAGTATAATTTTAGAGAAAGCAGTTCTGTATTCTTTCTAGATTTCGCTTTTCAACAGATTCAGAAGTATATTATCGCTTTAACAGGTTCATAACCTCGCGAACAGCATCGATTATTTCTGGAACAAATGATTTTGGACGATATACGAAACTAGACTTCGATACACTTCGCCAAAAATTGAATGAAGTTGATCGATGCACTGTTGCTGAGTTAATCCACGTCGAAAGTTGAAAAAAATTATCCTACGAGAATGTTCACGATTTACCTAATTCCATAAATTGGTCAAGATGAATCTTTTAGGGGACTATAAAAATCACAAATAGCGTCCGTATGTCAAAAGTTTCTGAGTACGCAAAATCTCAATAATGTCCAATTTAAGGACAATGGTCGATCAAAACAATTCTCAACGCATTGATAATATTCATAAGTGGAATCTCAACGAAAGTTTTCAACTTTAAAACTCATGGGAAGTGTAAACAGCTCCATCAATAGAGAAAAAATTCGTGAAAAACTGTTGTGAATTTCCTTAGGACAATAAGGTACTGCTTGTTTTTATCTTTCTGTACTCACGAGGCGCCACTGTGCTTCATAGTGAATTAACTGAGCAACGTTCCTCCCGTACTTTTCAAATAAAAAAAGGAACCATAAAAATGAAGATGAATTAAGGGATATAAATCCAATCTCAACGATAATAACCAAGATCCTGTTACCAATTTGGAATAGCAAAACAAGAACCGCTTCAATTAACTCCCCAAAAGACCAGAACTTGTTTATTTTAATAATGACTATAAGAATATGCCTGCCCCAAATTTAAGCTCTCTACGACTCAATTTATATTTCATAAAAAAGGGAAATAAATCTGTTTGTGTGAATTAGGCGCGGAACTTGGAGTTTTTTACTGCGTTTGTCTGTGGACTATCAACTACTGTCCAGCATTTATCTTAGTCTTATCTTGGACGTTTTACCTGGCAACTCGGGAATTTATTATTTCTAATAAAAGTTATCGAGGAACTGTAACAATTAAGGAGATAAGGTGTTGTCGAGTAAAGAAGAAAGGTATTGGGTGTTGCTTTAAATGGGTGCTTGTAAACCTACTGAATTTCTTAGATAAGGTTTATTGTTCATAAAGAAGTTAATGGGCCACAACATGGAACCTTTCAGGTATCTATTGCAACAATGGTGAATCACTTTTGGAAGTGTATAAATTCGAATAGCTGTGATCAACTATAATGAAAATTCGAAAATGGCCCCAATCAGTTACCTATTTATAAATAAGCGAAAACTATATTATATAAACTAATAATGAACAGGGAAATTGTACTTCATCAGGTAAATTTTCTCGAACCATACTGAAAGGCCCGTGATCGACAAACTTTACAGGAAGTAACCTGATTATATCAATTGAGTGTTCAGAACGAGAAGTGCCCAGGGTACTCACAGTGTGCTCATAATATTCCCAGATATTTTCTAGTATTAAACCTGTGACAGCTTGAGTTGTTTGTAATTGTGTTTCGATATATGAACTCACAAGTATTATACTGTTGTTGTAAGTCCATCATCTAACATTCAGCAAAACGTTCTCACTTTGAAAACATCTTTGGTTTTTCAATCATTATAGTAAGTAACCAATTCTGGGTAAAAAATGGAGCTTTTTTTTGTATCTCGAATAGGTACTACCTTAGATAATATTCTCATAAGAGAAAAAACCTTCTTCGAAACATTCATGAGTAAAATTTCTCAACTCATACAAATTTCAAACTCTTTTAATTCATTTGTTGCATTGATGGTTGTTCCATTTTAGAATTTTTTTCATCATCAAGTGTTGGATATTTTCGTCTTTAGATATTCTTATTCGAAAATGAGCACTCACTCGAAAATATGAGAAATTTCGTCTTTTTGAAGTTGAGAATTTTCATCTAACCAGCATTTCATCTCATGAAGTCCCATTTCAGATGGAGCTTTCGTATTTTGCCAGATGTGAGGGAAGGAAAGCGAAACATTATGAACAGAATATAAAATGATATTTCTTTCAAGGTCCACATATCATTGATGTATAGCAGAAATAGTTCAAGACCTAGGAATGTTCTCTCCGGAATGCTAAAGGTTTGTTGGATGAAAATAATATATGGGATAAATCAGATCAACGTCACCATCATGGTATTTAATATTATTCTATGGTCACCATGTATTGTCAAATGTCAATTGACAAAATTCTCACGATTCTGAAGATTTCCATTAATTCAAGGGTTTTTCTGATGAAGGAATCTGATTTAAACTCTGAAACACATTCACAAAGCCTACAAATAAAATAACCATCTTTTTAACTCGCACAAGCTTCAAATAGCACTTGAGGGGTTTCACAGAAACCTGGAAGACTTGGCAGGAATACAATACAATAGAATACAGTGGAACCTGAACTGTTTTACCCCCAATCTCCAATGCAAAGAAATTTGATGTCCAGTGCATTAACCATATAAGGCCTCAGAAGTAGGTATGGTCTTACAAAACAACTCGTCTTTTGGATCCTGTTTCTTCAATAAAATTGCATTTATATCGTAATACGACGAGATAAAGCCTAATCTTGAGCAAACTTATCAAATTTGTCAACATAGTTTTTAATAGTTTTCGACAGGAGAAATCTCTGCCTACAAGAAAATCTGAATATACAATCCCAGTTCATTCTAAAGTCATTGTCGGTATGTTTCCGATTGTCCTGTTATTTTCGAATTGTACTATCGTAAACCCCCATTTAGTCGTCAATAATTCATCACTTGTTTCTCCACTCCTTGTGTCTAAATGAACCGCCTTTCAATTTGATGTAATAGAGAGCCAATATCATATCAGTGTTCAATTACAAAACACAATGCGATATTCATTGTGCATATTAGTGTTCCTATATAATCACGATGGTGCCGCATCATTCAGATGGGATTGAATTCCTATATGTACTCGGCGAAACTAATCATTTTACGACTCCGATATAACATCCTGCTAAATCTTAGAAATATAAACGGCTTTCGACTAAAAACGAGGTCGAGAAGGCAAATCGAAATTATTTAGCAGGATATTACCACTCGTAGGCAGTTGAATTGAGCTCTGACTCGATGGTAATTCAATCATTATTTTCAGCGCTCAACTCTCAATCATTCGTTTTCCAAAACGTTTAACCGTGTTCAACCCAAACCTTGCAATGTCGATTTGAATAAATAAATCTATATTTTCCATCGCAAAACCTGCAAAAAATGACGTCCAAAAGAAAACAAAACATATTTTCACCCATTTCTTACAAAAATTCATTTACCAAAAATTTTCATATGCTCTTGACCTCGTATTTTATACAATCCGAAAACCGTCATACCTATGATTCAAATACCTTTCAAAACAAGATGTATTTGAAACAATCAAGTTTGTATATTGAATATACAGCCCACTCAAAGTCAAAATTCAACGGTGAGATGGTTTCCCAAACTACAATTCCATGTCATCCAATAGATTCAAAATTTGCAATATTCCTCTTTGAGGTAATAAACCCAGAACTTTTCTCCATGACGTATTCTGCTCAATTTCGTACTGAGCCAAATTAAGGGTGGAGACTTATTAATACATTTAGATAGAATCGTAAAAAAATTTGCTAATGTTTTAAAACAATATTCAGACATTAATCTACTTTTTTCTCAATCATTCTACTGTTGATTATATTCCTGTAGTTTTCTTCTCATTAAAATAAGTTCATATATTACTAGCCAATGCTCAATTGTTAAGTACATAGGTGATAGAGGCAATACTGGCAATATCTTGATTTTTCTCTCCACCAATGATTACGTCATCAGAAATGATATTGGACCCAGGATACTGGTTGCGGTATTCCATAATCACAAATACGTGCTGAAGAAAGACCTTACGACCGTCCTTCTAATAACTCCTTTTTTATTTCTATTTATCAGCCAACAATTTTTTCAAACTGATTTGTTCCTGAAAGAGGAGAAATAATATTGCGCCCAAGATGCTGCCTTGTGTTACCCCATTATATATATATATATATTCTTTTGAATAAGAGAGCTAAAATAATACAATAAATGTTGAAACAAAAAGAACCTAAGCTGAGGTAAAAAAAGGAACGGGGTACCACAACATTCTTCGTATGATACTATAGTATCATACGATACTTTCATCAACCAGTATCATACGATACTATAGAGCCAGGGGAAAAAACCTGTCTCCCCGTTAAAAAAATAAAATAAAATTGTTGTATCTGAATATTCTATATAGAAGGACATCACGATCAGCGGGACGGCTCTTCGGAGGAAGGATTTCCAAACACAAACTCCAACCTGAAAATAAAAAAAGCCAGAACAGCAAGAGAATTCAATTTATACTTCATCAAATTGATCTGAAATTTTCAACCCATTGCAAAAATGAGTTTGATATATTGTGTATGGCTCTAATGCCATCTTGGAATTTATAAATCGAACAATTATTAATTAGGTGTTCAACTGTTTCCTCTGATTCACCACATTCACAATTAGGACTATCAACCGAATTCCACTTGAAAAGCATGCTGTTGGTACGACCATGACCTGTTCTTATTCGATTAAGAAGGGACCATATTCTCCTGGGAAGGTTAAAACCAGGAACTTTATTCGATGGAACAGATATTAGATCTTTATTAGATAAAGAACATACATCCCATTCGGATTTCCAGATTTCGTTGTAGCTGAAGTTCGAATTCAGAAAGTTATTCGACCAAATAGGTTTACGAGATTTCAGTCTTGGAATTCTATTTTCTGGAACGTAGGAAAGTATCGGAAAAGAATCCGGAAATGAATTGAATTTATTCCAAGAATTCCAAGTTGCAGATTGTCTTCGAATATGGGGAGGAACTATATTCGATAGCACTGGTAGCCATTGAATAGGTGTAGATCGGATGGTTCCAGTAATTATTCTCATTGAAAAATTGAGCTGTGCATCGATTTTCTGAACATGAACACTATTGAGCCAAACAGGGCAACAATATTCAGCGGTGGAAAAAACCAGGGCAAGGGCTGCTGTGCGAAGTGTAGTCGGGTCAGCACCCCATGACGTACCAGCAAGTTTCTGTAGAATGTTATTTCTCGTTTTTAGTTTCATTCGTAAGTCAAATGTGCTTTGTAATTCAGAGAGGAATCTAATTTAACACCTAAGTATTTGGGGGTAAAATTATGTTTCAAAGGAAAGTTCCCGAAAAGGACATTTAATTTTCTGAGTTTTTGATGGTTATTCAAATGAAATAACGAAACCTCGGTTTTATTTGGATTTGGACACAAACGCCATTCGAAAAGATAATTTTTCAAAATTTTCAGATCAGAAAAGATAACTACTTTTTTATTTCTATTTGTCAGCCAACCTTGTTATTCAAACTGATTTTAGACAGGAGCATATCCATTCCTTAAATGTTGGTAATTGATTCAGAAAATCTCAGAAAATTATTTGAGTATTTTAGCGCGCTTCTGCCTACGGACGAGAAAGATAATGCATAAATGTCCATATGTACTATCAAAATCTGAATTTCTTCATGGAAAAACAAAACGAATCAAACGTATTTCAACTGAATATTTTCATTGTTGAACCTTCTATTAGTTTCTACGTGTTCTGGCTGTTGTGGCTGTGACTGAAGATGCGAAAGCTGCTAATTGTATCAAATCGTTCTCGAATAATCTACGATTTTTCATCTAATAACTCTTGAAATTATTCCAGTGAAAAGTAAATTATATGGTATGATGAAATTTCTATTTTTATACTCATCTCGTATTAAAATATTCTTGAATGTATTGCTAGTGAACTAGGATGCCCTAGTAATTTGAATATAATGTATCGTTTGGTTTCGTTTCGGAGGAAAGGTGATTGTGACTAATTTATTAACTCACAGAAGAGAATAAAATTGTTTATGACATGCCGTAGGAATTCTAAGTCATGGTCAACTTCAAGCCATTTAGTGTTGTTTTTTAATACGAAAACAGGCTTTGAAAGAATTTTCATGCTATATTATGTGGGACGATATTGTTCAATTCCGTAAATAAACGCTAAGAAATTATTTCGTTGTGCAACTAGGTGAATCGTCATAATAATAAGATATGAATTAAATTTCTAAGGGGAACCGTGATTAATAAATATCTTGAAACAGTGTCAAATATCATGACAAAATATGGGGAGTAGAAGTATGTTAGCAATTATTTAATGTCAATGTAACCCTTGTCATGAATTTTAGGTATGTCTGAAAATTTGGGATATCCTTGAGTGTTTATTCTTCTTGAGTAATAATTTATGATAATAATTTGGATGAAAGATTTATGGATTGTCATCATGTATAGAAGCTTATTTAATGTTCAGTAAATTCGAAAGACAAGAGAACAAGTGAGTTTGAGCTACTGGAGCTACTTAGCATCATTCGACATGTTTTTACAGCTGTTAATATCTTATCTTGAATATCATCGTGGTTCAGATTGTAAGTTTGGTTTAATAATTTTTTTATGTCGTCAATTTATTAGTTCCGGATTACAAGTTTGTTTTTACTAATAGGGGTCTTTTTTATAATGGGCAGGTTCTGAATGAATTTTTCGAAAGTTTCAAAATGAGTAGGTTGCGAAATTTTATTGAATTGAATTTTTTTGATGTATCAGGCTCTCTCCAAGAGAAACAAATCGCAAAAAAATTAATTCAAAATGTTAAAAGTCTGAAATTGTCGAGAATGTAGAAAATTTCGAAAATCATAAAATCTCCTCAAGTTATAGTTGAACTTGGGTGAATCAGAATCTAGCTCATACTCACATTCAGAAACGAGTTTTGTAATTCATAAACAAATAAAATTTGCAGGATCTTATGTTTCGCCCCCATTTATTTTCCTTATGAAAAAACCATATTTGATAGTAACTACTCATTATAAAAGACTCTGTCCCTGAAACCGATTGAAATGTATCCCTGTAGGATTCTGCATTTTCTGAAACTTTCATGTTTTTCCTTCAAAGTTTCCGAAATAGAAACAATTTAAAAATTTTCAAATGATAGAAAAACTGTCTGGAGGATATCAATTGAAAAAATTGTTGTCTATATATAAATGAGTCAACAATAACACTTCCAACTTAAAACGTATCGTTTTGGAATCGAACAAAATCGCAAATCTCCAGAATCGTAGAATTTTAACTTTATCGATGACATTCGTCAATCGTCAAATCGTACAAACATTTTGAATTTTGAAATTTTCTATGTCCTTTTTTTTCAATGAATACCTCCATCCTTATACAACTCTTACTGTATAATTGGTCAGATTATTATCTTTATCCAACAAGATATAGGTGAATGCATTAATTTTTGTTTTTTGATTATCAAGTTTTGTCATTAGATTCTACTTGTTATTCTAATACATTATGTGATCTCAGGTATTGAAAAATATGACCTGCATGCTATGATCAACTAGTTCTTTTATTTTTAGTGCTCTTTTAATGTCCAGGTTTCTTCATTTTTGGAGGTCCTGTAAATAAATATAGGAATCATAAATTCCTTCAAAAGTTCAGTTTTTGTTGATATGAATTATTTCGTGATTCGGAAAGAGTTATTATGTTTAATTTAGAACTGAATTTTCAAATTTTTTTTTGCAATTTTCTTCTCCAAATTTGATTTGGTGTGTGTCATCTATGAATTCTGCTCTATGTTGATTACACCAACAGATTTTTCAAGTGAAATCCACTTCATTATTTCTCATTTCTGTTGTAAATTGAATCAGCCTTATCATTATAGTCATTTTCATAATATCTGCTTCAACTCTCATTTTACGATTATTAGTGTGCGTGTTTTTCCAAACTACCTACGCATGTTTCGATATGAGAAAAATCTTCGACTGGTTAAAAACTATTTTGATGGGAATTTCACTTTATTGAAGAGAATTTATTCTAATAGGCTCTCGTGTGCAAAGATGCATAATATAATGTAGGTACACTAGACTTTTACAATGAAATATTACGTGAACAAGGCCTAGTTTCTACTATACTTTAAAAAATCAGGTGTCTTATTGGAATTTTATACTAGTCAGTCTGTGAACTTGACTACTGTCTAAGACGTGAAATCTACAACTTCGCTTTTGTGGAACTGTTACAAACTATTTCATGAAATATCACTCCTCTAGTTTTCTCGAGATTCTGATTTCTGCACTTATTCTTGAATTCCAGCTCGAACTTCATATGTTTAGCTCCTGTCCTCATATCTTTCGGCAGCCATTCATCATGGAGCGAAGAGGATAAGTCTATTAGTAGAAAACGTAATATCTGCCAATGAAGAAGACGCGTACCGACAAACATAATTAAAACCGAAAATATTTACCAGTTAGCTATCGCAGTCACTTAAACATCTCTTTGACACGACATCCGCCTGCTCTGTCAGAAGAGCGGCGCTCTTCAGATGAAAGAAAACCGAATAATGAGGGAACAAGTGTCGGAGTGTTGAATCAACATGGCTTCCGCGACTTGGCTCTGTTTAACGTCTTATGGCGTTATCTGAGATCAAAGCTTAATGCCATAGTTCTGTTTTGACCGGGGAGAGATCGAAGCTGTTGATAACGACCGCAAGCCTATGATTGATCTTCTTGAGCGGATGTAGAGAGAGACATCTGTCTAATTCCGACCTTGATGAACGCCTTCGCATGCGACGTTTTTGATTGGATTGCCTCACAAGGTTGTGTCGAAGAAATGAGGAATGAAAATATCTATCAGAATTTTTACTTTCCTCTCAGGTGAACATTCGACAATGATGGACCTGAGGAGGCAAAAAGATACGATAACGGAGCCTTCATGGGAAACAACTCTATCGATATCGATTGAAATTTATTTTGGAATGATTCTGCATTTTCTGGAACTACCATTCTCTGAAATAAAACCAATTAAAAAGTTTTTCTCTAGTTCTGTTCATTCTCCAAACCTTGTAGGTTTTTTTTTGGACGAAAATTTTGATATTGCCAATTATTGAGTGGGAGTAAAACTTTTTCGGATAAATTCATTGAGAAATGAATTGATATCATAAAAATTAAATAGAAATCATGGGTTGATGAATGTCAAGAGTAAAAAATCTACGTTTTTGAAGATTTGGGATTTCGTCCGATTTAGATATAGACTCCGAAACGTTACTTCGTTCTTATAGTTCTTATGTATGGATAATTAAGACAGGAAAATTTGCTCCTAACGAATTAGTCCAATAATTATGTAAAGTTTTTAGATTGGTGTTCTTTCAGAGACTGGGAGTGAAAACCCTAAGGAATTTCAGAAGGAACAACTAAGTGTTCATACTTGCACTCTTAGAAATTAAAGACAAATCCAAAAGTTGAAATTATCCACGAAGCTACTTCCTTCTATACCGGATACGAATATAAAAACAGAATTGGAAAATATCAAACGATTTTCCTATTACCTACAACCATTCAAATATCCCGTTCAGAATCCTAAAATATTTTTTTCTCCAGACACGTTGATCTATGAAGGCTAAAATTTCGAATTCGGACTGTCAAAACAATCTAGATCGTGATATGAATTTACCAAAAAAAAAAAAATTATGAATATTTGTCGGGAGTCGAACTCTCCATTCCGAGATATCAAGTGTAGAATGCGAACAGGATGGAAATATTCATTGCCAATCTAAAAAAAATTGAACCGATCTGCAATCATCAGATCAACGACTAGAAATATCGAAGCAGGTGTGCCTCAAGGATCGGTCCTAGGTCCGCTACTATTCAATATATACATGTTGGATTTACCAGAAACCCGAAGCTCAACTTGTAAACGATACGAACATTCTATTCCTGTCGTCAGAAAAAAAGCCTTGAGGGACAACCGCAGAGAGATGTGGACTCAATATTAGAATAATTGTAGAAATTGAGATTTAAAGTAAACCCAAACAAAACCGGTGCTAACCTTTTTCGATTGACAAGAAAAATTAAGAAACATCAAGATAGACGGACAAAGGATCACATGGAGTAAGTAAGTGAAATATCTTGGGGTCATAATATACCTTTTCAACTTCAAATTGAGACTAATCACATTTAAATTGGGATTAAACTATTTCAAAATGAGAATAACTTCAAAATGGTGAACGCAATAGAATTGGGAATAAACACAATCAAAATGGGACTAAACAATTTCACATTGGGAAATGACAGTCCTTTTTTAATCCCAATTTGAATGTGATTAGTCTCAATTTGAAGTTGAAAAGGTATAGATCAAGAGCTGAAATGCAACAAACAAATGGAGGATAATAGAACTAGACAACTACCCTCCCCAACGGAGAAAGCGAACTGTCAATGGAAAATAAAATCCGAATAATAAGTAAATGCTCATACCTGGAATAATGTATGCCGCACCAATAAAGAAGAACTTCAGAAAGTTTTATCAAAACACCACTTGGTATCCCAAGGTACATCAGCAATAAACAGATCAGAGTTGACCTGAAAATTGAAACTATAGAGGAAATAGTACAGGAACAGACAAAAAGAGTATTTCAAAGAAAGTAAGAACATAGCAACGATCAAATAACAAGGATACTCAGAATTCCTGTTAACAAAACTGCCAAAAATATAGCTCTAAATACATACGAAAACTAAAAACAAGAACAAATAAGTAAAAGAGAAAAGTACTTCTATGGAAGCAGGTAAAGAAAACAGAACAAATGAGATGAAAAAAATTCATGAGCTTTCCAACGGATCCACATATGACATATCTTCACATTCGAAAAACTAAAATTGAGCGGTTTTAATTATGATCTATTAGCTGGAGAAATTTTCATTTTATTACAGACATAAGCGTATGCAATCTGTCAATAGACTTTAACCCCTTGGGAATATTTGAAACGACGCAAATAAGATATCTTTTCTTCGGCAGAAGATAAACGTCCCCAAAACCCACCTCGCAGAAATCAAAGAAGGTCCCATTCGATAATGGGCGAGGAAGATTGATCTCTTCATCTCTTCACTTCGTCATTCAGGGTTGTTAAGACACAAAAACGACAGTACGGTCGGCATCTGTCAAACCAATCTCTTCGTGCAACACGTTCGGACGGCAGAAATGTTTCTATTTAGCGGTGAATGGAGTCCATCAGTGGATACGTCGAGAGCCTCCATTGTTGGTTGAACGGCCTCGAATTAAAATCCTTTTTGACGTTCTAATCGAAACGTTAAAGCGGGAAAATGCATCGTTAACTAGATTCGAATGAGGTTGTTCCACTTAACGCACAAAACGCGACCGGCTGTTTAGTGGTCGATTTTTTCTCCAGGTTTTTTGTGGCAGTCGATGTATGGCAAGTTTCTGAAGATACTCCGTGAGGTGATTGATTCTCAGAGGATATTAGAGAATCGTGGTAGAGAAGGAGCACATTTGGTGGTCTATTTAGCACCTTTTTAGACCAATATTTACAAAAATTCGACTTCAACTTGAGCTTTCATATCAACATTCAGATCCGCAATAAAAATCTTAATGGAATTGGAACTGAATGAAAACTTTCCAAGCAGGATTATATCGAAAAAAGACTCAAACTAACAAATATCTAAATTTCAATTTGAATCGCCAAGTAAATGTTAAGGCAAGTATCATAAAATCATTTCATGATAAGGCGTATTAAATTAAATTGGTATCCAAATTTAAAAATACTGACATTAATTTCATTAAAAAGGTGATATGATCATCACCTACCCAGCTTTGCATGGATTTTTCGAAGTTCATCTAGGACATCTTCATAATCTGAATTCAGATATTCGGTTGCGGGTCATGCTTTCAAACTTCAAATCCGTACATCGGCAATGTTGCATTTCCCACCTTGTGTTTGAAAGGTGGAATGGTTTACCTCATGACGTTGTTAATTTAGTGTCAATGAATAGTTCAAAAAACAAATATGACAGGTTGGTTAGACATGGGTGATGCGGGTACTGTTTTTTTTCCTTGCATCAATTTTTTTTTACCAATTCTGATGTATACATTTATATACATAATCGACATAATTTAGCGCAATGGTGTTCGTTTAGCGCCGGTCTTCCTTATTGTAGGTTATATGGTTCCCTTAAATCGAACCTTCAATTGAAACTATTATATCGTTGATGCATATTTGAGTCTCCTATCGGGTTGAACCCCAATCAACTGGGCCAATATATCAGAATTCGAAGTCAAGCCGTTCATCAATCCATTTGGTCTTCAGGCAGAGCAATAAAAGGTACCGCCAAGCGCAAACAAATAACACCTAATCCAGATTAAAGGGACTTGTCTACTGTAATAGTGACATATTGGCTAGAGGGCACCACAGTCGGATAAATCACTGGGACAGCCGCCTGGCCAACTGATTTAGACCTTATTTGTCACCTATTACACACCCTCTGTTTTATTTGCCCGTTCCTATTTGACTCGAAAGCACTCAGCGTATGTTCGGACCGAAGGAAAAGGGTCAGTATGAGGCTGGATGAGATGTAAGAAGTGATTTCGTGAGAGGAATCTACATTTAAAAATTATTGTACAAGCCGAAGATTCACCCTGTAGATGCGTTCCATTTGAATATTTACATCTGGGCTGCCAGAAATGTTGAAAAAAAAATATTAAAGGAATAAAATATATATCAATAATATGAAAACATTTCTGTAACCATATTCTAAATCAGTAAATGATGTGAAAAGGGAGTGAATAAACTTCGATAGAAAAATTATTTGAAATTGTTATAGCTATCTCATCAATACCAACTAATGCTTATACTCGTAGTAATTACGCACATGCTTATTCATTTTTATCCAAATTTTTAATACTCCGTAATGAATTGTGAATTTTTTAGAAAATGTCGTTTTTGTTCAACTCTCTACTAACTTTTGAGGTTTATAATAATTTCTAGGTGAGGTTTTAAAATTGATTCATCTTATACAAAGTTCAGATATTCATTTACGATGTGTGGATAGCGTAAGAAAAAAAAAACTGCGTAATAAAATATTTATAGGTAGAACAGGTAAATTCTAGTTTTTACATCTTATTGCTCAAAAGTTTCACTTATGACTTCTTACAGTTGTATAAAGCTGAGTTAATTTTTTTTCAAATTACTACCCAAATATTTATTGATAATTAATTTGACTTTTCTGAATTATGGCATCAAAGTTGATAGGTTCCGTTGATGAATTTTTTTCAGAAAATTATACATACATATGAAAATCTCATGTAAGGAGACCCTAACAATTGTGTGGCCACTGCGTTGCTAAGATTCGGGTTTTTTATATCAAAGGTTGATTCTGATAGCCAAATGGGTATGGAAAAGAATTCTCGCTGACGTGGAGCACTTATATAAGTTGTTAATAGAAACGAAAATCAACCTTTTGGAGCGTTTTGACTGAAAACATTAAATAACTTCGTATGAATTTTTTCGCTTACTTTTCCACACACTGTCGATATGAATTAAGTGTCTCAATATTTTCCAAATATGCGTGAATTTTCTGGTGTCCATTGTTTGCTAATAAGATCGATTATTACCCAAAAATAACAAGGGGACATAATATTTTCGTCCTGAGTACGCCCCTGGGCTTACTATAATATCGACATCGTCGAAAACCAAGAGAACATTTAAGCGGTTGTATTTCTCTCGACACGTCGTTGAAACTCGTCTTCAAAGTATTTTTTCCACGTTATTAATCGGCGTTAAATGCAAGAATTACTGGGGTTTAGTTAGATATTAATTTGCTCCCAGCGTCCGCCTGTATTTGTTGTAGTTTGTCTGTTTTCGAAACGTTATTGCTCTTGTAGTTTATGAGGTGTCTTCGGCCGATGCCGTTGCCAAGTTTTGGTTGGAGGATAATTTGTAACGTAGGTCACTACGGCGATGACATCTTGTATTACTTCTCACAGTTTAGGAGTGAATATCTTTGTTAGTGGAATGGAGTTGGTTAAAAAATAGTGTCATTAAAATCAGAATGTTAAAAGCTGGAAATTTCATGAGAAATCATATTCAAGAAATGGTTAAGTGTGATTCTATGGAACTGTTGATAATTATGGAAAAACTCGAGATATTTATAAACCGGCTTATCCATCAAAGAGAGTTTTGTACGAAGTAAAAATTCAAAGGGAATCGAAAACATGAAATATTAGAAAAGGAAATGGAAATCATAACTCTCTAGTAACGTCATGATATCTGATTGTGAAAGCCTTAACATATTCAGTATTGTTACTAACAAGGATCAAATGAAAAGCATATTGAATTATTCTTCTGATTATCGATTTGACACATAAGTCATAATCAGTCCAATTGAGAAATTATAGAAATTGCAAGTTTACAAAACAGTTTTAGGCGTTTTGGAGACAGTTGTTCTATATATACGTCCAGGCCTATATACCAATCCCAGTTTCTTCTACGAAATTCATCCGATATAAAAAAAATCCTCAATATGAACACCTATGTCATTCCGGGCGTCCAATCGCACAACCTTTTCGGCCATCATCCGCCACCAAAACGGCCAATCTAGCCAAATCACCTATGTCATTACCGTCTCCGCTGACATCATCCTCTTTTCCAAGGAAACGGACACGCCTAGGGTCGACTGTTTTCGATTTTGCATGCCAATTACAGAGCTCATGAGTTGCTCGCGAGCATATGTCTTAATACGAGACGGAAAAAAGTTAATTATTGCATTGTCGAAGGAGACCCACGACGTCGCTGCCTCTCGCACCGTGTCATTATCCCACATCTGGACAATATTTAATGCGAACGGTGTCCCCGCCTATGATTTCATTACGATTGGAATTGTTTTGCCCGCTTTTTGATTATTTCTAACCGACGCGCGTGGTATCAACAATGACACCGTTAATAAGGCTGTCGACCAAGGCTTTTCTAGGCACGGATGTGACGCACGCCATTGGTATGTGATGATTAAGGATCTGGAGGAAGGCAGGACAAAATTTCTTATGTCCCGAATTACATTCAGACAATTCTGGTGGAAAATTTTCACTGCCAACTTACTGAGAACACATTAGTTTTACCACATCTTACCTCGTCTTAATCTGAGCATTCAAATGAACGCTTAGGCGTTTCTAAACGCGCATTTTGGTAGCGCACGTTTCAAAAAACAAGAGTCCCAATGATTGCGTACACACGCAAAAGCGCGTTTGATTTTAGACCAAACTGTCATGCAACTAAGATAAACATATCCATGAGATTTTGGGCAGTGTTCTTTCCAATTCTATCCATGTGATGGATCAAATCAAGAACATTGCTGTCCTTTTGATGCCAACAGCCTGTAAAGTATCATCGAAATGGAATTCTATGAAGGACTATGCAGGATTAGATAGAAATATTGTATGCTAATAGTTATTTTTGGGAATGTAGTTTACAAGGAAATTGAATGCGACTTGTATTGACTATGCTTTCCCTAGGTCAATATAATTTCGTGAAAGGAAAACAAGTACAATACCGTCCTCCATGTACATGAATAAGAACATTGTGTTCACTTTAATGCAGAGATTATAGCATCATTAAATACTAAATATTTAAAGAGAAATGAACAAGTTATCAACTGGTATCTGAAGCCAATCGACTTATACAGGACCGTTCATTTCCGGTCTAAACATAGTATAACACAAATACGAATTATAGTTGAAAATCTTATAGATGGAGCCATAAAGACAGCGAAGCCTACAGACGTAGATGAATTGAATAAAGTAAAGGAATTGAAACTATTGACAACAAATATCAAAGGAGTAAACATTATCTTTCAGTTTCACACAGATGACTACAAGTTTAATTTCCTCTTTGTTAATATTCTCGATAGGAAAACAAAGCTAGTGATGACAATACGCATCAAATGAAGAATTAAATAACCGAAATGTTCCTACCTGAATTCTTAAAAATTGTTTCCTGGAACAATGCATGAACAAGAAAATTTCGAACTTTTAAAGCCTACGTCAGATTTCTTCATGCGATCAAATCTAAACGATTCAATCCTACCAAAAAATTGGCCAGAAATTATCTTTATTCAACAAGTGGACTCTTTAATTTTTTTTTAAATGGTCAGGTTCGATTATCAAAATCTCTGGGTTATTCCAATTCATCATGGCTACTCCACCTAAACTGCAATCTAAGATCTACTAACATCTCTGTTTTTAATCTTGCGTTCATATTCCATATTTCCTTATAATGTGTATATGTTTCTTCCTAATGTACTGGAAATGCTATGTGACCATTTTTGTTATTTCTTATTCAACGATTCAAGTTTTGGTGAATAGAGATCTCAAATAATTTTGTGTTTTGAAAATTGTTCTTAAGTAGAAATTAGAACAGATTTTTCTAATGTTATCTGAAAGGCCATACATTATTCACACACAGAAATCACATTAATTAAATTGGTTTTTTTCTCAATTTACTTCTTGTTTCTGATCATTACTATGATTCTGGCTGGACATTATTTTCTCTAAATTTCATATTGTCTACCCTATAAAATTTGCTGGGTGTTTATTATCACCACATTTTTTCTATGATTTAAATTTTGTTATTTCGGGTGTAAAAAAGATTAATATGAATCGAGTTTATACAGTTTCAATTCAAAAGAAACCGTGTAACAGTATTCGTATTTTATGTGAAAAATAAATTGAAGGACCGAAGGAGCAAAAGGTCATTTTATCATGATGATTTCCTAATATTATTATTGTATGTTGAACTTATACTAGATATATTTAAATAATTTTATGATCCCATCTCTTAGGAAGATGATTTCATAATATGACATTCGTGATTTTGATTTGATTGACAAGACTTGAGTAACTCTTTATTATGTTACTAAATGACAAGGAAAAGTTATTCAAGCCTTTTGATGTTTCATTCAAAAACATGAAAAGGTTCCGGTAACATTCCGAAGTCTCATAGATTCTTCAAATTTTTAAACTAGTTATTTCTCATTTAGATTAATACAACTTTTATTAATCAGTCTTTAGTAAAATGTTGGCGTTTCCCTTCTTGTATCTGGGTGCATATGATGAGCTAATTCTTCACGTCTTCAGTGAAAATAGCTCGTAACAACCACAATCAACGCCACAATCGATTTTACGATCTTCTTCCTCTTGTCTATGCTCGTTGACAGATCAAACACGTCATTTATACCGTGTCGTCAACGCTTCAACACCTTCTCCCTTGTTCTCCTCCAGTTACGTCGCTTCCGCACCTCCTGAGGGAGGACTGTGACGTCCTAAGTTTAACTCTGGATTCCACGGGCGATGAAAGCTAAACGAACAGAAAATTACTTTGTGAGTCTATTTGGACGTCCGTTATGGTAAATTTGAGAACTCGAGACGGCGTGGATCGTTGACAGGACGCTGGGAACGTTGACATTTGTACGGTTTGTCTTGGAATAGAAACCCAAAACGGGATTTGGTGGGGATGGGAGTATTTAGATGAGCAGACTTTAATGCTCTAATTTGTCCCAATTCGCTTCGAATTCGAACTTTTTTTTCCTAAGTATCATAAGAAAAATGCGCCTATAAGAAGACGGAATCGACAACACCTATCCAATATTTGGTGATATTTTTAAATTTCGGAAAAAAAAATCCATAACTTCTTTTGCACACCTGGCCATTTAGATAGTCACAAAATAGGCTTTGCTTCAATTATTTCAGCATGACAAACCTCATGTTCCAATATTAAAACGTTAAGAAAGACATCAAACAGCTACATGAAATATTTCGAAAGACTTTTCATCAAGAAACCTCATGAGAAAATTAGCAATGCGCTTATAAAAGGTTTTATAAGCAATTCCAAAAATTTAGACGGCATGTAAAAATATGACTGATAAATTTTTTTGATATTCAGTTATTTGTGAAGAAGTTTTCTTCCTAATGTATTATAAATGATTATAGTTATATTCTAATTGAGTTCGTAGTGAAAGGCCGGATAAAGAAGACTTTCTTATTAAGTTGCCAATATTTCGATATTTGTATTTCCTACTTTTTCAGTATAAAATATCTGGTGAAGCTAAACATTTCAAAAATTTGTAGTTCGGATTTAGTTTACCTATTTAAACTTACAGTAGGTATCTCCAATTTTTCTTGGAAAATTTCAAAGTTGAAAATAAAATATCATCACCAGAATTATAATAATTATCTACCTGTTGTTGAAAATAGCACATCTTATTGCAAGAAATTTACATTAGTTTATTAGTAACAGTTTGACCAGCATTCACAATATTTTTCTTACACTTATTGGACCAGGTCACTTTGTTTTCACTTAGCGGCATATGAATGGGTAAACATACCAAAAATTTGTAGACTTTACCATGTTAATGATTGGCCTATACTATGGGACTCTCTATCCCATGACTCTCTGACTTGATACATCTTATCATGATTGTCCTGATCTACAAGACGTTTTCTGGTACAAGGATCTCCTCTACCTCCAACACTTGCAATTGAAGATATAATCCAATAATACAGTGATGTATGGATAATCCGAATCCCCTTTAATCCGAAGCTCCACAATCCGAATTACCATAATTGGTAAAATGATTTCTTTACTCCGAATATCCGAACTCTGTAATCCGAACGTGGTTGTTTTTTTGCCAGATGTACAATAATATAAAGAAGATGTATTGTTTGATGTTTGATGTTGATCACATTATTTTGTTTGTATTTTGAAATACACATTTTTTCATCATGAACATTATTATCCTCATGAGAATGTGCTTCAGAAATTATATTTATAGTCCTTAATTCTTATATCCTTCATTAAAATTTATATAATCCGGATGACTTCATAAACCGAACGGGTCCTGCCAAGTTGCTGTCCGGATTGTCGATACATTACTGTATTTCAAACTTCCAGAATCCTTCATTACGAAACTGAAGCGAGTTTTCAATAAAATTTAATGCTTGAGCTACCAGGTTATGTTTCTACTTATGGGTTTTTGTGGATGGCCATGTACATAAATATTGTTTTTGAATTTTTTCTCTTTCATATTTTTCAATAATCATCCTGTGATTCTCATTATTCTGATATTCACACATATTCCAAAATTGTTTGATGGAAAAATTTTGTACCCGGATAGATGCCCCATTTTTTGAAATTGCCTCATATTTTCGAAAATATCGATTTTATCTGAATAATTTTTATGAAAGTAGCTAGCCTTGTTATTTGAGTTGAAATACTGTGGGTTTTTTCTGACCTAGCATTAGCAGATCTCACAGAATTTTGGTTTTTGTGGAACATTATTTCTCGGGATAGATGCCTAGGTATAGGTATAGTTGTATAGTTGCCCCACTATGAAAATACTGAGAAGGATAGTTGCCTTCAGTCCGGGATAGATGCCCTTCATATTGTGTGATCCAATTACAAAGCCAAATTCAATGAAATCTCTTATTGTTATGTCTGACATAATCGTAATATAACTTAAATCAGCCTACTTAATGAAATTTCGAAAGCATTTATTAAACGAAAATATAAATTCTTTATATCATAAAATATCAGGTAGGTATCAACAAATAGGTATACGAATTTTTCATTGTTGTTATAAACTATTAAATACCCAAAAGTTTTCAACAGAAATAGAAGAACTCTTTTCAAAACAAAACAACACAACGAAGAGGAGTTCACTCAGATAGTGCTTTAAGTTTTCCACATCTTGAACAGTAGTTCCGAAAAAGTGTATAGGTTTCATGAAGCCAGTTGTGATACCTGAATCACTGAATCCAGTCGGGTTGAGACTTTGCATTTTCATTCATATTTTCATATTTCAGTGGCATAACGCCTTCGTAATGTTCTGTCTCATCGGAAGCTGCTTCCAGTTGTTCTGTGGTCCAAGAGCAAAATTTGACCTTATACTTCTTCTTTCCTCTCATACTTCCGCGGCGGTTTTGCTACAATCAGTAAAGAGTTCAGATCGGTACACAAACTATAACAGAACACTGAAAATATTAAAAAGAATTAATACTCAGACTATACAAGGGTATGGGTTGTATAGAGATATATATGGCCCTAAGGGCTTCTATACCTCGAAAAATCAAGGAACTATCCTTTTTGGTACGGATAGATGCCCATGCATTTTTCTCACAAATTAATAACAAAAAACAACCGGTCATACTTAGATGCACACTTAATGAACCAGTTCATTGATATAATAAAAAATATATTCGAATTTATAACTACTTCAAAAGTTCTACAACGGCAAATACTAGCCTTTGAAATTTTTGCATGTTTTCGAAGTTCGTTGCGGAGATAATCACATACACTTGCAAAACGCGTCTTCACTGTACCATATTTCGTTACCAACTGAGGTTAAGTTAAGGGTGACAGTGGCTCATTCTTACACTATTAAATACTAGTGGAGAGTTTGGGAAGTTAGGTATTTTGAAAATGGGGCATCTATCCAACTGGGGCATCTATCCGGGTTTTACCCTATATCAATCGTGTGCAAATAAATATTATTATAATAATTAACCTAACGGTCTGCCTATCAAATTTAAATTTCCTAAAAAAACAGATTTTAATCGAATCCATTTAGGCCATGCCACCCATGGGCTCAAATTCCAATTTGTCGAAGTGGAAGCCGAATTGAAATCATGAAACCGTAACCGTCATGTTTTCATTTATGAAACATGATATCCGATTGTTATTTACGGCAGCAATACGCCGTGGAAACGCCGCAGGGTGCGCTGCTCCAATTTTCACACGAGCAGGAAATTATCCATTCGGATTATTAATTATGATCCGCCGACGGACGCACCCTGCTCAGTCGCGATCGGCCGATAGGATGGGGTTGCGGTGGGTGGTTTTCAACAGCCAGAAATTAGTATTGGTCGGGAATCGGGGCTGATTGAAATGTTCGCTCAGCATATGGTACCTAACCGCTGCGGGCACGTATCGTGAAGAAGCACCGACTAGATAAACGAGTCAATGTAACGTCCATTCTCTTCCACGGTTGATTAGACTTTCGAAGTAATTAAGTTGGATAAATCTTCTTCTTGAAATAGGACGGAGTCTTGTCACTTCTGTCATGTGCCTTCTTGTGACATTAATGTCCAGCTGTCATTCCAACGTTTTGGGGGCCTACCAAATGGTCTTTTCGTTCCTTGATTTTGCGTTTTGGCCCACTTCGCAAGTCGCTCTGGACCCATCCGATCTACGTGATCCCTCCAATAGCAGCGCCTTGTTTTCACCCATCGAACAACGTCCTGCACTCCAACTCTAGCTGAGTGTCTGTATTCCGTATTCTATCTCTCAGTGTTATTCCTTTCATTGTTCGCAATATTTTCATTTCCATTGTTCTCATTTTTCTTTTTTGTTTCTGATGTCTGTGCTCTCGTTTCAGCAGCGTAAGTCAATATGGATCTTATACAAGTTTTATATATCCGCGTCTTACTTTCAGTGGTTATATATCTGTTTCTCCATACCTATTACATCTCGTAAACACCCTGATATTCTTGCGGCCTTCCTCACCTGACTGTCCACCTCCTCCGCTATACATCTGTTGCTTGATGTTACTACACCCAAATAGCTGATATTCATAACCTGATCTATGATTTTGCCATTTACTACTAATTTGCATCGTATCGGTTCTTTGGATATTACCATAGATTGCGTTTTTTCGCACGAAATTTCCATATTGTGTTTCTGAGCGGAGTATCTTCAGACGACGATCGCCCATTTTGAAACCGGCGTTAATTTCATATGCACTTTCAATTATTTGGTCCATAATTGTGTTGAAAAGGCACGGACTAAGACTATCTCCCTGTCTGATCCCAGATAAAACCTTAAGTTCTCTCGTGAGTCCATGTTCTGTTCTTATCCTCGTTTTTTTGTTAGTATTGAGTTGCCTCACTAGGTTCATATGATGTTGATTCACGCGTTTTTCTTTCAATCGATCAATAACATCCCGGAGTTTCACTCTGTCAAATGTTTGCTTCAGGTCTATAAAACATGTGTACACATATAGGCTTATTGATTGGATTTTTCTATCAGTTGACGTAGTATGAATATTGCATCCACAGTAGATCTATTTAGACGGAAACCTTGCTGGATAAATATGTGGTAAAAATATACAAGAATATTATTATTATTTTAAATAAGAAGGGAGGAATTTCAGTCTATGAACAGTCAGACAATGTCAAGAATAAATTAGAAAACATAAACACCCAGTTATACAAAATATGCAAAAACTTTTAACTTTTAAAATGTTGGCCCCTCAATAGTTCCCCGATATCTTTTTCAATTTGAAAAAAGTTTAATGCAATACCTCGGGTGAGAAGTCTTAAATAGTTGTTATACTCTTTATTACATCAACATACAGGGTTGATGGAAAAAATTAATATACATTGTCCTAAATGACGTCAGAATGAAAAAAAAAATCTTCGAAAACTATCAGAAATTTACTGATTCTGATTGTATCTATTAGCTCCAATATAGAACACATATCGTCCCAAAGTCTCAAACAAAATGATGAATTTACTTATATTTACAGCTCCAATAATCTGCCTCATGTGGAGAAGACATTGTTCTAGATGAATTTATTTATTTATATATTTATTTGTGTTTTACAGAAAATAAGAACTCGAGAGAGGCGAAGTTTAGCCAACGGCTACTCTTACACTCAGAAATTCAATAAATATACAAATAAATTATACATAAACCCACTGGTCCACTGAAAAAAAGTAACGAACAAATATACACGGTGAGTCTTGGACTTGTACATATATACATATAAGAATAGATTCTTGAGGTTACCTTATTTCACGATTCAGCCTAGAGAAGAAGATTTTTGCCATTTTACTACCATAATCAGCACTGCCACCTCTGAAAACATACCAAAAATTTTTTCCCGAGCATTAGATCTACCGCTCAAACCTTTGAGATAAGGTAGCATAGATTTAACTCTGTGAATCTTATGGACAGAGTTGCATTCAGGCAAAGAAACCAATTTTTTTAATTTCACTGATTTACGTTTTTTGGATGGTTAACTAGAAAAATGCGCATTTGACGAGATTTCAAGAAGAATACTTTTATTTTGCAAAATAGCCAAATATTCATATCGAATAGCATTTCATCTTACGAGTTGGGTGTCTTGTATTTCTGGTTTAATCCAGGAAAATAATGATCATTTAGTTTCGAGATAAATTACATTTTTTTTAGATTTCAACAGCCTATATCATCTCAACCAAACCGAGTCGGAAATAAGCGGAAATGAAAAGTGTTTCTTTTGACGCCTGGAATTTCCCGTTAACAGACACTCACTCTGTATAAAATTAAAAGTAGTCTTCACCTTCTTAACAGCAAATGATCTTAATTCAATATATCACAATTCAATTCACTTAGATATACTTCAATGATTTCAGTATGTATGATAATATGCTTTTTTGTGTAACATTTTCTACTATTTCTAAAAAAAAGTTGTTTTTCTGTGTTTTTCACTTCTCTACTTTCAGTAGATGCATACAATAAAAATCTTTTTCAATACTCAAATGTCGAACTGAGTTCTTAAAGTATATGGCTCGTCGTCAATATTGCCTCGTTCAACATAATTCTTAATAGAATCATAATTAGTAAATTTGTGTATTTATTGTGTAATTAGTCTAATTTTTGTTCATTTGAAAGTCATCTGGCATAATGTATTTTCACACGAGCTGGATTGTTAAACATGAAGAAGACAGACGTTTCATTCAATATTTCGAATTTTTCTTATTTTCATATCTTCTCGTCGGATAACTCAGAATGCAATGTATCATAGAAAGAAGGTGATTGATTCTTTTCGATCCTTTCGGTAAAAAAATTCTTCTCTACCAACCAAACTACATCTGCCCGAAAATCTTGTTTAGTTAAACATTTAAACTTCATAAGTTCATAATTAGGTGTTGATATTGTTGCATTTCTCATTAATCATCTAATCTCAATGACAGATTCTTTGCAATTTATTATGTAATTGTCTTTTGAAGAGCAGTTTTAATTGTTTAGTTATGAAATAATAAAGATTGTTGGATAATCAGAAGCAACAGTGAAAATAATTGAGGATATAAAATAATTTCATTATTTCACACTTATATTTCGGAAAGAAAAGTGAAATTCCCTGTTTATGTAATTATTTTAATTAGTAGGTAATTATTGTCAGACATTCTTTTCTCGAACATTTTAATTGAGATGAGATCAATGAAATAATATTTTTTCTCTATTTCAGTATCGTAATGGGTTCATTACAGTACTAAAAGTAGTGCTGTAATGAAACTCATTACAGCATTGTTTTCAGTTATATGTTTCGTTTTATGGTTGTCAGTACTGACCTCCGATCGAATTAAGTTCCGAATCAAAACAATTCAAATTCCGTGAACTGTCAAATTTCGTATGTCACACCAACTGCCAAGATACAAAACAAAAGTCACTAATCTGAATTTTCATTTGAATTTCGAGAATATTTCACAAAAATTGACTGAAATAGAGAAAATACCGTCTAATACTCGTTGCAGAAGGCAATTCCAACACTCATGCTATCGAAAACTCGCTCCTTCGTCGCTCGTTTTCGAACTTCGCATTCGTGTTGGAATAGGAGCTCATTCTGCAACTTGTTTTAGAATATACTATTGGACGCTTGCAATAAATTTCGAACAAGAAAATTGCTTTTCACGTCCTTACAATAACTATAATCCTTAATAGCATCAGGGATTCCGGTCATAAGGTGGAACAGGCCAACTGAATGTTTAGGTAGTTGATATAATGAATTTGCAATAACGTAATTAAAAAAGTAGCAATCATGGAACAGGATACCATTTTGAATTTCTAGGCTCACATACTTTTTGTCATGAGATTGGAGACATGATATCTGATTTTGTTGTCTGTGAGAGGAGAAATACCGGATTCAGCCGTATTTGGCTTCATCAGTATCCCATATGGCTCAGAGACAAAATCTTCATAAAAAACCTCAACTTTTGAAGCAGTTAGTTATGGTCTACTGAGTAATATATTACAAGTGGCTACATCTATTAGCGTTGAAAGGGAAGTTTTTCTATTTGTTCTTTTTCTCAAACGCATAAGATGTCCAACTTCTAATGAAAATTATTTAACTGCGGTGTTTTCTATCTAGAGCATGAGGATATAAGATGTTTAATTGAAAAATACGAGTATCTCGCACACTGTATTACTATGTTTCTATATTCAGGAAAATGGGACATCCGGTACATATACATTTATGAACATCCTACAGCATTCATGTCCTGCTCGATGGCCATGGATGTTGAGAACAAACTGCTACGGCCACATCGTGGTCACGAGGTTACCCTTTGGCATTAATCAGGGGGTTATTTTCATTAGCTGCTGTTTAATTAACGAAGATAATCAGACAGAAAACGCCGATTCATCCGGCGTCGTTTAAGAAACCACCGGAACTTTCCATTAGCAACATGATTCCACAATTCTTATTGATCGGGATTAATTAGATTACCTCCTTGAGCGCGTTTTGTTCGGCTTTGTTCTTGCTCGGGCTCTAATGTATTCACGTTGAATTTCATGCCGGCAGAGGTAAGGTATCGATTACTTTTTTTCTTGCACCTTGACTCGAACTATTATGGGAAAAAGATTCCATAGAGAAACCAGATGGATTAACCAAAAGTTAATATATGAAAATCGTTATTTTACGTTTGGGAAGCTCACCCTCGATCTAATTTCCAAACCAGCTTATTTGAAATACTCTGTTCATAACGAATATACTGGAAAAAGTTAGAAAATCTAGAGAAGAGTTTTTTCGATTCATTGTTGGCCCACACCTATACAATACGTCAGCATATATTAATTAACGCTACGTGCCGGTCAAAGATATCTATTTTAATTTTATAATAATTGGAGATTTTCATTCATGAATATGTCGATTTTCATAGGTAATGTAAAACCGATATATCTAAATGGAAAAAAAAATCATGAAATGATCTTAACAGCAATTTTCCTAATTAATTTTAGAGAATGCTTCCCATTTTGTTTTAATAACTTTATAAGGAATCAATCATGATAAATTTGAATTATTTCACTTCATTCCACAAAACACATCATTTTCAGTGGATTTAAAATATCCAATTCTCTGAAATAGTCATTATTGGCTTGTCAATGAGAAATCTTCATAATTTTTTTTCATGAAAAGAGGAATGAGGTTCTTGTTATTTTCGTGAAGGTCAGTCAGAATGAAAAAACACAATATTTCGAAATCCTTCAATTAAAAAAAATTGGATTCGCGCCTGTATCGTTGAGTAGAACTAATATGTCAAATAGCATTGACAATAATTTTTCAGAAGTCTATTAACAATTTTGAATGAAATTTCCCAAAAAGTCACCGCACAGTTCTCAGTCCAAATGTTCTATGCTCTTAGTAAGCACGATCTTTCAGAAGGTCAATTCACTTTAGAAAATGTCAAGAAATCTTTAAAAAAATGCTTGTGGTTGAACGGAATTTTTCATCTGGTAGAATAAATATTTCAACTGCTTGAAAAAATCTCACGAATTTAACCTCTATTGTACTATTTCATAATGATATGTTTTTGTATAGAAATTAACATTAAACATTTTAAGGAAAGAGAAAATAATAATAATTCTTCTCCTTTACTTATTGAATCTCGAAGAGTGAAGGAGAATATAGGCAGTGCTTTTCAGTATGCGACTTGGTAGGAATATTTTTGACTAGATGCTAGCTGTTTCCTTTCCTCAAAAGAACATTACTAGGAGGTTAAAAAATAGAAGTTTCACATGAAAATTTTGTCTCTGAGGGATAAAGGATACTGACGAGGCTACATAAGGCCGAAATTAGTCTATATCTTCTGTGAGCCTATAAATTTAGATAGCGTTAATTTCAACACTTCACTTGGAAGCGCAGCTATGAATTTTTACCACACTTCATCGACACACCGTACCTATTTTTTGAATTTATTCGTCATATACGAATTACTGAAAACCTTACAAATCATATTATGGACTTGAAAAAAATAAATGATGAGATTTGAAATATTAACTGTTCGTTGCATACTTTACACTTGGGCAGGTTCCCATCACATGCGGCAGAAATATGCTTCTATAACTGCGGTATTTTCAATTTACCTAAAAACACCTCAGTAATTGGAAAGTTATCGTTAGAAAGGCACGTATTCGCTGTTACATCAACCACTTGCGGTAAAACCAGGGAACTGAAGATAGAGTAAAAGTTAGTCGGAATTAATTCATGTGTAAACCGAATCAACTTTTTTATTCTTATTCGCAGCAGAAGAAAATCGATTCGAAGACAGCTCGAAACGAAAAACAAGATCCAGAGGAATCAGCGCTGTAGGTTGTTTCCGCGACCAATTAATATTGTCTTCGAGAACGCGTTCTGCTCTATTCTCAGAACAAAAGTGATTTAACTGGGAATTCTCCGGCCATTGAGATGAATAATATTTTATACGCTCTAAAACGCGTTGTCTGGGAATAGAAGTGGCTCGAAGAAGAAATATGTTCACACCAATTTCGTTTATGATGAGGCGATGCACAATAATTAATTGCCGGGTTATTTTCGGCTCATTCCAGGCCGACGCCACTGGTCACCATCGTCTACGTCAATTATCTCGACAACAGCTTTTTGCGGTCATAGTTGAACATGAATTTTTCACAAATATTAAGGAAATTAAAGAATTAATTTAAAATTTTTTCTTTTTGGGTGATAGTTGTGAGCCATGGATAGATAGTATCTATTTTTTTGCTGTAGTGCCGCTAAGTCAGTTTTGATTCAGGAAATGATGGCAAGCAAGTAAGCAAGTGTACGTATCTTCACTCAAATTTCTGTTGTTCAGGCTAGTTATTTTAATACTTATTTACTTCTTCTCGGGAAGTCTTCTGTCAGTTCTGTTTTCCGTTGCGGTCAATATGCGTCGATCTTGTTTCATTCAGAGATACTTGAAGGTGAACTTCAATCTCTTCTTTGTTTCTCAGTTCAGAATTGCCGTATTCTATTTTGCACCTTGTTATATTTATAAGAGGACATCATCAAATTTCTTGTTGATGTCTTCTGAAAAATCTTCCAAAATTTTAAGCATCTGTCGAATCTTATTCTTTGATGGCGCCATCAGTTTAAAATACTCCATGGGATTATTTTCATTCAGAACGATGTTCTAAAAGAAAGAAAGCAAAATTATACGGAAATATACTTAAAATAAATATATCATAATATTATAAATAAAATAAGAGGGAAGAATAAAGGAAAATTCTTCTAAATTTGCTAGCGTAAATGAAGGAGACCACTTAGGAGTATAAGAGAGAGTTTAATAAAATGTGTTATTCATTATTTTTGGTGGTTGGTTGGTAATTCGTATTGTTTTTTTTTTACTATTTTGTAGAAGAATGCTTGAACATTTTCACTTAAAATTCTGTAACTCTTTTATGTACATATTGGAATATATTTTGAGCGAATTAAGGGCTACTTAGTGGTACGCCATGATTCTTTCTCAATTCCTCAGTGAAAAACTGCGTTTCGTGTTTTCAAAGTTCACGCTTGAAAAATTTCACATGAATTCTTATTTTTCTCCAAAATAAAGTTGGGTGAGGTATGAGAAGTATATAACTTTTTTCGGTTAAAATTGTTGGGTTGAACTCGAGATCCATGAAAATTGACTGCATAATCGTTTTTTCGAGGCTTCATATTCTGGAAAGAATTGGAGGGACCTCCAAAATTCAAATTTCTATCTTGGATGAGTCTTTGATATAGCTATTGAACAATAGATTCTTGAAGTCAAAAGAAAAACTTTTTTCTTATATTATTTTTCCGATTCAGCTAAGAGAAAAAGATAGCGATTTTGAACTGAAGTGACAAACCCTTATGAACTTTCATATATTTCATATATTCCTGTGAACATGGGAATTCAGGTTTTTCCGAGCATTAGATCTACAATCTAAACATTCGAAAAAGGTAGGTAGAAATTAATTAATTCAGTCATAGTTAACAACTCCTTTAATTTTTGAGTATGGACTTCTTAAATTAAATGATAAATTACGCGGAAAATGTATATTATACGAGATTTCTTAAAGGATACTTTCATTTCCCGAAATGGTCAAGTATTCATTCAGTAGCATTCAATTTACTTTTAAGAGTTGGGTCGCTTGAATGTCTGGTAAATACATTAGAAAATTCCATTTTTTTATGGATTTTCAACAGCGCGTATCTTTTCACACCAGCCGAATCGGAAAACATCGTGAAGATAACAAATTTTTCTTTTGACCTCAGGTATCTGTGAAAGTATGTAAATTTTTATAGGAATACTTGTAACAATTTCCCAGCAATTAGGGAAACATTGAAAAGAATTCAGATTATCGATTGAAATTTGTCGTTTAAGGATTCTGCACATTTTGAAACTCTTCGATTTTCACATCTAAATTGTGAAACAGAAATATAAACGTAAATTCCTGCACTAGTTTTTCACGAGCCCTCGCCAATATGAAAATACATCTCAATTATGAAATTCTTAACGATATTTCCATTTTAACCATCTGATTCCTGAAAGGGATATACATACTTAGTTTGGCTTAGGGAGCTCTACGTACACGGCAGATGAGCAGATCGAGTCTTGCAAATTACTGATGGTATCTAACCTTAACGAGGGTCGAAACGTTGCGTGTAATACGATTACTTACAGTATTAACATCGATATTGTCGTATCGTTTTCGTTCCAAATTTCAAGAAGGTTCAACATATCGCATATCCAATTTGTAAAGTTTGACTGGAATATCTTTACGAACAAATAAGGACCGATTTGAGGCCGTTTTAGTTTTGTCAGAGCCGGATTGAGGCGGTTGCAATACCGGAAAACTCTTCATTCTGAGATATAGAAGCACTTCTGCGACAAGAACTGCTGAAAATAGTTTGATGAAAAAATGATAAAAAATCCAAAGGCTTTTTTAGCTTTTTTTCATAGGAAATTTAATAGTACCTTATATTTTCATCCTACAAAGAGAATTTTCAAAATATTAATTTCTGACGATTGCTTGAAATAGGCTATTTTGTAATTTTTTCCTCAATCTCAGAGATGGCTGACTTTTTACAGCGCTAGACCATCTTTTTCGTAAAGATGGAATAGAAATATGTCATTAATTTTCACCATTTTTCGACCTTGCTACCTCGAGACTGAAAACAAGGGATTTTTCTTCCTTGAATATGCTCTAGATACATAACTCTTTATAGTCATTTTATGTTTTCCCATCTCTATTCAACCCAACATAATATTACCTAATTCAACAACTGTTGAAGTCGATATCATATGATATTATACCAACAGTAACAGAATTCCATTCATTTTATAATGCCTGATCTCTGATATTGATGGTCAATCTAAGCTAAGTGAACGAACTCATCAATTTAAAGGTCTGAAACATCCGAAAGTGGTGGATATTTGGATATACTTGGATGAAAAAATATTTGTCACATCCATTTTTTAATGATGACTTCAGTCTGAAAAGTGAATTTTCACATGACGATCGAGGCAGAGTGGATGATCAGACGCAAATGTTGATTTCGAAACAAAAGCGATTCAAACGTAAGCTTCCATTCGCAATCATAAAACATTCAAGAGAACTTGTGTGGGATAAGCAATTTGCGATATCATAAATCAAAATGCCAATATTGTATTGTACGGGTAAATAATTATCATGTATTGCCACTATGACTAGGGCGTGGACAACGTGCAATTCCCTAATACAGGGTGGCTCAACATTAGCATTTTGTTTGTCTGGTTCTGGAACATTGAATATATAATAATTAGGTATCGAAAAATAATAATTTTTTCAAGAAACTGCAGGGGTGAGTTATTACTAAAGTCCCCTTGAATTTCTGATAGCATGAATATTATAAAATTTAATAAGACTTCCACTTTACTACCTTTTCCACTTGCTCCTGTGGAAATACAAACTTATCTTTTTATCGATTTGTGAGGTATGCATTTCTTTTTATTCATTGGTTGTTTTGTATTTGAATCTCAGTGTGAATTTTTACCCTATTCATTCCTCTAGCTAGATTATTTTACAACTCATAGTTTTAATGAATTTACCCCGTATTGACAAGTGAATATACGCTTGACGACATTGTATAATTATTTGGTGCTGAGCCTTCCGGCAAACTGTGAAATTTTCTTAGTGCCCTCCTTTAAGAATTACCAAAAATATAGAGTCAAGATCAGTTCACATGGTTTTGTGAACATTGGAAAGGACAACTAGAAGACATACTGAAAGATTGGCCAAAGAATTTTTTCAAAAACTGCATAAGGTAGTTAAAAACGCAGCAATTATTCTAAATGGCCCATATCAAATGTAGCATCTGAGTTCCATGGTGCGCGAACGTATTGCTGTACCTCCCAGGTTTTTCAAAGTTTGCGAAGTGAATATAGCCTCAGAATTGTTTTCCTTTGTGTGCTTCGAGCGCTGTTCTGACTAAGGTAGGTTTAGTCACTGTGATCGCCCGATTGCAACCCTTATTTCCGTTCATAATCTTATTATTTTTTCCAAAATTAACATTGTTTACTTTGGTGGCCGGTGACCTTCGGTGATCCACTCATCTGATTCTGCGTGTCCCCCACCTCATCTGTTATTTCGTTGGCACGACGCGACGGTTTCGCGGTCGCGGTTCCACCGATCACTAACTAGTACCGCTCAGTTAACAAGGGACTGCACGTCGCTCAACAATTTCAGGGAGCGTAATTTTTTCGCGTGTATACCACCTCTGCCACTTTTCCTTCGTTTACACTTCCTACCATTTGTTTGTTTAACCTACATCTCCGAGGCCTTCCTTTCTGTTGCAAGTCTCTCTTAAAGGTCCAAGAGAGTGAAAAATTGTCAATTCCTTTTGCTTTTCCTCTTTTGGCAGCCAGCAAATAATTTGCATATCATTATATTCATACAGGAAATAATATCAATATCACCAACCTCTGAAAATGCCGAAGTGCCACATTTGTTCCAAAGGAGAAACATCCGCCAATGGGTGTATTACTTGCACTATTTGCTATAAAGTGTTCCATTTCAAATGTTTGCAGCTATCACCCACTGATCCAGCTGTTGCACCCAAGAAGTGGGCCTGTGGATACTGCTGTATGGAAGGTCGTTCGCTGCGCAGCAGGAACGCTTCCGCTTCGTCTGATGGTGGTGCTTCTTCTTCACATCCGCAACAAGACGTAAATGTATCCCCGAATCAATTCGAAATGCTGATGACAAAGCTAACTGAAATGTGTCGCGACATGGCCGAAATAAAAGCATCGCAACATCTTTTGAGGGATGATGTTTTACAGTGCAAAACTATACTGGAAAAACACACTCTCACAATTGAAGAGCATTCACTTGCTCTTTCTAGGCACGACATAGCTTTGGACAGACACGACTCTAATATAGTGACTTTCAATCAAACCTTGGCGGAAATATCAAGTAGAACCAATGTTGTTGAAACTGGTTTGCGACGTTGTGAATCTGCATTGGCTGATATCAGGGGAGGTGTAGTTTGCGCCGAGTCCAGCCATTCGGTTACATCTGATGGTCTTGGGCAGCAGGAGACCCTTGAGCGGTTTAGGCGATCACATAATATCATCATACGTGGTCTACCTGAGGCCGATCCGGAAGTGGATGTGGGCTCTGTAACCAAGATCATTGACCACTTCGGTGCAACATACAGCGGTTTCAAGTTGGACCAGTTTAGACTAGGCAAGCTTTCATCTGCCTCACCCTTGCGTCCGAGACCTATAAAAGTTTCTTTCACTAATCCGTTAGTCGTTCAGAAGATCTTGCGTAGGAAGAAAACGCTGATCAATATCCCGGATTGCAAGAACATTTCTGTATCCGATGATAAAACTCCCAAACAGATAGCTGAGTTGAATAATCTACGTGCTGAATTACAACGAAGGAAGAAAGCAGGCGAAAGCAATCTTGACATCAAGTATGTGAACGGATCACCCTCTATTGTTACCACCTCAAATAATACCGACCAAAAAAACTGAAGAACACTCTTGTCACCTGGTCCATTCTCTATACCAACATCCAATCCTTGCAATCGAAGATCCATTATTTGCAGTACTATGTTCATAAGTCAAAACCAACTTTCATTTTACTGACCGAATCTTGGCTTCATTCCGGAATTACTGATAATCTTGTTAAAATCCCTGGCTACGTTATCTTCAGACGGGACAGTTCAACAACTATTGGTCATGGTGGCGTCTGCATGTACATTGCAGATGACATAACTACAAATTTCAGTGTAAGGGTGACCTCAACTGATTTACCTGGGCTCGACAATATTTTTATCGACATATTCAACTCTAAATCAGAAGTTCTGAGCTTGGGTTGTGTATATAGACCACGTCCCAGCATACATGATGTCGAACTTTGTCAGCTTCTAGCAAACTTATCCTCTAGCAGAAGAAACCTTTATGTGGCAGGAGATTTCAACCTGCCCGATGTCCGCTGGCCTCTTTCCAGTGATAGATCTTATGGTTCACCGTCGGGTATTTTTGTAGACACCATCCGAGACGCTAATTTATACCAACTTGTTGAATTCCCTACTCGGTTCAGACATCAGCAGGTGCCATCCCTCCTCGATTTGATCATCGTCAACGACGAGAACCTCGTTTCTTCCTTATCTCAAGATCCACCATTTGGCAAATCAGACCATATAGCATTGGTCTCTCAGCTCCAGCTGAATATCACCAATTACGCCACCAAAACTACCAAAAGGATAAGGCGAACCGACTTTGATCGTTTGCGGGCTTGTTTAGATGGAGTTTCCTGGCAAGATATTTTACCAGCTTCTATGGACGTTGAAGCGATGTGGAGGGCATTTTCTGATCGCTTGTTGGCTGAGGTTGAGAAATGTTCGCGCGAAATTTCGAGTATATTTATCCCTTCGAAACCATGGATTGATGACCGAGTGTACCGGATGATTCGTCATAAGAAGGCTTTATGGCAAAGATACCTGCGTAGTGGAGGTGATGATGACTTCAGAGTTCACCGCAGTTACTCCAACGTATTGAGCATTGTGATACATAATGCCAGGAGAAAATTTGAGAGCAATTTGGCCTCCTCCGGGAACTCTAAGCTCTTTTTCAAATACATCAGGTCTGCGATGAATACCAAGGTTACGGTGCCTATAGTTCGGGGTAGCGACGGTTTGATTTGTGGCTCATCGAGCGAGACCGCCGAAGAGTTTTCCAAGAGTTTTGCATCTTCGTTTTCGGTCGAACCGGTATTCGTTACAGGTGAACTGTTGCGAGATCACGGAGATGTGTTGGATTCTGTTAGTTTTCCACCTGAACTGATAGCAAGGCATCTTTCTGAATTAAGAATATCTACTTCGCCAGGCGGTGACGGCATAACTGCATCTGTCCTAAAGAACTGCTCCTCGAGTCTAGCGAATCCCTTATCAATCATTTTTGGCAAATCTTTCTCATCGGGTACTCTTCCATCCTCATGGCTCGAAGCGAGGGTGACACCTATTTTCAAAAAGGGTGACAAGCTGGATCCATCTAACTATCGCCCAATTAGCCTGATCCCTATTGTTGGCAAAGTCTGTGAGAGAATTATTCTCGATCAGATAATTCCTTTCGCTATGACAGCCAATCTTCTTCCATCCAGTCAGCACGGTTTTCTACCTGGTCGATCTATAATAACTAACCTTTTAACATGTGTGGACGATTGGTCGAGTTTGTTGGACAGTGGTTTTCCGGTCGATGTAGTGTACTTGGACTTTTCTAGGGCGTTTGACCGGGTACCACACAAAAGACTTCTGGCAAAGCTTGAAAGCTTTGGCATACGCGGCTCCCTTCTTGCTTGGATCAGTGCTTTCCTCTCTAATAGAGTGTTTCGTGTACGCGTGGGCGATTGCCTCTCGAGTGTCAAAGGTGTAACCAGTGGTATACCTCAGGGATCGGTACTTGGACCTATGTTATTTATCCTTTACACCTCGGACCTGCCGGGCCTGTTGAGGTCCAGGTGCTCATTGTTCGCCGACGACACGAAGATATACGCCAATCCCATTTCAGATGCTGCTACGATTCAAAGTGATCTGCAGCTCCTCCACGACTGGTCGGAGAAGTGGCTCCTCCCTCTCAATCTTGAGAAGTGTAGAGTGGTACACATGGGACGGAACAATCCGAGGAACGTTTATTACCTTTCAGGCACCGCGATAAACGCCACCAAGACGCATTCTGACCTTGGCGTTATCATCTCTGAAAATTTGTCGTGGTCAGAACACATTTCACACATTACAAACAGAGCCAAGAGAGTGCTTTATATGATTCAGAAAGCCTTTCCCCGGTGCGAGCCACACGTTTGTAAGAGGCTCTACACATCTTATGTGCGCCCAATCTTGGAATTCGCTGGCCCTGTCTGGTCCCCAACACTTGTTCGTGATGCCACGCTCCTAGAGTCTATTCAACGACGTGCAACACGTATCCCTTATGGACGTTCCCGCCCGTCATACGAGGAGAGACTCGCTCTCTTCGACCTCCAATCATTTGCCAGTCGCCGTACACGTGGGGACCTCATTACCACTTACCGAGCTCTCAATGGTATGTTCGGTGTAGACGTTGCACATCTCTTCCAACTGAATGCAGACCAGAGACTTCGAGGACATTGTTTCAAACTCGGAAGGGTACGTTTCGACTTCCTTGCAGAGAACATTTTCTTTGCAATCGAGTGTTCGATTTGTGGAATCGCCTTCCAGAGAGTGTTGTTGATTCGCCATCCGTGAACACTTTCAAAAACAGATTAGACCGATGGTTCAGTGATTGAGTGTTTCTTTATGTTCATTTCATTTTATTTATTGTTTTTTGCACTATGGAATTCATTCATATTTACTTAATTGTTTTCCTTATGTTGAGTTTATAGGAATCTGTACTCATATCCTTATTCAATAATAATAATAATAATAAATAGAAAGTACGTTGATCTTCTGTAAAAATTGTTGTGCAAAAGAACTAACAACTAATTATCTCTTTTTAACACTCAATAACTAATGCCGAAAACAAGGAAATGGTACAAGAATTGCCCTTTAGGTGTGAAGCAATTAAGTTTATAGACACTTGCGTCAGCTGAAAGTATATACGAAGAGATACAAAAACAAACAAAAATAAAATGGCAGATTATTTCAATAGCTCCTCTTCTATGCTTGTCTTGGCACACTCAAGACCAAACTAACATGAAATAACGAGAATAACAAGCCACTTACCTCCTGAATTTCTTCAATCTTTTTTCAAACGTACCGAAAAACACCGTAGAAATTTTTTTCGGTCTCTATCCAACGTTCAAACGTTTCATGTGCACATCAATAAAATAATGTATTACGACCCTGATACGAGTCGAATAATCACATCGCAATTAGTAAGTAATATCTAACCAGAGGATAGCAACTATGTCAGAGGGAAGAGTGTTATATTACGATAATTATTGAGGTGCCTGCTGCTACAAAACGTAAGTTTACGTGCTCCTCCACCTTTTGTCGGCATGAACTAGAGACGCTATCAAGACGGCACTGCCGATTCAGAAAAATAAAAGGTAGACACTTCTTATTTTACAGCCTCTTTCATTCTACGAGAATAATTAAATTTTGCTTTTTAAAAATCAGTCTCTAAGTAGAAATAGATTGTTGATCATCAGCTTGAATTTTCATATTTTGGGGTTTCGGTTCACTTTTAAAACCACAGAACAACTAGGGTTTAAAAAATACCCTACCTTGTTTAAGATGAATTTATCTATTGAAATATTTTTTGGGAGGTCTTAGAATTTTTGTGAATGTTTTGTTAGGGTTTCTTGTTTCAGAGACTGGGAGAGAAAACCCTAACAAAACTTATTCTCTGTTCGAGGTGCAATCAACGTTCATCAGAACACATTTCTTTTCATTCATTCCTTCTAGAATGAAAATATTTAAATCCATATCGAAAACGAACGATTTGAGACATTTTTGGAAGGTTACTATATCCAGAGCTTGATGAAATTCTGCTGAATGCAGCATTAAATGTAATTAGTTATCCAATCGGTCGAAGTGAAAAAACATAATTTGTAGAATGAGCTGAAAAAACACAACCTGTTATTTCGGGGTGAGAATATTTCAATTTGTAAAAAAGAAATTTTTATTCTCAAGTGATCCACTCGAATTTTTTCAGTTTTCTTAAGGGATCGTAAAGGAAATCTTCATTAATTTACGAAACCACTCCATTATCACCAGGAATGTAAAGAAAGGGAAGCAGATCTCTTGTGAAAGAAAATACGCTGGTGCAGATCACCAGTCTCCATTCACAGAAAACTGTGAACACATGCTAGGCGCCAGTGTTTGATTTATTGGCCTTCCTTTCTTGTGTACGGAAGGAATTAGTTAAATATTCGACCGTTTGTCAAGTTTATTTTGTTTTCAAAGTAGGAACGACAAACACGGGGTGTCTTGTCCATAAGTTTGTCAATATCTGGGGTAAGACGGTAATGGTATCTGTTCAGTCTTCTTCATAGGTGGCATATCCTGATGATTGACCACGATGGGAAATGTTCATGTTTTCAACATTTGCTTTATGATATTTTTCGATGTATCGAACAACGAAATTTCAAAACGTTTGAAAATTCTCAGCCGTGTTAAACATAGATGATAATGAAATAAATCGATGGGATTACATAGACTTATATTTTTCCCAACACATAACATTTTCAAAATTGAAAAAGTGTGGTATAACTTCGAAACTATATTTGTTTTGTAAGTTCGAAGTTTCATTGTTCGTTCATTGTCAGGCATAATATTTTTCCATATGATTTTTTCCAGAAAAATGCTAGAATTTAAGAAGTAACATTTCGATGATTTGATGATAATGGTTTCAGAATCTCTTTCTCCATAAGCATTATTATAGATTTGTTGGATTTGTTTAGAATTGAATGATTGGTAGCTTTCATTATATCGAGCAGTAAGTTTTCGAAATTTACACTCTGTCATCAAGATAGGTTTTTCTGCTTATTCTACCACAGTTGAAGAAATTTCAATGATATATTATACATGGCAGCAGGCCAACATGAATATAATCAATGAATATCACCATGAAAACTGTGCGAATGAACAGAATAAACGGATTAGACACAGAATTAGACAAACAAAGTTGGACACGAGTTTTATTGGATCATTATTGGTGCCAAGAACGAAGTGGGGAATATTTTGAGCTTTAATTTAATTCATCAAAATCAGTTACATCATGGAATTGCAATATTCAGTATCTTGAAATCAATGATAAATAATTTCATTCGGTATTATTCATATAAACCATACATATGTAGTACCTATGTTGAGAATGAATTACAAATTTTTATTAATAATTTCAATTACACTATCAGCATATTCATTTCAAAATGTAGGACCCTGTATATTTATATTCATGCTAAAAAGAGGATCATTAAATTTAAAAGTTTTCGCCGTGTGTCTTCGTGATTTTCATAATTTTCTGACACAAGAACACGAAGAATTTTATTTCATAAGTATTTTCTTCCATCTAAATTTTGACTACCTTCGATAAAATTCCATAAGCCGCCAGTGCTTTAGGGTCTGAATTAAGAATTCATCTGAAATCTCAACAGAATCAATATTGGGTATTTGAACGTTTGCAAAATATCCGTCGAATGTATGGTAACTCTTGAAGAGTGATATTGCCGAAGCCGATAGAAGTGTTAATCATCTGGAGAACAAAGCCAACAAGAGGTAATTTTCCTGTCCAGGGATCGATTCTGAGGTCAGTTCCCTATAAATCAACGTTGGCAAGGAAAGCGCACCTCCGCGAGCGGCCCTGTAAAACCGGAGGTGGTAAAAAAGAAGTTTATTACAATAATTTAACGTCTTTATTTGTGTGTGTGGGCCAATTTGGGAGCGTTGGAAGGCCCGGACGGCACAATGAGAACGAACATGATCCATAATTCGGGACTCCTTTGGACACGGTGCGATGTTTTAAATAGAATCAAGTTAGTAAATGCAAATGCAAGAAGTGGCGGTGTCAGCCCCGTGGTAAGACGAGAAACACAGAGAGAGCGGCGATGCCGCAGCTACCAAAATTTCGGTAGATCTTGATTGAAAGCCCTTCTGGGTCAAATTTGCATTTCCTGAAACTTTTTTTCGTGTGCATCAAACTGAAGCAAACAAATTAAAAAATTGTAAAATAGTGGAAATACTTCTACGTAATTTTTTTCAATTGATTTGCTCCTATCAAAATGCTAGAAGTATATTATTATAATTAATTATAAGCCCGGAGCTAGGAATCAAAGAATGTATCCAGAGGGTCGTTTTTCGCAATAATAACTGCTTTCATTAAGAGAATCGATACCTTTCCTTCTCATCTCTACAGTTTTATATACAGAGTGATTCAGACCAAGTGTGAAACACTTTACAGGGTTTTGAGGGTCCTCAATCTCTTCGTTTTTGAGATACAGGGTGTTGAATTTCAAGAAGAAAATCTCATGATTTCTGGTGTTCAAAGACTTTTCGGAATTCAAAAATATGTTTTTCAATTTTTTTAATGAAAAGCCAGTTAATACATCGAATATAAGTTGAACAATTTCAATTTCTGTGAAATTTCGATTTCGCCAAGATTGAAAATACATTTTACAAGTTCGATTATCTCAAATACAGGAATCTGACGAGAAAACCACAGGAATTCTCTTCACACATAAAGCAATTTCTTCAAAAACATGAGGGCCGTAGAAGTTAGGGGTGTCAAAGTATGAGACTACCCTTATATCTCCATTGCTGGATCAAAGTGCCAAACGAAAGCAGAATTATTCAAACCAGATTCACACAGAAACTAAAATATCCAAAAATGGCAACAATACATCATTCAACACCAGAGTTATAAGGAAAAATCTGTTTTTTTAATTTTCAAACCTTGTATCTCAGAAACGAAGAGGTTGAGGACCCTTCTTTAAATGAACAAATTTTATTTGAAATGGTGTGCTGCATTCAAATCCGATGTTTTCTACACTTGGTCTGAATCACCCCATATAATAGAAATTATAACACAACATATAATTATACACTTACATAATGCAAAATTACAAATACAGAAAATAAACATACTCAAAGAGGCTAAAGTAATAATCACAAACACATATTGTCAGATTTGAGCTCAAAAATATCTCGGAAAAAGCATTTTCCGAGCTTGTACCAATTTAAAAATTTCAGATTCGAACAAACAAAAATTACATCTATGCTATAAACTATGATGAGAAAATGTAACATATTTTTTTGCTTTTCCAAGTACACCAGAGAGATATGATTTTAGTTGCTTTTCTTTTTATCGATGTAAAACAATGACGTATTCAAAATTGATCACAACATACAAGCCGGTTTTAATGATCTTTTTTTTTAATGACTGAATATAAAAATAGTGAGGACATGATGAGATTCTATTTTTCATGAGCCTTCCAATCAGCCCAAATGACATATGTTTACCTTTGAGAAAACTGAAGTTGGGTAGGGTTGTAGCTTAGGGTAAAAAAGGAAATATTTCGTTCCATCGAGAAAAAGTTATAAATCAATTGATGGGTTTTAGAGTTTTCATTCTGAGTTATTGTTTGAAGAAATACTAAATTTTGTCCAGATTTGTGCCCAAGCCTCCTTCAATACTAATGATAATATTTATGTTTGTCTTGTCTTCGATGTAGACGATAATAGAAGAGAAGATACAAAAAAATAATCAGAAAGAAATAACGAAGCAGTCAAAAAATGTTTTAATTTAAACTCGCAGATTTCTATTTAGTTGTTGGAACCATCAATCATTTCTGATTTCTTTTTGAAAAGAAAGAATATGTCCTGAATGTACTTGTATACATATTCATTATTCACTACTCACACCACTAAAGAAACGATATCGATAGTTGCACAAAAAATGGGTTTGAAGTTTGGACGGTGCCACCTCGAAAGTCTCCGAAACGTTATTGGGAGTATATGGCAACACTGGTCGAGAGAGAGAGGACAGCGCTGTTATTAATGATATCGCAAAATCACCCAGTTAGGTCGGCTGTCCTGTTGGTTAGTTGGATTGGTAGTAACTGGCAGGTGTGACTAATACGGGGTTCTTTGTGGTCACTCGCCGACACTGGCCCATCTGGTTCTTGGTCCGCATCCGTGGTACCGGCGCTATGAGGCCCCGCTGGACCACTGTATCCTAGTGCCGATCTCACCTACAGCGTCGAAGTTCGACACAATGTTTAAAGCTGTAATCCTGCACTTGATATTAAATTTTTTGGGAAAATTCTTCCGATGTTTTGATCCATTAACAACTGCCGGTCAGTTGTACATCCCCGAGGTATCTGGAGGATGCCAATTCGTTACGGCAAGAAGTTAATCGTTGAGGGACTCGAAAAACCGAGATTTGGCTAGGACGAATTCGCGGTTGACCTGAACTCTGAAGGATAGGAAAAAGTAATCTTCTTTTAATTAATTCGGATTTCTCGCTTATCCATTTCTAAATTTTACAGGTTCGTGGCTTTAACATTTCTTTGTTATGACGAGTTACGCGAATCAGCAAATGTATAAGAGTTTGAATTAATTGTGGAATTCTTCAGAAAATCAAAAGTTCAAACGAAATAAAATTTTTATTTATTTCGGAAAAACTACTTTCAATTCTTCATTTATGTCTCTCATAGCCTGCGATTGAATTAAGTTCAGCTCTCATACAGAAAAAGATACTGACCATGCTATACTCATATGTGAGTTTGTAGCTGTCTCTCTGGCACTCTAGCTGATTCACGAAGTTCGAAGGCAATCACTTATATAGTCAAGCTTTATATTCAGGGTTGTTATGGTTTTCCATACTTAACTACTTACTAGAAAGGGTTTATTATTATTATGTTTCAAAACCGAATATGACATGTAGACCTTTGTTGTCTAGTCTCATGAAAAACTGTTGTGACATTTATGATATTTTCTTTGACAATTTGATCATTGTCACATTTTTTTTAATTTCGCAATCAATTTTGAGTTCTAAGATGAAACAAGGCACCAGGCAACAGTTGAAAGAACTTCTGGAACAACAAAAAAATGATTGCTATAATATTATTATAGATGAGAACAACACTGCTTCATCTTTTCATTGTATTTAAAGTGGTCTTAAATTTGATACTGAAAAATAAATCCGTTGATTATAGGTAGAATTCTCGAAATTCGAGTATCACTTACAACATTCTTTTGTCACACATAACTGACTGATATACCTTTCATTTTGGATTGTTAATTATGTGTTGTATTGAAGTTTATCATTTTTTACTACTCATTAATTCTTTATAATGTTTAACACCTGCCATCCTTTTATATCACACTCGTTGTTTTAAATTTCATTGTGAAGTTTTCCTTATCGTTTCGTGCAGTTTACTTTTGCTGTCAACCCTTGTTATCTTCATTTGTTGCAAAATTTCAAGGTAGTTTCAAATTGCAAGTATCTTTTCGATAACTGAAGAGTACATTTCTCATGGTGCAACGCTCAAGTTGATTGTTGTATCTTGATGAACATTAGATCATATAGTTTGACGATTTGAAAATTGTAGCCCTCTCTTTTAGGTTTCTTCTATATTTCGCTAAAAGCATTATTTTAATTTCAATCACCTTAATAAGTTAAGTTGATTTGAAATTAGTCCTTTTGCAACTATATTTGAAAGTTTGTTTCAAATTCTTGTTACATTCTGGAATGAATTTTTTAGCCCAGAAGAAGCAGGAATTATCCTACGATAGGACGGCGTTGACATGGTTAATTTGAATTTTATTTGTCCACGAGCCGATTATTTTCTTGTTTGATCCTTTGAGGGTACCTACAGTACAAAGGAACAGACATTCTAATTTATATTTGTAAATCTTTTATGATGTGCTTTTCTACCTGTAAAGAAGAAATCATTGCTGGATTAACCATGTTGGGGCCTCCAGACAGTGCAATCTTCGGGAACCCTTTTGGAGATCATCAACTGTTTTCAACCTATTCTTTTTTGTGACCGAGAAGGGGTCTTCTTTCTCTTGTTGGGATCTTGGCAGTTGCCTACTTTGTTTTAAGGTCAATCCGGCATTGGAAGAAATGAGCAATTCTTCGTTTTTTTGTTTGCGCAAAACGTTCAATCACCCAGTAAGTTGGATGATTCTAGCGGTCCTGGTCCCATAGGATTCCTCAAATTGGTCACACATAGACACATAGTACTAGCAAATAAATGTTTCAGCATCTCTAATAGAATCTTTACAAACTATGCGAGGAAGTCTCTTGCTCCTGGGGAGGAATATCTCTTGGATCTTGGATTCAAACCCTGTTCCCCATGATGTGATGATGGTAAACTGGCAGCTTAGCTCTTTACTCTGTTCAAACCTAAGCGAGAGCAGTTCGCGCAGCGGTAGGAGGGCTTTCGGAATCGAATCGAGGAGATTTCATACAATCGTTCAGTTTTAACTGAATGGAAAGGACCCAAATCTGGTGTTTCCCGGATTTACTTTGTCGGAATCTTGCAAGATTCCGACCCAAATCTCTAAAACTCTGGTGCTTCCTGGAATTACCAATCTCGACCATAGATCCGAGTACGATCCTGGCAATCTTTTAGGGTGGTCGAGAGGAGCGTTGTTATGACCCTTTGACCAATACGAGCTTTATTGTGCGCAAACCAGACGATTCTGTTTGTTGTTGTTGATCCTTCTTAAATTTGAACAGAGTATAGAGCTCGAGGGCTTATCAGGAAAGACGCGTGAGCCACGACATGCAGAATCCAGATCTGCCAGAAGGTCCATTGCGGCTGTCCCAGGAAGGAGTGGGGGAGGACGGGGATGAACCAACGCGCTAACAATAACTCTACAAGGGGTTGACACTGTCGCAATAAATACTCTCCCTCCCGCTCGCTATTTTCCGCCCGATTTACTCCTGATGAGAGAATGAGCATTCCGCCCATCCACGGGAGCGAGGAACCCTCGTGTGACATCGTAAATTTCGGGATGTGCAGTTGGAATTCGGATCCTCCTCTGTTTTGTGTACATTCCATTTTGTTCTTACTCCATCAGTTGACGGGGAGTTTGGGGGACCATCTAGAAGGCTAGGTTGGGAAGATGTTTTTTTAGATTTTCAGCATCGGTTCGATTTCGGGTTTTTTTGCTTCGGGGTAGTGGTTTCTTTTGGATGGCCTGCGAAGGTGATGAATTTTGATTCCATCACAGCTTGGTATGCGCTCCTTCCTGTACACATCATGACTTGCTTATGGTTAAGTTTATTTATCAATAGACAGCATCTGCCAAATAATATGAGTATAACAATTCGATTATTTTCTCCAAAGTACCAAAACGGCAGATCACCTGAATCATTTCTTGGTTGTCTCTGTATAGCTACGAAGATAAATGTGCAATTTCGTGGAAATCACATCACTACGAAATAAGAAAAGCATTTTTCTTAAAAAAGTCAGCATCTCAATAAATATTATCTACTGCATCCTGCTGAAATTTTCTTCCTACATAAATTGTAACCAAACCGAAGTTTGAGTGTACTTTGGGGTTGTCGTTTCTTTTGCTGAATATAGTTGACCCTTTTCTACCAACAGTGTTCTTGTACTAAAATTGATGCACATCTGAACTTCTTCATGAGGATCTTTACCTTCTCCATAGTTTCTCAAACATAGATGAATTCAAAATAGTAATCATCGAAATGGATACCATTTTCAATTCCCAGGCTCAGAGATCTTTTACCATGAGGTTGGAGAAATGATATTAGATTTTGTCACTGAGATGAAAGATATACCGCTTTCGGCCTTGTTTGGCCTCATCAGTATTCCATACATCTGAGGGACAAAATCTTCATAAAAAACTTCGATATTTGAAGCAATTAGTTGTGAAGTACTGAGTAAAATATTACAAAGTACTAAGGTGGTGACTTCCAATTGCATCAAAATGAAGTTTCACATCTTCAATCGAATGCCAAAAAAGAAATCTGTACTTCCTCTTTCACTGAATGAGATTTTAGCAGTGGCTCTATTCAGGGCCCGCTTGCTAGTTTCTCAAAGTAATGGAAAAAGCCCAATTCTTTTTGCGACTGTGAAGCCAAGTGTTTTTAAGAAAAAGAAAAAATTCTTTGCCTTTACGGAGGCCACATCGAAAACATTTTCGAAACATAAATGAATTCAAAATAGTTATCATCGAAATGAATACCATTTTCAATTCCCGGGCACAGAGATCTTCCATCATGAGATTGGAGAAATGATATTAGATTTTGTCACTGAGATGAGAGATATACCGGTTTCGGCCTTATTTCCAACACAATAATAATTATTCTATTCCTTCTGATAGAGTTCTTGAAGGGAGGATTGCCTTTTACATTTTGGGATTGGACAACCCTAGTTTAGCATTCTGGCAACTGACAGCTTTATTGTAAAGTTCGACATTTTTGAAGTTGACGTTTTGTAATACAAGCGCGATTTGTGGTGTTTACAGTAACTTGAGAGATTCATCTAGGCCGAAAATGGAATTAAGTAGTGAGCGTTTCCGTGCGATTATCTTTTACAACATTCGACATGAATTAACTCAACAACAGTGCACCGATGAACTTGATGTTCGGCGATGAAGCTCTATCGAGGACAAGTGTTGTATGACGAATTCAATCGAGGTTGGTAAATCTGTTTCGAAAATTGGTTCAGACGCATGCAGAGGTACATAGATCTTTACGATCATTTCGAAAAACAATAAAGCAGTTTTCGATTATTAATATTTGAAGAGCACACAGGAAAAACGATCTGAGTTACCTTTAACAAGTTCTGAGGTTTATCAATTTTCAAGTTTGTAATTACCAAAAAAAAGAAAATATTTATTTGTCTCAACTACATGATTAATTAAGGTTTTATCGAAAATTAAAACAAGTACTACAAAAAAATTACACACGATTCTGAGGGAGTCAGGTCGGTCTTTCAGTTCTCTAGTAGCGGTAGTTTAAGAGCATACAAAGGATGCCTGTATTCTGTATTGTTGTATTACATTCTGAATTCACCTACATTATTTTAGACTTGATCACCAGAATACCTATTATCATAATATTTAGTAGTTTGACGTTTACCAATTATATAAAGAAAATGTGGTATTATTGGTTTGAATACGTTATGTTGAATTATGGAAAAATAATCTCCTCGTGTAGGATTCGAACCCGTAATCTTCGTATTAGTAGTCCATCGGGTAGCTACTGCTCCCAGAATCCGACATTAGTAGTACTTATTCTTTCAGAGATTACTGGTTGGAATCCTGAAAAGTCCTTTTTTCTAGGATATTCTTTTTTCGGGATAGGATATTTTTCATATTATATGAAATTACATTTTCTATCGAGACTAGCTAGAATGAATAATTTCGAACTTATCCCAACAATACCCATTCTTAGAGAAAAATATAATTTAGTAAGAGGTGAGTATTCTCTCAAATCCCATATCAGTCCCTTCGTTTTATGTTCTCCAACAGTGTCGGAAAATCGTGAGAGGCCGTGGTGGGGAAGAAAAAGAAAGCGTGGAGCGGGCGATATATCTAAATCGCCAATTATGGCGGTGGTGTTCTTCTTTTGTCGAGAGGCCATTTTGTTGCACGAACAACGAAAATCCACTTTCACAGTCGAGGTGTTTTTATTGCAGAAACATTTACGAGCCAGTTTGCTTTCGTATGGGGGAATTTATTTCCGGGCGAGGCTGTTTGTTGGCAACACTTAGCCGACAATTCGATTAGGCGACGTTTAGTCAGGTGGCGATGGAAATACGTGAGTGTCCTGGAACAGAGGCGTATCGAGAAAAGACGAGTTGTCGTTGAACTTTCATGATAACAATTTTTAGTTTTAGTTTCCAAAATGATTCTGATTTTCTCTGGATGGGTCAAAATGGTAGTCAACGAAACATTATCATAAGAGAGAATATTATTCTTCATCTATCGAAAATCACAATCTTCTCAAGCATAAGCCGTGTCGTGTATAAAAAATTTGGCAATTATGTAGGAAAGTCTCTGATCTAGAAATTCTAGGCTGGCACGTTAATGGTCTATTTTGTATTGTTACAATGGTAAACGGGAGCAGAAGATAATTCAGAATGTGACTGTCATCTATCATACGTATTTCTCTAATTCTGTGGTAAATTAATTAATTCTACCATATCTTGTAAGACAAAATTGTGTGGGAATAGTCACACATATTTTATGGTTATATATTTTATTATAAATATGTTGGTACTCGGAATAGTTCTGTCAACCATTATTTTGCAATACTAATTTATATTCTATATTGGTTGGTAGTGTCTAGAAAAACTTTCAGAATTTTATAGAATGTTGTTTTTACTGAAACTAAGAAATGGGCATACTGTCAATTTTGAAATCTACGAAAAAAACCAAATTTAAATATAAGGATAGAAATAAAGAAAGAATAGGACAAGAAGCTATTAGCTTTTATGTAATCCATCACAAAACAGTCATATTGCACACTCGAGAGATCCTCAGTTCCACAAACCTATCTTTATGATCTATCTTTCGAACAGATTCATATGGGAAGTGCTGGTAGCTGTATCCAGACGATATTTATCTTTGGTCTGAAGTCGCTGTTGCGCTAAAACCTTAAACCGCCTCCACGAGAAGTAGAAAGTCGCCATATGCGCCAATGCAAATTGAATGCCTTTGTTGCATCGCTAATCAAGTTCTGATGTTTTATTGACTAGTTGCGTTTGCCTATTATAAGGACGGCTGGCTTGCAGAAATTAGAGTCATAATTGAATACAATTCAGAGCATTGTGCTCAGATGGAGGATGTGAAAAGAGGTCAATGCGAGTTATACACACAAAACTTCTGGACGATGATAAATATTTTGAGACGAAGAAATTTTTTCGTCACACTTTAACTATCTGGGAGCAGAAATGATTCAAGTTTTTATGTAAAACAAGGTTTTCCGAAGGTTTCAAAGAAGAAATATCTTTACTTCTAATTTTGAAAAATACAGATGTAGTCAATCCCGATATCAATAATTAATTCGCAATTAACTGAATTTCACAAACAATAATTAATAAGATTTTGATAACATAAAGTTGAAATATTTAGTATATATTGTCGTTTCTTTCTGCTCAAATGTGAGGTTGAAATAGTTTGTCCAACTTTGGACTCTTATTTTGCCGTTAATTTTGTGAAATTATTTTATTTTCTGTATTCCGCAAATCATCGACACCGGGGGTCACTAATATGAAGATTTATGGCTATCATTACTATAAGTTTCTTGAAGATTCGGTACCATTGTAAAAATGCACCGTCTCAACCCATAAATAACCCTGAAAGAACGCCTAGAGCCTCTGTTCCTGCATCTATCGCAACACGCCAATATTAAATATGTAATTCCGCGGCACCTAAAATCGTTTATATTATTGTTGTTTTTCGAAAGTATGATTTACGAGTGCACATATTCTTTTCGCCGACGGTGGCTTTTATGTTGCGCAGCATCCACAGGGACCTGTCAGAGGCAGAAGCAATAAACGCCGCTCAAGATGAGAAGCAGCAATGGATGTTGATTTAAATAGTTCCTGTCAACCGGTAACTCCAATTCAATATGTCGAATCAAAGGCGGTAAAAATAACATGGATACTTCTCACTTTATTAAAATTAGAATTGAAGCGGTTGCAATATCGCCGGCTAAATTAAGCCGTCTACTCACGTGCACCATTTCCGCCGAGTGTGTTCGGATATTGGTGTTTGTTGGTTCCCCTCCCTCAAAGGCAACCGACGAAAGTGTTTTGAAGTAGACTAGTGCCGAAAAGCCTTTGGAAAAGGTCAAAAGTGAAAAAAAAATTAATAATAGTAGGATGATACTCAATGGAATATAACAAAATGAATTACTGGCGATCTGAGGTCCAGACGGGGGACGGGGTGAGATTTTGAGGGTAGAAAACGGTGTTTCCCGATTTCCTGCAGAATTTCAATCGAAATATCAAAGGTTTAGGTTATAGAAGGTCTACTATTATTATTGTCATTATTATCTCGTTATGACTTGGTTCAGCCTTCTGGGAACTTCGACCACGGGGATCTCTTGTTATTCACTCAACTTTTTCATTCAAAACCCAAGGAGGCCGTCAATGGCATTGATAAATCCAACGACATCTTCAGGATCTTTAGCTGTTACCTAATGAGGATCCAGAACCGACTCCCCCATAAGGTGAATGGTTCTTAGTTCCGCTAGCTTTGGACTCTTGCATACCACGAGTTCAGCCCTTGTTCTGATCCATATAGCCTGCAAATTTCATCTGCTTACAGTCTCATGCTGTACAAAAGATATTTGTATCGGCGGTGTCCAGTCAGCAGACCTACCATTACCCGAAGCTCAGCTTGTGGCAGCTTCATGAGCTTTCTGGTAGAGATAGAAGAGAATACCACAAATTTCTTTTTGTGCGCAAGTATTCCTCTAGAGCGTTGCTCTTTTGCCCTTTCCAAGTGTTGAACCGCTTTCTTTATTGGTTCTTTTCCATAGAAAAGTTCAGGTCCTGCAGGCAACATTCTTGATGCTTTCCTCGCGAGTTCATCGGCTTTTTCATTTCCTTCAATACCACAATGCCCTGGTACCCACAGTAGATTCACTTTGTTGCGCCTGGTCAGTTGCTTTGCTGTATGATTCCAGTGACCTCAGGTTACTTGACTATCCGAGGTGATATATATGCGCCCCTTTTAGGCTGCTTTGAAGATATTCTTGAACGCAAATATAGACAGGTGGTGTCTCTGCCTGTAAAAAAAAAGGTTCACTTCCAAATTGCTTGGATATCCTTAATTTAGGTCCATATACCCCAATACCTGTACCCCCTTCTGAGTTTGATCCATCAGTTGACCATTTGTGAAAGATATACAACTTTCGTATTACCTACACTTTTTTCACATTACCTAAAAATTCATGAAAAAAATTAAAAAGATTTGTGTTTTTGTTCTTGTTTTCAGCAAAACCATTTTTTTTAAATTAGGTGAAAATTAACCGTGTTTTTTTTCAAATTCACTGTAATTTTTTTCATTCAAAATATTTCTTTTTCGCCTCATTCTGCTTTAATATGAAAAAACAGCCTCATTTTCAATCGAAAAGTCTCTTGTCTTATCGGAAAATAGATATTCCAATGAATATTTTGAAAGAGCAGATTTTTTGACATGAATTTTTTTAAAATAAGGTCGTCTTGGTTTGCAAATCCATTTTTTTAAGAATTTTGGTGAAAAGTTACTGTGTTATGTTCCAAACACACTGTAATTTTATTCATTCAAATTTTTGTTACCTTCATTTCGCTTTAAAAAAAAACGCCCAAATTTCAATCGAAAAGTCTCTTGCCTTATCAGGAAATAGAGATTTCACCGAATAAAAAGCATACCAACTTTCTCGAAAAAGCAAATATTTTGACGTGAAATTTTTTGAAAATAAGGCTGCTTTGTCGATATTAAAAAAATAGGGTGAACAAATTTATATTTCGAATCAAAAAACCGAATTTCGTGAACAGAAAATGTTTTTGTAAATGATGAAAAAAACCCAAAAACTAGGTTATTTTACTTTTTCACGTAAATTTTGAGGTTATATTAAAGACATTTAAAATGAAAGTTGTAGATCTTCTCATTACCTTAATAACATTGTCGTTTTACTTTTTTCTATAGGCATTTGCAGTTTTACGGGAAGTCGAAATTTGACCCTAAAAAGTTCACCCCTTACCCGAGCTTAGATCGTCCGTAATCCATTTTCCCTTTCTTTTTTGATATATTCTCTTTCTTCTAAAATGGGTTTCATCCTTCTATAATTGATTTTCTGTTTCAAAAATTATAGACCCTTCTCCAATGCCAATAACTCACAGTGAAAACAATGGAACTGGTCAATTGACTTATAATTTTGCTCATTTCGCCACGCCGAAGAAAATCCCATCGAGTTCCTAGCATTATTCATACATGGCCTGGCCGAAAGAGGGACAAAACTCATTTGGAAGGTGGCAAAGACAATCCATCAAAATTGACCAAGTGTTTCGGTGCAAACTCTGAATCTGAGCTACAACAGTGGCAATTATTACGAGCAATTTACCCACCATGGGGTGCTTCGGGGACACTTGGGACTGTCGACGTGTGTGTTGACATAATACGTATTAATGACACAAATTGGGGGGTTTGAAACGGGGAATGCGCTTTCAATAAAGTGCAGCTAATGTAGCGATAGGAAGGGAAGTTCGAAGCCAATGTTGAACATGACTTTTTATTAATAGCTCGATGGCTCCTCAGAATTCATTCGTTTTTACGCTAGATGTACTCGCAGTTATGCTTGCAGGTGGATTTTGGGAGAAAAGAACCATTGAGGCATTGAGACGAGTCGAATTAGATGGAATGAAACTATTTAATCCCCCTTATGCAGTTATGAGATTACCCACTGAAGTGTATCTGGATATTATCTTGTTCGTCATATTCCATTATCTTTTATTACATTTATTTGCACTTTTTGATATCTCCTTCTCTAGAAGATATCTTTCTTCTCCACGCCAATGCAGTCCTTTTGTATTTCGTTTTTACTGCTAACTTCTACATTTTTCTTTAATCTCGCTCATTTTTTACTCTATCTTTGCCTCTTCCACTTTGAGCAACATCTTGATTTTTGTACACTTTTCCTTAGAATCTTAAGCTAAATTTCTTCCAATTCATTCAGGATTTATTCATTCTTTGGGTTTTGGACCATGGAGAAGTCTTTCTAGGTTAAAGAAGTATAGTGCACAAAATAATGTTCAAGTCTTGCTTTTGCTTCGTACATAGAATTTGAGAAACGTATTCCACAGCAATTTCTCAAGTATTGAAAAACTGTATACACTAATGCCAATGCAAGTAAAAAATATTTCTCTAATTATATCACAAATTGGTTGATTTCGCCACATCTCGCGAAACAAAACAATGTTAGAATATTTCCTTCTAACACTGTTTTCAGTAATATTTATTGATATTTATTACCTCCTGCCACGGATTTATTTTACATCTGTCAAATTTTACTAGGTAGAAAGCAGTTCTGCCAACCAATATTTTTAATTCAAAAATCACTGAACGATATTTACGACAATATTTCATTAATTTCGATAAAAATTCAGCGAATTGGAGAAAATAATGTATGATACTCGTACAGAAGGCTCATTCCAACAACTCGCCACTTCGTGGCTCGTTTTTAAATTTCGAACTCGTGTAAGAATATCTATGCCTTCTGCACTTATATCATGAATATCTATTTCGGGGTTTTTCGTCATTAATGAAGAACGTGATCAAACGATACTCTAGAGAACTAACCGCAAAGTCAACGATGAAATTTAAACAGAATAATAAACACTCTTTCTTAGATGTTCCAATGAAAAAAATCATTTCCAAACAAGTGTATTTCGAAATAGCTCTTATTGTGTTTTTTGTAGGGCTTCGTCCAAGAAAGTTATAAAGGAATAGAAATTAATGAGAATAGAAAAAAAATTTCAAATATGTTCCCCTTGTGCGAGGTGATTTTCTTATAGCATGAGCAGTTGACTGCTGAACTCTGGAGTAACACAAGTTTCATTCCTGATCGGCTGTATTCTGTCATCAATGAATTTATTGAAACCGTAAAAATCTCACGAATTTGTAGCTAAGACAGCTCATCGTTCTTTTCGAACCAAGATTTTAATTTGCTTCAGCTATATCATGAAGCTTTTCCTTTGTTACAGATGGGCAGAACCACCTTAACCTCTTCAACAACAGACAGCAACCAAAGAAGAAACGAAAATCTCGCACTGCTTTCACCAACCACCAAATTTTCGAGCTGGAGAAAAGGTTCTTGTACCAAAAATACCTCAGCCCTGCTGACCGAGACGAAATCGCGTCCAGTCTGGGCCTAACCAACGCGCAAGTTATAACCTGGTTCCAGAATCGAAGGGCCAAACTGAAAAGAGACATGGAGGAGCTAAAGAAAGATGTGGAAAGTGCGAAATTGCTGTCTGCGCATAAGAGTTTTCTTGAGAACGTTCAAGATTTGGGTATTCTGAAGAAAAAAGCTGTTATTTGCGAAGAAGATTGCCCGAAGAACTTAGTGGTGTCGTCTAGTAAATAATATGCGTTAGAATTTCTCGTACTAAAGACTTTCCCAAGTGTTCTCGTTTTTTAGTGATATCTATAAGCTATATTTACTCTAACTCAATTGTACAAATTGTAAAAAGTTACTTTAAGGAGATGAGATGGAGATTCATGTATTTAAATCAATTGTATATTATTATATTGTAGACAATATTTATTTTACGTCTCTCGACGGGTAATTGCAATATTTTCCTGATTATTTTGAGATGATTAGGAGCTTAACTGTTTATGAGAGTCATCGTTACTGTCACTGTCGAAGTAAAACTCTATAAGAATTTCTGATTTTTTTTGGCTCACCCAATTTGACATTTCCCTGAATTTCTGGACCAGATTCGACAAGAGGTCATCTTATTGAGAAATACAAGGTGAGTCGTTGGAGCAAATGCGCATAAAATCTGAAGTAAATTCAGTTTGATCCAGCACAATCATTATCGATAGCAACACCAAACTGTTTCAATTACAGTTGTTGACATTACTAAAATCGTCTTCCCAAAACCTTCCTACAAATGATCCAATCAGTGATGTTACGAAAATATCACAATTTTTCTTTTGTTGCAGATGGGCAGAACCTGAACCTCTTCAGCAACAGACCCCAACCAAAGAAAAAGCGAAAATCGAGAACAGCGTTCACCAATCATCAAATTTTCGAACTGGAGAAAAGATTCTTATACCAAAAATATCTCAGCCCGGCTGATAGAGACGAGATCGCGTCTAGTCTTGGCCTAACCAACGCTCAAGTCATCACCTGGTTTCAGAACAGAAGAGCCAAACTCAAGAGGGACATGGAGGAACTCAAGAAAGAGGTGCATACCGCGAATATATTGTCGGTGCATAAAAGTTTCTTGGAGAATGTGCAAGATATAGGGATGCTCAAGAAAAAATCTAACGTTTACGAAGATAGTAGGGCAAATAGCTCAATTAGTTCGTGAATACCTCGAATTCGCTAGAACATGAATATTTTGTGATAAATATTGACTTTTACAATCTAAAGTGGCAATGTGCAAATTGTAAATTATAGAATGACGCATTCAAAAATGATTGTCCCAATAATAGTTCATCTGTTTACTCTTTTGCCTTCAAGTAGGTATCTACAATCCTCTGTATATTATTAAGTGGATACCAAAGTATAAAATCATATCTCATAAATTGTACGATATAATGTAGTTGAAGAACATGTATTAAATTATTGTAATTTAAGTGTGTCCGACCTTATGTAGAAATTGTAATATATGTCTTTAAGTTAGTAAATTTCTTCGCTCATATTTCTTGTTTAGTTTCCTACAATGTATTCAATTTCAAGGAATATCATGAAAGAAAGAGAGAGAAATGGAACTTCAAAAAGGTGAGGACTACAAGTGTAAATTAGCTTAAAATCAAAACACTTTATTCTATCATCCCAAGAAGTTTGAAATTCTAGCAGCTGAGGGTGGATGATTATATTTATTAATTTTCCTACTTAACTTTATTGAAATGGTCTAATTTTATCAATAACATGACACTACAAGAATGATATGGTTGAATGAATTCCAAACAGGTTCAGCTTTGAAACAAAATTTTTTATACTACTTTTTGCCGATATTGAACTTACTTCTCATTGATAGACGATTTCAAATTTAGCCAGCTCTTAGCCAAGGTATTTTGAGCTACTTTCTCACCTATTTCGAATTTTAAAAAATATACAGAGAGGACCTTCACGAAATAAATTTCTGAGGACAAAGCATCATTATTATAATTTTACCTAATAGAAATTATTTACGTGAAAGACATCAGGAAGTAAGAATTATACAGGGTAAGTCGCGACTAGCTTCCACATTTAAAAGATTGGTAAGAAATAGGTAGAGAGCGATGAAAATGTTGTTTGAAAATAACATTGTCGATGATGGATCTTGGCGGTAAAAAAACATATTGAGCTCTTATTTCCTCGAAAATGGCCTGAGTGATTCCAGGGAATTCTTCCATAATTGCAAATATACCTGAGGTATGGTAGTCCGAGGTTTTTTTGAACATGATTGAAAACCTTTGAGCTTTCCGCTCAGATACATAACAGTGGCCCATTACGTCAGTTAGCAAAAATTTTTACAAGAGTCTTAAAAAAATTTGACAAATCAATACTTATAGATGTATTGATTTGTTATCATATTATAAAATATGATAACCAATCAATGCAGATTATATATCTGATAAGGTGAAGGTGAATCTCTCATTCCGTCAAAGCTTGGACATGTTACAATTCCACAAACTCATGATTTTTTTTGAGTTCTGGTAATGACAAAGATATACGTAGAATGAGTAGAACATGAAATATAAAGATTGCAGAGGAGCTTTTTCAGATCCAAAAAAGATGTTCGTGCCATGAAAATCTTCGGAAATATCTTCATACGGGCGGAATTAAAACGAGTAGAAAATTGGTAATTTCATAATTTTTGCCTCGCTCTTTTACGTATCAATATTAAATTTGGAATATGTGTAAATTTTCAGTGCTTAAATAAACCTTTGGTACAGCTGTTCCGGGTACGGTGATATTTCATTGTTTTTTCGGAATCGTTCTCTAGTCCTAGATACTTTTATCCCTTGACAAGTTTATCGTTCAAAATTTTTTTGTACGGATTCTAAGGCACACTCTCGTAAAACTCTACATGTTGATGAAGCACAAAGTAGATATTGTTCACACCAATTTTTTTCGATCTCATACCTTCATTTTTTATATCAGTATTATATAGTTTTTCGAAAAATGAAATTTTTTTATGAATTTTCATTCATTTATAGAGTGAAAAGATCTTCGACACGTTCGATTATTTTGTCAGAGTATATCATCATAGGAATACCTATTCGATGAAATGGAATGGAAACTTTCCAGCAGCGCAAGTTTCGATTTATTCTAAGAAAAGTATTGACTGTGTCGATATTTCGCGAGAAACTTTCTGTCTCAAAAATCGAATAGAATAGAAAAATTTTTTTTTTTGCAAATATTTCCCTATTATCAAAGAAAAATCATGGGAGGTTAATATTTACAACCCTTAATAATAGAGTTGTGACAAAAAATTGTGTATTCAGTTCCCCATATTATGTAAAGTTTTACGACCCAGTGTTTTTCAGAACCTGTAAAAAATTAAAATAGTCAACTCGTCAACACCTTCCAAAGGCTTTATCTCGGCAGTATAATTTCCTAAGAAGTTCTCCGCATTGTTGTACCTTGTATGTACAGATGCCTTATATTTACAAAATGAAATCTCAAAAACTTGATTGGTTTGTCGAGCTATCATAATCATTGTACGAGAAACAAGAAACTTTGTGTCTACTTCAACATAAAACAAAAACGTTTTTACTTTCCCCTTCTCATAAGGGCATTAAACTTTTCAATCATCTACCTGATTCAATTATGATTTTAAATGAGTTGAAGTTCACCAGTTCCATAAAGTGTAAATTAATTGAAAAATCTTATTAGAGTGTAGGGGAATACTTAGCAAATGGTCATTTGGCATAATATTCGTTAATTAATCGTACGACTATATCATATTTCTTTGTTGTGTTAATTTTCTTGGAGCCTATTTTATTATACTTAATTGTTTATGGCCTTTCTCATACATTCCTTTTTTTAATGTAGAGGGGATTAATAAATGATTATTATTATTGATGTGATGAATGTCATAAGATCCAATGCCCACACATCTTTCTGTTTCTTAATTACATATGACCATTATACAGGGTGAGTTTTTAACTTATCCAATTTTTCAAATTTCGCTGATATAGATTTTTTTAAATGATTCATTAGGTACTTAACGATATTTCAAGCAGAATACCTTTATTCTCCAGAAAAGCCATACATTCATCGAATAGCATTGAACTTACCTTAAGAGTTGAATTTCTGGTATAACTACTTGATGTTATGGTCATAATGGAAAAAATAAAACATGTGAGTAGAATTTTCTGTTCCACATCTATATTCAGAATATCAAAATTTCTTTTATGGACTTTCAGTACTCCGAATCTTTTCAAGCGAGCCGAATCGGAGAAATGGTAGAGCGAAAATGTGTTTCTTTCGAACTCAGCCAAAGATTCATCCTGTATAACCCTAATATTCCATAAATACATCATGAATTTGATTGACACAACTCGATTGAAATTATTCGGCGAGGATTTTGTATTTCGTAAAACTTTTTTGAGTTTTCCCTGCCAGTCCCTGAAACAAACACAAACAAAATTTTTTAACATCTTAAATCAGTCCTCAACAATAATTGTTGTGTAACAATAAATTTACAACAGAACTTTGAACTATTGAAACAGTTATCATTTCAAAGTCCCTATCAATCAGACTTATTCATCAAAATTTTGAAAATTTTCAGAATCGTGGATTTTCTCAATGTGACATTTGTTAACACAGATTTCGACCTACTTAATTTTGATATTACCTGATGTCAGTTCCTTTTTCTATAAATCAATCGAAATACGATCCATCTGGCATTCTTTTTCCATTTAATCGAAAATATCAACGATTGTAATTTTTTTAAGATTTGGTGAAGAATTTTGAAACGTTACCTTTTGCAATGGTGAGAAGTTTTTTTTTCGGCTTTAGACACTCCTCGAACTAAATTGAATTAAATGCTACCCATTGAATATTTCGTCATTTTGAACAGAGCAGATTTATGCATATGTTTAGAGAAAATAGATAGACACTAAAAAATATCATAGATACAGTTCGGAAACTAATTTTCCTGAATTGTGACAGTATCTATGTTATTATTGATGGTATGCTTTTTATAAAGCGTGAGACTCTTTTCATCATTAAAAAATATCAAAAGAAAATTTATATTTCGGCTAATGCTTTCATTTGAAGAATTCGAAAAATTTCTGCTCCATTTTGTACTTCCAAGGTTCAAATTGGGAATCTTATGTTTGGAAAAATTTCAGTGAGTAGATTGCCAAGGATATCATTATTCATTATGGAAATTTAATTTCGTTTATGAACACGATAGAGTCCGTGATATTGGAGAGTTGGTATGAGCTTTCCTGGGATTTATTCGAAATTAATTGGAATTGGATCTTGAGTTTTTTTTTTGGTACATTACTTGTGGCACAGCATGGCGAACGGGATTTACTAGATTTCGATTTACTTAAGTAAGAACCTAATATTATTGATTGAATCCCACCAGTTTTTCATTTAACCGGAATTTAACGTTACCTTTTCGGATGTTCAAAAAACATTTTCAAAAAAATACAGTGTTGCCACATTTGGAGGAGAAAAGTAGATTCCCAGAATAGAATAATTTTTCATTGAATTTGGACGATTACTGGGCATGGTATCGATCACAACTTACAATGTCATGCAGCATTCATCAGAATTCAGTAGATGCGAATAATCAGATCGACCTAAACGGTAGAACGGCTAAATGATAGTCGGCATGGTCCTGATCAATAAGAAAGGACGGTTCTCTCACACTCAGTGTCTGATATTTTCTTAATTACCTGACTGTTATCAATTACCACACTTTTTATTCCTAATTATAGGTTGAAAGATCGCTCTGGACCAGCAGATCATTTCATCTCTAATTGAGTGGGAAATCAGCACCGGTTATGAGCATATTGGTGCCCCTTTTTGTGCTCTAATGACGGTGCTCTCTAGTAATTGCGATGGTAAGAATTGGTAATGCGTCGAAAGGGAAAAACAACGGTACAGATTTAAAACAAAGGTTCATTACTTTTGAACGTCACTGTGTGTTTTTTGAAACAGTTTTTCGTAGAAAGTCGTTGCATTGTCAGCGGGATGGAGCTGAAAGTTTATCTGCAGATGTGTTGAGAGCAAGTGCACCAAAGCTTCATTGTCCAATAATAAAGGGATTCTAAAGCTGGAGCACTCGTAGGATGTCGACTGATGTTGATATCAGTAGTTTAAATTCACATTACTATGCTTCATTCCTATCCGATTGCTGTGCACCTCTCAAAAGCCAATTCCCTTGAAAAAATTTGTTACCTAGCAACGAAAGAAAAAATAACACTCCGAACTTTCGAGTTTCTTTAACGGAGTCTATTTCTATATCAGTCTTCTTCGTCAGGCAATTTCTCAAATTCATGAAACCCGTTGGAATTTTTGAATTATCTATATCTTAACAACTTTCTAATTAATTTTTGTTTCAGACACTCAGAGAGAAAACAAAAAAAATTCCAGAAAAAAAAATGCCAATAAGCTCGCCGAACAAAATTTTCATGGTTCGAACTGCAGAAAGTCAAAATGTTCCCCCCACTTTTAGATTCTTATATACACCAGTGTAGATCGGAAGGAAATGAAACGAATATTTCAATTATTATATCAATTGAAATGTATTCTGGAAGGATTCTGCATTCTCTGAATCACTAAGGCTTTTTCACTCTCAGTCCTGGAAAAAATTCCAACTGAAAAATTATTAAATTGAAATGTTCCTTTGTAAATTGTGACAATAATTTGTCAGTTTGAAAAAATAGTTGCCTAGATATGAATGAATAATAATATCTACAACAGGTAAATTTTTTTAACTAACACAAATAATGATAGGAAAAAACCCATTAGAAAAGGAAGAGAATATAACAAAAATGAAAAAACAAATTTACCGGCGATATGAAGTGTAAAAGGTGAGGTTTTAAGGGTTAATAACAGTTTATATATTATATCAAAGATGTAGGTAGGCACTGAAAAGATCTACAAATTTTGTTTTACACTTTTCTCAAATATCCTCAAGATTTATGTGAAAACTGAAAATAACCTACTTTTTGATTTCTTATTTTTATCTTTCACAAAAAAAAATTTACATTACTATGGTAAATTGTAAACATTTTACAAGAAACTTTTCTGCTGCTTGGAAACTGGATGTGGCCGTCCAAATTTGGCTATCGAAAATATCGTTTAAGATGTACAAAATTCACACAAATAAATTTTTAATGAAAAATATAAGATTCCATATTTCATTGATAAACAAAAAATCACAAATCCATAAGTTATAAAGATTGCTAAAATTGCGAAACTAGGTTCAAATATTATGGATAGAATTTTGAGGAGATTTCATTCGAAAAAAGTTAGTGTTTTCGCTAAAAAGTTGATTCAGTGAACTCGTAGTTCTATTGAATTCATTGAAAATCTTACTTACTATTATTCATTACTTTCTTTTTCTTTGATGGCATTTCTTCATGATTATACAAAGCAACAACATGACAAAAAGCCTTTCGTGAAAATAACTGATTGAAAATTGGGCTGTTTTTTCGATATGGAGACGAAAAACGTAATGTAAAAAACGAATATTTCGAAATAATAAAGTTCGAGAGTGTTTCTTAGATGAAAAAGTAAACTTTCAACAAATTTCCTAAAAAGAAATCTTGTTGGTTATTTCAATTTTTTATGTAAGTTTCAAACTTATGTGGAAAGGTGTGGTAAAAAATTAGTAGATCTCTGGATTTCTTTCACTTTAACTTGTTTTCATGAAATAATTTGTCAGTTTGAAAAAATAGTTGCCTAGATATGAATGAATAATAATATCTACAACAGGTAAATTTTTTTAACTAACACAAATAATGATAGGAAAAAACCCATTAGAAAAGGAAGAGAATATAACAAAAATGAAAAAACAAATTTACCGGCGATATGAAGTGTAAAAGGTGAGGTTTTAAGGGTTAATAACAGTTTATATATTATATCAAAGATGTAGGTAGGCACTGAAAAGATCTACAAATTTTGTTTTACACTTTTCTCAAATATCCTCAAGATTTATGTGAAAACTGAAAATAACCTACTTTTTGATTTCTTATTTTTATCTTTCACAAAAAAAAATTTACATTACTATGGTAAATTGTAAACATTTTACAAGAAACTTTTCTGCTGCTTGGAAACTGGATGTGGCCGTCCAAATTTGGCTATCGAAAATATCGTTTAAGATGTACAAAATTCACACAAATAAATTTTTAATGAAAAATATAAGATTCCATATTTCATTGATAAACAAAAAATCACAAATCCATAAGTTATAAAGATTGCTAAAATTGCGAAACTAGGTTCAAATATTATGGATAGAATTTTGAGGAGATTTCATTCGAAAAAAGTTAGTGTTTTCGCTAAAAAGTTGATTCAGTGAACTCGTAGTTCTATTGAATTCATTGAAAATCTTACTTACTATTATTCATTACTTTCTTTTTCTTTGATGGCATTTCTTCATGATTATACAAAGCAACAACATGACAAAAAGCCTTTCGTGAAAATAACTGATTGAAAATTGGGCTGTTTTTTCGATATGGAGACGAAAAACGTAATGTAAAAAACGAATATTTCGAAATAATAAAGTTCGAGAGTGTTTCTTAGATGAAAAAGTAAACTTTCAACAAATTTCCTAAAAAGAAATCTTGTTGGTTATTTCAATTTTTTATGTAAGTTTCAAACTTATGTGGAAAGGTGTGGTAAAAAATTAGTAGATCTCTGGATTTCTTTCACTTTAACTTGTTTTCATGAAATTCTTATTTCTGCCGGAAATCGAGATATACTTTTTCACCTTTAAAATCTCAGCCCTTCCACTTCCCAACCTCAGATCACCCGTTATTTATTTCTGCTTTCAATTTCATTCTTATTCTCTTCTTTTCCCAAAAGGCTGCAGCCTTCTTTTTTTCACCTTTTTATTACCTTATACAAAAACAACTTAAGCTGTTTCATCCGGACTCTCTCCAATACCATGGAAAAAAATTGAATGCAGGTACTCTTTTTACAGATTTTCTTCAGGAATGACATAATCAACTAATTTCATTGGCGTAAATTTGAAAATGAATATATGTTCACATTTTGAAATCGAAATTGGAAATAATTAAGAAATTTGAGTGTCAAAGTAAGAAAAAATTATGGTTTGAAAATTTTGTCATTTTCTTATTTCACATTTTCAAAAGAGGAGGTTCAATTTTTTCCAACCTAAGGTAACAGACATCCCGACTATATGAGTACCACAATGAATAGTAGTGAAAATATGAAGAGTGAGTTCAGAGATTTACACAAGGATCCAATTTTTTTCACCAGAGTGCAACAATTAATTCCCTCACATTTGGAGGGAGCCGGTAAATAAAAACAAAATGGGATATTTAAAAAAATTATTCTTTATTCTAACAACTTTTGTATTCTGTTTTTTCACAGATGTAAGAGAAAAATGTCATCTTCACCCTTGGAGTTCTGCTCAACCTTTTTTTATCTGAAACATCTATTGGTGATGAATGCTGATCAAAGGCTGCATTGACATGCTTATGAGTTGAGGGAGGAGAATTTCGAAATGGTTTGTTCGCCTACTTCATTGGTTAGTTTGCCTGTAAACTCTTTTAAAATGGTTGTGAAAGATAGTTCCATCATGTATGAGTTCGTGATAATTCATTTTGAATGTTTTTCCAGTTGCACCCCTTTTTCATTCGATAATCTACGTATATTTTGAAATTTCATAATGTTATTATTATTCGTTCATAGTCTTTGCCTGAACTTTCATCTTATCTAAATATAATCCCTCATTCAAGTCAGTGTTCAAAAACTTATAGGGGAACAGAAGAAACTCAGTCCGCTTCAATGCAAAAGGGTTTGTAATTTTCTGATGTTGAGTCTTGTAAAGAGGCACTAAACGGTTATCCTGTCGAGGCTGCCTTCCCGCAGCTATAATCAGAGCTCCAGTCCCAATTACTCGTTCAAAATCATCACTTCCTCTAGTACAGGTACTCGAAACGAGATTCCAACAGAAATCCGTCTAAAATACATGCTAATTTAATCGCGCCGTCTCGAGAACTAGATCCCTCGCCCACCTCGATATTCCGTAGAAACCTCGATATATCCCGCAACCTGGCAACCGCATACCTGGGAATCAAAAATCACACGTCAGTAGGTGTTGTCGGCGCGAGAAAATTACAAGGCGGCCGTGGGTTATAATCCAACCCGTGCCCATTTGTCTAGTTATGTCGTTATGCGGGCTAATGACAGCCTCCTAACGCTAATTCGGGTATAGGCACCGCCAAAGGTGAGACCACCCTAATTTAGGTCTAAAACAGACATTTGTCCTAAACGACAAATGATTTTTTTCGATGCGTTGGTTAACTGTATGTGAGTTGAGGTGCCCCAAGGGGGGAGATGAGGAACGTTTTTATTGGGGAATGGTCGCCTATACACCTAATTTGGCGGTTTTGGTATGCAGATGTAGTTTCGGAATTTGGCCCAGTTGGAATCAATTTTTTATATATAAATTTCGTGAGAGTTATTTTAGAGCGATGGTTTTTTTGGAGGAACATTATCATATTTGCTCAGTCCTTTTTTAAGAGTGTTGTCATTTCGTCCATTTGTCCGTAATGTTTCTGAAAATTTAGTAGGATATTTCGATGGTCTAGTACACAAATGTTGTAAGTGCGAGATAATGTTTGTTTTGTGTTATTTGTGTACTTACCAGAAATGGACTAGATTTCTTAAGTCTTGAAGTACTTAACACATCCTGAAGATGACACTGGCATCAAAGAATGTAAATACATCACTAACACACAATATGCACAATAATATGCATGTCCAGATTATCATATTAGTATACTCAACTCAGATATTATCAAAAAAGCACTTTCAACAATTGTGTACTAGACCATCGATTTATTCATTGTTATTCTTTATTTCAGGGAAGTGTATATTTTTTTTGTATATAATCTGTTTTGAATACAATAAAAGCTTTGTTCATTCGATATACTTAGGGTAAAACAGGGAGACATGACGCGGCGGGAGAAACGCCGCAATCCGCTAATTCGTAATTTCGGTACACGCAGCACCATTCGTCTTAGATAGGTGCATGCAGTCGTTTTACTCTTGCTGTCAAGGCCGTCGCCATAGGAGACTCCCCGTGATATCTCCGACTCGCAAAAGTTGTAGTAGAAAAATAAATAAAAATGAAAATGAAGGAAAAGAAAGTGAGAGGGAATAAGAAATGAGAAAGAACCGTTAGAAGGTATGAATTTCACCTAAGAAATCTCTGCTTCTTCGACTTGAAAAAGTTGGTAAATTTGGAGTTGTGAAGATTAAAAAAATAGTGGTGAAAAATTGAAAGAAAATTAAATGGAAAGAAAAGAAATGAGGAGGGAATAAGAAAAGAGAAAGAACCAGGAGAAGGTTGAATAATTTTCCCTTCAGACTTTTTCTGTTCTTCTTCGACTTGGAAAAGTTGGTGAATTTCGGGTTCTGCAGATCGAAAAAAGCAGTAGTAAATAATGAATAAAAATAAAGAGGAAAAAAAGAGAGTGAGAGGGAATTAGAAATGGGAAAGAACCAGGAGAAGGTTAGGATTTCCCTTCAGAATTTTTCTCTGCTTCTTCGACTTGAAAAAGTTGGTAAATTTCAAATTGAGAAGATGGAAAGAAGTAGAGGTGAAAAATTGAATGAATATTAAAGGAAAGAAAAGAAATGGTGTGGGAATAAAAAATGTGAAAAAAACACAAGAAGGTTAGGATTTGACCTTCAGTATTTTTTTCTGCTTTTTCGACTTTGAAAAATTGGTAAATTTCAGGTCGTGAAGATAGAAAAAAATTAATAAAAGTAAAATTGAAAAAAAAAAAAGAAAACGGAAATAAGAAATAGGAAAGAGCCAGGAAAGAAAAATTGAATACGATGGAAAGAAAAAAAATGAAGAGGGAATAAGAAATGAGAAAAAACCAGGAGAACGTTATAGGATTTCAGCTTCAGACTTTTTCTCTGCATCTTTGACTTAGAAAAGTTAGTGAATTTCGGGTTTTGGAAACAAAAAAAAAATTAATAAAAATTAAAAGTAAAAAAAAGGAAATAAAAAATTGGAAATAACCAACGGAGAAGGTTAGGATTTCCCCTTCAGCCTTTTTTCGACTTGGAAAAGTTGGTAAATTTCGGGCCGTGAAGCTAGAGAAAATTTAATATAAAAAAAATGAAAGTAAGAATTTGTTAGAATTGCCATTTCGTCAATACCAACTCGTCATATACCATCCTAGATTTTCCCGATAGAAGACCTTAGAGAGAGATTTTCCATATGTTCGGGAATTGCTTGTATTATCTTACTTGTTAGCAACATCATTTTGAGATCAATAATCAATGGATAAACATGGTGAATATTGAATAAAAACATTTCTCTCTCTCTCTCTCTCTCTCCGGGTAGCACTACAACCCTTGGTGGGTCTTGGCTGCGATAACGATTCGCTTCGTTGAAAACATTGTTGTCTCATTTTTATCAGAAAACATTGAGAATCAAAAAACCAATGTGAAAGAGGATAATTCATTATGGGCCTACCACACGCTCAAGCTTGTCTGCATAGTCCTTCTTGTAGACGGATGGGTGCGTGTGGTTGAAAAAACTGTATCGTTAGCAAACCTCACGGCCTGACTTGTGCAATATTCAACTTGCATTTTAATTCCCGTATTTCTTAATCACCGCAATATTCAATATTATCTACAATTTGTTGCGTTATATGGTGGAAAACCGAAAACCTTGGTCTAAAGCAGAATAAGTCTCATTTTGATTTTTATAATGATCAAAATCAATTTTTGTTCATGTTCATTTGGCATAAGAATTCATCCCATCTTTAGATAGCTGAGTAAGAAAATACATGATATATTAGGAACCATTCTTTAGGGCTTCATTTATTCGAAAGTTGGGAAACTTTGCTGGTGGAGTTTTTCCAAAAGGTGCGTCTCTCTCCCTGTTTGACCCTACTTAAATCTTTCTGTGGTCTTCTGACCACATTTTTTTCTGTTCGTTTGATTTGAATTACATTTCACTTCATTAGATATAGCTAGTTGTTGCTAAGGAAATGTATGATGAAATTTTGAAAAGAATAAACTGTGCTATCAGTGCGAAGTTGTTTTATTGGTACTTACAAATAATTCAAGAAGAATCCAAGTTTTTAATATAAACAAGTGACTCTTCGAGCTGGATCGAATTTCAAATGTATCAAAAGTAAGATTTTGTTTATGCTGGTTTGTGATTTGTGCTTGAATATTTCGTGGGTAAAACAATAAAACAGACAGAAACTTGCTGAAATACAGAAAAACTGTATTTTCTTCCATTGAAAGCTGCTCGTGCAGATATTAAGAATGCGACAGAAATAGAAGAAAATGAGTCCTAGTATTTCTCAGCTGCGATTACCGACAATATACTCCATCCCCATTCATGAATATAAAATCACACCTCTGGCTTGGGAATTTGATACATTCCACTTTGTATCGAACAAAAATGGAGGTTATGACGCTTGTCACAATATTTTTGTGTTCTAAGTCAAAACTAGGTTGCCCTTTCTTAGCAATTATATTACCTACGTATATCTCCAGAATGTGAATTTATTCGGAAAATGAATGAATTAGAAAACATGTGATGGACAAAAATAATTAACGGTTATATAAATTGATAGAAAGGATTCCTTTTCTAGTTATTTGCTTTTTGCAATATTTCGAATTCGAACAATATGTAAACAAAGAAACTAATTGGCAATGTCATAAACGATATTTTCTGTGTGTTCACTGACTTTTCATCAGGTGCACCAACTCCTTAAAACGATACCATGACCTCCTATGTGATTTTATAAAAGTGAATAGTTGGATTTTTTTTAAAGAACTCTTGGGGAAGGTTTTTTTGCTATGAAAATATTGAAGAATGGCTTACATTCAAGGCAATTAAGGATTTATAAACATCCATGGAAATCATGGAAATACTCCTGCTCTATGCTCTGACGATAATTCTTTTCATGATTAGATCTTATTCAATTTCAATTATTCTTGGACAAGATTAAAAAACCTTACCTAAATTCGAACCAATCGAATCACTCGTTTGAAATTGAACGAATCGCGGTGGCTCCAACTAATTTGACGGTATAATCAAAGTTTTGTGAAACCGACCCTAGAAGAGCTTGTTTAGAAAGTTCATAAGTCTGTATACAGGATTTTTTTAATCCAAATCATTCACAGCATGGTAAATTATTTCATCCGGTATAATTCATAATAGACCATACCTTAAGTTTGTTGATTCAACATATAAAATATTAAGACATTTATAACGGACTCACATCGATTATGCAAAATCAATTAATAAAGCATGTAATAATCGTAAATTCTTCGGTAATATTATAATGAGTCCATCAAATACGAAACAATCCAAGGAGTTCTTATAGAAGCAATAACCTATTTATGTTTCGATCTGGTGTTCTTATTGAGTTGCATCATAATTGAGATGATGAATTGATGGATAATTAAACTCGTTCGACTTTTCAATGAATGAAGGAGAATGGAGTAGAGTTTATTTCAACAACGAACGACTTATTTGATGAATTCGAGTTCTCCTTCTGAGAGTTCGCTTCTTCGAGGGTCCCAACCTATGACAACTCCTAAATTGCTTTCGCGAACCGGCGTATCTCTATAGAAACCAAAGCCACAACTAAATTATCCAAGACGGTCGAGAAGATGAACATAATTCATCTCGCGTCTCAAAGCAACATTGTGCAAAAACATCCCATTAAAAGTGCCAATATTGCCGTTTGGCACCCCAAAGATTCGGGACTCCCTCTGCTAATAGGGGAAAGCAGGTAGGATTCGTACAGAGGGAGCATTCGTACAGTGGTCATTTTTCAAACTTCCATTCCATTGGTGCTCCTAAATTTTTATGTACGTGACTCCCCCTTCCAAGCAAGGGTTAACTGTGGAGTAGTGCAGCAATACCGTCTTCATTAGCTTTGGTAGACGCGGAAACGTGTATTCGCTCCGCGTAAGTAATTTTTAATAGCTACTTTGAACGTGTTTTACTCTTATAAATTATGCTTTGATTTCATTTTTTATATATTCTTATTCATGAACGGATGTCCCAGATAACTTAATAACTACTCATTTCCAGATAACCGTAACAGTTTTTTTTAATGTTTTTGATTTTCTTCGATTTTTTGGGTTGGGGTACGTTCGTACAGTAATTAGTGGGGTAGATTCGTACGTACGAATGCACCACGAATTGTCAGAATTGTACATAAATATATCTGATTACACAATCATGCTTCGAATATATATTAAAAAGTGGATCAGAATGGTAGAATTAGATCAATTAGGGAATATACAAAAAAATTCGGCGTCAAACCGGCAACTCTTGGGGGTCGCACTCATCGCCAATGGATATAAAATTCCAAAGAAATACAGAGGGCAGTAAGACGAAGAATTTCCACACGTCATGATAACACATCCCAACCCCTTCAATGGAATAGCTATCTCACCATACATCACATGCCGTTATTAATAGCGTACCTTGTGACTGCGGCAAAATCTACATTGATACAACAAGACGATATATCAAAACAAGAAGCATGAACCATGTTGTTGACTAAATCACATAGAAAAATCAACACTAGCGGAACATCCTCTAACAGAGGAATATAATTCAGTTTGCTCAAGGGCAGACATTATTTCGAATATCAAGAGTTACTGTCCTAGGATGAGCAAAGAAGCCATTGAGAGATATAAACTTAAGGACAACATGAGCAGAAACGGGGAAACTTCCTCTGTACACAGCACTTGGTTGCTGGTCTTAGACAGAACCAAAATCAAGCCGATACGAGGTGAGAGCGATGTTCCAATCAACATCGCTTACGTAATATCCCATGAACCGCGGTATAAATAACACCTCCAGATTGAACCTGGCATCACTGTCAGAAATTCAACATTGGAATTACAATCTCAGACCAAGAATTCTCTGAAAATACCTGCCGCAGATGTAGGAAGATCGTTCGGTGAAACAATTCCCTAATATATCACAGTCAATAACCATGGAAGACTCTCGCAATGTCAGTATACATTCTGGTGTGATAGATATGAACTATTTATTATTCGAGTCTGATCTGATTTATCTCAATATATAGTTTTTTCTATGAAATGGCATTTATTTCTCACTGTGAATGGATGCTCCCTACTATGTACGAAGCTACGCAGCACTATGTACGAAGCCTCCACGTGCGAGGGGTGGGTTCGTACGTTTTCCATATTTTGGTAAAACCCTCGTAGTTCGGTCATTTGACTTCATATCAACATTGAAGTATATTTTAAATGAAGCTAGATATATTTGCAATTCATTCATGCTAAAATTGTCTCGCCATAGTTTTTAGTGTTTCGTTTACAAGCTTCTAAGTAAAAAGTGTACGAATCCTACCTGCTTTCCCCTACCTCCTGACACTAATGGTCAATCATTTGGCGATCTATAAATCAGCTATCATTTACCGTATCGGTTATAGGAGTCGGTCAGTCCGCGTTGCCGGTCGGTTGGATTTTTACCGGATTTCAAGGAAATCCTTGATATAGGAATATTTTTGAATGAACGTATGTCAGAATAGAATTCGAAACTAGATTCTGTTCAAGATTGACGGCTATGAAAAATCGAAATTATGTTGTTAATATCCAATTACCAACATTTAAGTTACAGAATTCAGGTTTGTGTGGAAGAAAAAACACTGAGTTGTTGGTGTTAACATAACGTGAATTACTTGATATTAGGTCGGTCTGTATACCGAGTCTTCCAGTATACTTGTCCCATTGAAAAAATGAAAATTTCATGTTCTCTAATTAATTCAAGGAACTTTCATTTGAGACAAACAGAAATTGAAAGTCAATACCGGTTTGACCTGGTGTGACTTTGAATTTTTCATTTCAAACAGGACCCCGTATATTTTTTGAAATATCTGATTTCTACTCAAAATTATCTTTTCAACGATGTATCACACTTTGTAATTTACATTTGATTTGATGGAGTAAACGACAATTGAAATTTCAAATTGGAAGAATTGCAGTACGCTACGATATTTTGTGTAATAGTGATTTTTCCTTCAATAAAATTATTATTGAATAATAATTTATGAATAATTATACCTTACTTCCCTATTGTACTCAGTGCTATAATGAACCATTTGTGTATTTTGCATGAACCTATAGAAAAGGAAATATTTTTCACCTAAAATAGTCATCAATAAGAAAAACCTAGCTCAACTTATTTATTTTACTGAACGCCAAACGAAGAATGAATAGTAAAAGAAAATTACAAAGAAAGGGGGCACAAGAATATCATAACTAAAGCATATGTTCGAAATGTTGACCAACTGCCTCAACAATTCTTTCAACTCGGTGAATTCGTTCACGTGAAGTACCCAACACTTCTCAATACCTCAGCATCAAGAGCTCTACATTCATTCCTTATTTTGTTGTTGCGATTTTTCAAATCAATAGGAGCTATCTGGTACTCACGATCTTTCAAATACCACAAAGGAAGAAATCCAACGCTGTTGAATCTGAAGATAGTGAAGAACACCTTATCGTGTTCATGCATTATCAGTTATGTATTATTGAAGCCAAAATCAAGATTACACAGAATATCCTAGCCCACTGCAATTCTCTCAATTTAAAATTTCCAGTTGTCTTTTTCTCCATCAAATCAAATGTTGAATACAAAGTGTGCTATTTGAAAAAAATAGTCAGTCACTTCCGGTCAAACTAGAAGTGACTTTCAATTTTTGTTTTTCTCAGCTGAAGGTTCTTTGAACGAATATGAAAACATGAAAAAATTTTTATGTTTCGAAATATTCGGCATATTCTTGAATTGATCGACAAAATATTCTGAATTTCAGTATTCCTTCGGTCTCCTTATTATATCATTTCATCAAGGGCATTACTGTTAAGTGGCGCCATTGAATCTCAAATTGATATTTAATTCCCTGCTGGGTGAATGCTCCAAAATATTCAATAGACAAAATTCAAACAGTTCAGAACAAATCTGTTATTTTTGTTTACAATTGAGTCTCCTATACTCCCACAGCTCAACTATGTTCTTGTTCTTTATTATTGAAAATAGATGAATTGAAAAAACTAGAGAAAACAAGGTTAATATACAAGAAAAAGAATAATTTATTGAGAACACAAGCAACTTTATCCTTAGTTAATGAAAAACATGAAAACAATATCTGAACTGAAAATGAGTTGAGAACAAAATTTGCGAGAACATGTATATGATGAAAATTCTCCAATACATCGAAGCATTAATGTATTCAATTTTATACCAGTCGAAAAAGAATGTGATGAACATATAGGATGTGCCGTGAGCCCAAGTGTATCTTAAACTTCGACAATTTCTTTGAATATGTACAATTGATGTTTTTTTATTTTTTGTTGAAGTGTAAATGTAGTGTGAAATTCAGGAATAATAATAATAATAAAATTATTTTCTCTATTTCAGTATCGTAATAAGTTTATTGCAGTAGAGAGAGTTACAGCATTGTTTTCAGTTATATTTTTCGTTTATCGTCGTCAGAACTGCCCTCCGATTCTATCAATTTTCAAATCAAATCAATGGAAATTCCGTAATCTGTCAAATTCTGTAAGTCATACCAACTGCCAAGATACAATACAAAAGTCACTAATCTGAATTTTTATTTGAATTTCGACAGTATTTCACAAAACTTGACTGAAATAGAGAAAATATCTTCTAATACTCGTTGCAGAAAACTCATGCTTTCGAAAACTCGCTCCTTCGTCGCTCCACGAATTTCGCATTCGTGTTGGAATAGGAGCTCATTCTGCAAATTGTTTTAGAATACATATACTATTTACGTTGAGTAATAAGAAGATTGCAGTAGTTTGGCTTTTTCGTTGAAGTTGGAATTCCTTTCTGCTATAGGCAGATCTGTTAAAATCGACGCAGGTTTTTCAGAAGGTGAATCGTTAGTTTGGTTAATGATCTAGAACGCAGACTGAAGCTAGGACATTTAGCATCTTTGTATGGGACGTTGTTCAGGACAGACAGTCAGATAACATTGTCACGAAGAGTTCTACGTTCCACCATTTGGAATTTGCAAAGAAAGTGTATCGACGTAGCTTTGAATCGATTTGGTATAAAACCCACGTGGAGAACTTAGATTGTTCCTGTGTCTAGGTAGTAGAGCCCATTTCCTGAACTTTATAGAACGTAATGATCCTGCTCCTTTGCTTTGGCGGTTGTTCAAATCTTGACTGAACCAGACTTATTGAAGATAGGATGTAGAAGTTATATTGTCCATGATGTAGTGTGTATCCCTCATATTAAGCCTCTAGAGTAGAAGTGAATGTTGCAAGTAATATCTGATTATTGCAAGATATGGTGGTACGTGAGAACCTAACCTGTACTGAAAGAGACGTTTTGCTATTGGCTACTATACATGTTTAGAAATTCTTATGGAGTTATTGTATTTTGAAATAGGTAAAACCTGCTTCTGGTCCAAAATAAAAACTCTCCTATTATCAACTGTAGGTCCTTGGGTATACTTGATCTTAATAATCGTAGCCACATTGTGAGATTAGATAAAGTTTATACCAAAATAAGTTCTTTCATCAATCAGACTAATGACATTTCAAATTTCACAAGGGATACCAAATTTTGGCATCGCTGAAGTCATGCCTTGAGATAATCTACTACATGCTTGATGGTGATCCTGATTTGAAGTTTCGCAGTCTTTGGTTACTGCGATTCTATATAGAGCAATTCAATGAAAACTATCCACCATACATAATTCTGAAAACATCGCTTTCGGGAAAAATAAAAAAACATGTCAAAAATAATAATCATATAAAGGACGATTTTTTTCTCATAAATATGTAGACATTATTACTTCAGCCTCCTTCCTCCTTTGGTCTTCCCTTCGAATTTTTAAAATAGAGCAACCTAAACATGATTGCATATTTGGATTCGCCGCTACGAGACGATTGAAAAAAATGTATAATACATAAATGAAAAATCTAAGAAATTGATGCCACTCAGTCAGTATCTTTAGCAGCGAAATATTCAAGAATGTCGCCAAATTACCTCAGATATATTACATGTTCGAAACTCATTCGAAGCTCGATTTTATAACTTTATAGAAACCTAAATCAATTTGTTAACCTTATGAAATAATTTAGAATTGCTTTGCTGATTTGTTACGAATTAAAATGTTAGTCTTAGTGAATTGGAATTATCCGTAACTCCCAACTTTCACTTATGTATTATTGTATATGTTCGTAATTCTCTTGTAGGGGAGAATCCAACAATGCGGTAATGATTAGTGTGTTTCATCAAAAACCATAGGGAAAAAGGTTGAAGTTATAAAGTCTCCATATGAGCGAAAAGCCGTCCCGCTTTATATGGTTTTTAACTCTTCAACTTGTACACCAGCTACCTACCTGATACAATCAGTATGAAGTTTTGCTATGCGGATGATCTAGCATTAGCCACTCAATCCAAAACATTGGAAGAAGGGGAAGCTGTCCTTACCAGAGACTTGGAAACACTGAACCAATATTACAAAAAGTGGAGACTTTGCCCGAACCCATCTAAGACAGAGGGATGTGCGTTCCATCTAAATAATCGATGAGCTAACCAACAGCTTAACATTCGCTTCTGCCAAAAAAGTGTTAAACACAATTTCTACCCTAAATACCTCGGCGTTACTCTGGACCGCTCACTAACATATAGAAAACATTTGGAAAATGCGAGCCAGAAAGTGAAGACTTGTGCCCTGGTATGGCAGCGGAGTGCCCATACCCGGAAAAAAGATGTTCACCTGAACGACTGTATGAGAATCGTCACGGGTACCCTGAAATATACACCCATTCCTTGGCTGCATACTATCACTAACATTGCTCCACCAGAACTAAGACGAAAGGATGCCACTGTGAGAGAACGGGCTAAACTTCAACATCCAAACGACCCGCATGACCTCCCAATTCACGAGACCTTAAACAATCCTCCACCAAACCGCCTCAAATCCCGGAACCCCTTATGGGCTGAGGTGGATCATAACCCGCAGATCAAACAAGACTGGCGCCATAAGTGGAACATGGCACCAATACACAAACATGACATAGTTGACCCCACACTTGCTCTACCAGGATTTGATCTGAAGAGAAACATCTGGAGTAGGACAGGCCATGCAAAATGTAATGCTATGATATTCAAGTGGGGACTTTGCCAATCTCCAGCCTGCGACTGCGGAGCTGATCAACAAACTGTAGAGCATATTGTTCGGGAATGCCCTTTAAGGAAGTACTTGGGACCATTCAGATACATTATTTATGCGACACCTTCTGCACTGGACTGGCTACGTTGACTGGATGTGGAGCTCTAATTTAAAGTTTTAATCATATCTTTACCTACCTTTTTACTTATATCTATAAGAGTGTCTTTCCTTTTTATTTTTATGTCAGATATACTTTGTTTTTTTTATTCATGGTCACTATCATTTATACTTGTTCAGTGCTGTTGCTTTGCCAAACGATAAATAAATAAACATGTTTTTCCATAAAAGTGACTTATAGTGTGAAATCTTCAAGGAACCTATTAAGTCCCTGACGCAGGGATTTACTGATTTCGGCACTTTGAAATACAAGATCCAAAAGTTATCTGGATCTTATTAGAAACCAAGTCACCTCCTCATCGGCTTCCTTACTGGGCAATGTCGCCTCAGAAAGCATCTTTTGAGAAATGGCTTATTAGACACTGATGACACTAGAATCTGTGGAGGTAGAAAGAACTCCTATTCAGCTAGTCACAGAATGCTTTGCCATTGTAAGTCAAAGGAAACACACCTAGGTCAAGAAACTTGACCTAGCCTCGCTGAAGCGTTCCCAGATATTGGGTTTAATTAGATTTCCGGAACTGAAAGGCGAGCTGTAAAGGATGTGGTGAGAACAGTCTTGTCAGACCATTAGGTCGAAGTGGACTGTAACCCCTTTTGAACTAAACTGAACTGAAATGACTCCCTGATATGGTTTATTGTGGGAGTTCGGATCCTTTTGAACAGAAGTTTTCTGATTCTTCTAACGACCCTAAAAAATGTTGGTCGATATTTCATATCCACTAAGAGTCCGATTGGCATTATTCCAACTATTGAGATGAAAATCATGAGGTTTAACAGTGCCCCATTAAGAATAACCTACTAGAGAAATTTCAGCTAAAAATAAAAGGATTTTACTCAAAACACTCAAACAGAATATTCTTCTTTACCGAGATATGGTTTCCTTTATTTCGAAGATATTCTTGAATGATGTCACCTTCCAAACTTCAAACTTGTCAAACAGTTCACATTCAATAAAAGGATTCTCCAAAAAGTGTCAATAATAGTTTTCTTTCATTTCCAGAGGCTTGGTATAGGGTGTTCAAAGGTGTTGAAACAATCGGCTGATTGTAGAATATTCGTATCTGAATTAATAGTAAGGGGATTTCTGGTTTACTCAGGCGAGGCAGATTAATATATAGCGGGATTCCTCATACTCTTATACCATGTTGAGAACCTCCACCAAATATATGTGTATATACTACTAATCTGACAATTTGAGAGTGACGACAAAACAGGAGAGGGCTCCAAAGTCAAAATCGTTGTCTGGACATTTTCGAGCGTGGCTAGTTTTTTTTTATTTTGAAGGAAATAATTCAAGGATTACGAAAAACATATAATCTGACGATTTCCTCAAACCGAAGTAAAAGAAATTCGCCGAGAAAGTTCAACGCTTGCATCTGCATAATGTCATTTCGACAATTTTCGGAATATCTCGTAATTTTTGGTTCCGCCAAATATTCCGATTTTTTTTGTGTTATAAGATGTTTGGTTCATCGTAAAGAGATGATTTAATTTCATTAGTGTTTAGTGTTAGTGTCTTGTAGCGGTTTCCAAAAATCTGAAGTTCTAAAAAATCGGGTTCGGGGTTTGAAGCACCCCACCCCAATCATAGAGCCAGAATTCAACAATATTGAATTTGAATATTGAAGTAATTCTGAAGGTAAACACTGATTACGTTTCGAAATTAGCCAATGAACATGGTGTTGGGGTGATTCGTCTTCAAGAGACCCACAAGGCAAAAGGGAAAAATCTTCGTGAAAAAGAACAATTGAGGTGTTATGACAGACCATAGCTGTCGAGACCATAGAAGACCCGAAAATGTCTTTTATTTCAAAAAAGTCAATGTCTAATGATCAAAATTCGTCAGATTAAGCGAATCCCTTAAGGAAATCGTCAGATTAAGATAGAGCACATCTAGGACATGGAGAGGAACCATATATATCTTAATCTGAAGCTTCTGAGTATGTCAACATGTCGATTTTTCTTTTTGCAACTTCAAAACATCGCCGCTGGTTTGCGTCACATCCAAATCGTCAGATTATTAAATGAGAGACTTTTTTAGATCCAATTAACATCCCCCTAGAAAATCTGATGCGCTCGAGAAAATCCATTTTTTTTCATTTTCAATCCTCACCTACGCCCAACTCCACCAGTCAAACGGTCAGATTAAGATATATTCATCATTAGAAGTACGTAGGCCATGTATGCTAGCTTAATCTGACTCGCTCGAATATGTCCATGTAACAGTTTTTCTTTTACATTTTTGAAAGCCTATAGCTGCTCCCCCACCGATGAAAAAGTATACATTATATAACACTTTTTTTGCTTTTTATCATCTGAACTTTGCAACCCAATAGGTCTGTATGACGCTCGGGTAAATCAAATTTAGCATCGTGGGATCCCCTACTAAAAAACTTTGTATATCTCTATAGGAAAGAATAATCAATTGGGGCGTTTAGAGTGCAATCTTCACATTTTGCACTGAAGTTTACCCAGTTAACAACGGACCTTTCTTGATCAGAACTGATGGTCGCATTTCGGAAATCAGGTGAGTAAGGTAAGTTTCATTCCGTCTGTATCAAACTACTGCCTTCCATCTGGGATATCGATGTTGTGAGATCCGGCAACTCCGCGTTCGCTCGAAAAGTATTTCTCCTGGGCCTCAACCGCCTTATGACGTCATGGGCTTTCATTAGGCAAGTGGCTAGATTTATGTTGTCGGCGAGATCAAAGGCGGCTAAGGTGTGAGACCAATTGTTCCCGTGACAAAACATTGCCACGTAATTTACTGAGCGATTTCAATGGACCCTCGAGAACATTCCGAAGATCTGTTCTTCTCCGCGAGAACGGCTAAACGAAGATTGTTATTAATTCTATTAGTGCCATTCAATTATTTATCACTGCCTCCTCGGAATCGATTTCTTCTACCAATTTATTTTCCGCCGTCGGAATGGAATTTTGAGGAATCGATCGGGTAATCGTGAGGAGTAACAGCAGGATCGAAACCGGCGAAAGGCGAATGCCGTACATTGTGCAATTTACGGAATTATCGCGTTGAACGCAAGAAGCATCGATGGATTATATTCGTTAATAATCTTTCAAATCTAAAACCCCCTATGAATTTTCAAATAACATTGTACTCTGTTAGTTGGATTCAAATGAACGAATAATAAATTATACGACTTCAGCAGTCGAAGTTTAAGTAATTCAATAAAAAAAGCTTTATTGATGACAAAATTATGATATTATATTATGAAAGTAGTTGGCATTGTCAGAGAAGTTTAATCTCTGCGAATGAGTGGCTGAAGTCCTACATGTCTTCAAGAAAACGAAGAGATTCTGTCACACGTAAACAAGTAACAACATTCTAATGATGAAACAAATCTCGGTATAAGGAACAAAATGAAATCAAATTTGGAGTTCTAGAGCGACGCCTCGGTGCTAAATATACAAATATTTCAAGTGTTTTTTCATACCAAACGGTCATTGTATACTTGTTTGTTTTTCATTGTAGCCTGAGGAAGGTGAAATAAAGCACCGAAACGTCGCTGTAGAACTCCAAATTTGATTTCATTTTGTTCCTTATTCCGGGATTTGTTTCATCATTTGAAATCTGGAAGGAACGAGAAAGGCCCATCTACCTTAACAACATTCTTTTCAAGTCGAATTTGCCGATAGGAATTGATCAGAGTGCTTATTAGTACACTGCTTTCCGTTGTGTTCCTGAAGAGAGGGAAATATCATCAATTTTGTCGGTGACGAAAATTTACTGAATGGGTGCTGAACATTTTGAAGAGCTGCCAAGAAGAGCAGTTTCTGAAATCTAAAACTTGGTTCGAACAAAATTACCTATTCTATGACAATTGTAAAACAAAAGCTTTTCTATTCGATGCCAACAAATCATTGACACGAAACTCTGATAATATTATTTGTTCATGAGATCGTTCAAGTAAAACTTTGCATGTCACTTGAGTTTTTTCATTACGATATAAGTAGAGGTAACTCAGTAATACGGTTTTTTATATATTCTCCTCTGCGCAACGGTTGTCGGTTGTGTACATTCAGATTGGAAAATATTATATAGTGACATTAAAAGAATCTTTAGGGCTCATTGCCCGTGGTTTATCAAAAATTATTTCACCTAAAGTTTCGCCTACTTCTGCTATGTATTCATGTACACCGAAATTCGTTGTACGAAGAATTTTAAATTTTCCGTGTATTTTTATATTTAATTCTTCAATATTTGTTAAGCAGAACATTGACTGTCAGAGAAATGCTCTGACTACCACGAACATGATACTAGATACCAGAAAACTCTAGCATATCCAATTCACAGAAGGTGGAAATTTTAATGGTATATTGGTATGAAACTCTATAATAACTTGCCGGAAAGACTGAAAACACGTGAACACAGTTTTTTTTTTAAAGAGGTCAAGAATTTATTGTTGATCAACTGTTTTCATAGTTATTAAAAATTCTTAGAATGTATGTTAATTCGTTATGTAGATTTGGTTTTGTTTTTTTTTATTTTTTTATTTTTTTTTTCACTCAATTGCTCTATTCATCACTATGTGAATTTTGACAATTTTCGGAATATGTCGCAATTTTTGGTCCTGGAAAATAGTCTGTTTTCTTGTGGTATAAGATATTTGGTTTATCTATGGGAGATGATTTCTTTTCATGAGGGTCCCGTAGCGGTCTTCAAACATCTGAAGTTCCGAAAAATAATCACTAGGATGGTCGTATTTGGTTAGAAAGAACCCTCACTATCAGAGAGCAAGGCTGAGAATTTAAATTTGAATATTGGAGGAATTCGAATGAGAAGAGTGATTACGTTCCGAAATTAGCCACTGATCATGGTGTTGAGATCTTTTAAGAAACCGACATGGCAACAGAGGAACTTCTTCGTGAAGGAGGACAATTGAAAGTTATGAACTCATCGATTTTTTACTGAGTCCAAATTACAGTTTAGCTTGTAGTGTTATAAGTTTTCATTTCTTTCAAACATTGTGACATTTCTGTCATAACTAATTCATGAAGAAAGAATTTCTGAAGTGGATGGTTAATTCAAAAACCATTTAATTGATTATAAATAACTAGTTTATTCTGCTCCTGTCTTTTTTTATTTCAGATCTGGAATTTCGGGTAGGTTGGTGAAGAGTCTGTTTTTCTCTGCTACCCATAGAAGAACTACATGAAGATGTTCTTCTGATCACGTAGATGTCCTCCAAGATTCTCTGATATGATATTATTAGTACTTTTTTTCTAACACGGGTGAGGTCAGAGTTTTTTCTCTGGGATTTTTCCCTTTCCTCATTTCATCATACTACAGACCTGTATGGTTTTCCTGTGTTGCACTACCCCAGCTAGGTACTTTTTTGTTTCAATATGTATTGTATTATTTTAGCTCCCTCAATCAGAAAAATATATGTATGTATATATCAGCACTTCAGAGGTAAAGTGTTTTAAGTCACAAAATCAAAATCAGCCAAAAGAGAAATTTTTCAGTTCAATTATTGTGTCAAAGAATGTTTATCGCTATTTTTTACCGAATTGATGTACATCCAATATTGTAGAAAAATCGTGTCTGAGAAAAATGTGACTTGACACACCGACGATTTTCAAACTACGCCCAACAAAACTTGTATTTTTTGATACATTATCGAAAAATGAAAAAGCGTTGTTGTATTGTGTAATGCCAACACTATTTTTTTTTTAAATAGAAAAAATTAAAAATCAGAAGAGGCCATACCGAGAACATTTTGAATCACAGATAAATTTGAAATAGTATATTCTAAAACAAGTTGCAAAATGAGCTTCTATTCCAACACGAATGCGAAATTCGAAAACGAGCGACGAAGGAGCGAGTTTTCGAAAGCATAAGTGTTGGAATTGCCTTCTGCAACGAGTATTAGACGATATTTTCTCTATTTCAGTAAAGTTTTGTGAAAAACTCTCGAAATTCAAATGAAAATTCAGATTAGTGACTTTTGTATTGTATCTTGGCAGTTTTTGTCACTAACAAAATTTGACACATCGCGGAATTTGAATTGTTTGATTCGAAAATTGAGTGGATCGGAGGTCAGTACTGACAACCACAAAACGAAAAACATAACTGAAAACAATGCAGTGGTGAGTTTCATTACAGCACTACTTTTAGTGCTGTAAGGAACTCATTACGATACTGAAATAGAGAAAAGTAATATTCGAAATGAATACCATCTTCAATTTATATGCTCACAGATCCATCATCATGAGGCAGGATTAATGAAATCAAAATTTGACACTGATGAAATCAGGAGGACGTAAGCAATTTTGTTTTAGTATATCTGACTGGAGATTTGAAACTTTTTTTTTGATGCTACTAGATGTCTCCATTTGTATTTTCTTACTCGAAAGGGTTCAAAAGAAGATGGTTTCATTTCTGAGGGATATGAGATACTAATGAGGCCAAATAAGGCAGAAATCGGTAAATCACTTCTGTTAGTGACAAAATCACTCATCCAGCTTCATAATGAAAGATCTGTGAGCCTATAAACTGAAGATGGTGTTCATTTCGATGACTATACTATTTACCTTTATTTCATAAAACTCCAACACTTCTCAGTTCAAATTATGACGAAATCGAATCTGGCGTAAATTCTGGAACACCCTTACATTCCTGTTCTCATTTGATGCCTATACCTGGTCAGTCAGGTTTTGATCTAAAACCATAATAACGTGAACGAGGATGCTCACGAAACGTGTACAGAAGGACAAACTCATTAGTTCTGATCTCGAAATTGCGAGCATCTCATAAAAATATTTAATCCGCAATATCGTAGCGGCCGAATCGAGCATCTCATTTAAACGGCAACATTTCAGGGTAACGTATTAGCGGCTTCTGCATTTTTCAATTAATTCCTGCCTAAACGCAATCAACTTAAGTTGTAATTTATGGCTCCGATTCCGATTAGCCCCCACCGGCTGTTTATTAATACTTGACCACGACAAAGATTGTACCGACAAATATTGCCCGAACAATGAGGATTTTTTTCGACCATCCGAGCTTGACCTAACCAGAAGCTGTCATTTTTCATTGATAAATGATTACAAAAAACAGAAAATGACTTTGACATTGTCTCACACATATTCTAGCAAATTCTATATTGCAAACGAATAACTAGAAGATTTATGTGGAAAAAATCATAGTGTGTGGGGCTTTTTTTATTATTATTTTATGGTTGGCTGTTCGCCAATTGTGAAATTTTTCTCCTCTTACGAGAAATTCTGCTAATACGGCTATCAGTAGAGCACTTTTATATCACATTATATATGACGATAGATTACGTAATAAGACAATAAAGCTGAATAGATTTATTCTTCTCCAATAACAAAACTACTTACGATATCTCATATCAACAATAATTAGAATGTTCAAGGTAAATTTGACTGGTTATGAACATTCCTTCAAGAATAACAAGTAACCCCCTTTTTTGAGTGAAGTTTATCTTTCTAAAGCATCGTTGATTTCCCCAAACTGGTGGTTTTCTTCAAAAGAAATGTTGCTTCCCTACGACCAAGGTGTTGATTCTTTGGAACAAAAGTGTATTATTTCCAACTGAAAGTTCTTGGTTTTCTCTGACACTCTAACCAGAGATACTGGTTGTCAGCAGTTGAGGTATCGATGTCACCTGTTCTTTCGAGGATTTTTTTGACATACAAATACATACAAGTATACCGTGAGAAACGCGCAAACTGTACAGTTTCCTTAGTCCGTACCCTAAAAGCTCATAGCGCGGCTGCGCTCTGATGGTCCCCTCGTAGGCGAACGCCCTGTACAGGTGTAGAAGCATGCTTGTTCGTATATCACCGCTTAACCGTACGTTTGAGAAATCGGAGCAGTGAGAAAAGTAGTTTCTACGAGATATACCCTGTGTTGCAGGAACGTCCATTAAATTTAATGCTGCCTCAATTCTCCATTAAAAGGAGTATCCATGGCTACCGTCTATGAATATCCCGTTTAAGGGAGAATTAAGGCGGCATTAAATTTTAATGGACGTTCCTGCAACTCAGTGTTAATTAGTTATTTTTAGTTATCAATAAAAAACAAAATATGAATCATCATCAAATTGGGGCGCATAAAAGAAACAGAAGAAGGAGAATGAAATTAAAGCTGCTAAACTGACGAAAATTGTCTCATTATTCCCACCTTCAAGTAAAAATAAATGTGATCAGGTTAGTGTGATTAAAGATATTCCTAGCTCTACGAAGTCAGATCGCCTCACAAACGTTCAGCCTGTGTCATTCTCTTCAAATTCGACATCCAATCTATCAAGTCTGAATTCCAAAACTAATGAAATTCCCGTTGATTGTATTGAAAATGATTCATTGGGTGAAAAGCAACTAAACGATTGTAGTTCTGAAAAAGATACTCCGACTGATGTGGTTTTTGATCTAGGCAATGAATACCCATCAGATCGAGCTAATTTCCCTGAAAATTTAGCAAACGAGTGTTCAACATAGACCGTGTAGGCCAATGGGACCTTTTCCCAAGGACGGCAAACAGGAAAACCGATGTTTTTCGAAAACGTACTACCATAAAGTTATGAAAACTGGCATGAGTATTCCAAGAGAATGGTTATGCTATTCTCCTCAGGGCGATTTCGCATACTGTCAGCCATGCTGGTTGTTTGCAGATAGAAGTTCACAATTATACCACAATAATTGGATAAACGGTATAAGGGATTGGAATGGCTTGGCGAAAAAAATTAATGTCCATGAATCAAGTAACCTACATGTTGAAGCTTGGGTCACTCTGGATTTATGGAAAAGACAAAAACAATTTCCAATGATTTAGATACAGCAATGCAGAAAGGGGAAAATATTTGGTATCAAATACTTCATAGAATAGTGAATATAACTCTTACCTGTCATCATGTATTTAGAGGTAATCGGGAGAAATTTTGAGAACCTAACAGTGGTAACTTTCTTGCAGTTATCGAGCTACTTACGAAGTATGACCATGTATTGCAGGATTTATTGGACAGTGACCAAGGGAAACAAAGGTATCTCAGTCCTGCTATACAAAACGAACTCATTCAAATATTATTCGATAAAGTCAAATCAGAAATACTAAAAGATATTTGTGATGCGCAGTTTTTCTCGGTAATACTTGATACAACTCAGGATATAAATACTTTTTATCTACCATTTCCACGTACTAACGTGCTTCGGTTTTCGCCACTATTCAGAATGTGTCAGGATTTTTGCAATTTTAATCATGTTTTAGACATTTTTAGCTGCACTCCATCAGATGTAAGAAGAGCTGTGTTAGGCTCATAATATTAGTTATAAGCTGATTTCCATTTAGAATTATGTGTAATAATAGTTTATTTTTTTTTACTTTTTAACAGGTTGTTACTTGAAATTCTTTTTTTTCCCAATCTGTAATAGGCTAAGGCTGTAGATTGGTGTAGTAATTAAAAAAAAAATTAAATTAAAAAAATCATTAGAAATCAATAAAAGTCTTTTAGGATTCAAGATAGTGGATGATCAGTCAGCAGGGGGATTAGAGAAAGCAATTCTAGAAGATTTTGAAACAAATGGGTTATCACTATCAGAATGCAGATGCCAAGGATCTGATGGTGCAGCAACCATGTCTGGTGTTTATACTGGATTGAAAACAAGGATCCAAGAAAAGCAGAAGACTGCCAAATACGTGCACTGTGCTGCCCATAATTTGAACTTGGTGGTCAATGATGCGATGTCAGCTATTCCTGAAAATGAAAACTTTTTTGGGACAGTTGAACAACTTTATGTGTTTTCCAGTCAGAGTGTCAAAAGATGGAATCTTCTTTCATTATCAGCACAAACTCTGAAGAAACTATGTCCAACTAGATGGTATTCTAGAACAGATTCGTTAAAAGCTCTCAGATATTCTTACACGGATGTGATGAAGGCACTTTCGAGTGTGATTTTGTTCTCAAAGTCATCCAAAGAGAGAGCTGAAGCAATTCGTTTGAAGAAGCAATTAGATAGTTTTTCATTCATTTTTCAAGTTGTGTTTCAAACAAAAATTCTTGAAGCAGAAAACATGGTAAACGATTACAAAACGAAGATTTTGATTTGTTCGAGGCAGTTACACAACTGGAAAAGGTTTTTAAAAAACTGACTGATGTCAGAAACTCCTTTGAGAAAATGAAGAACCTTGCAACAGAAGTTGCAAATGCTTGGGGAGTTACGAACAAATTCGAAAACAAAAGGAACAAAAAGGTTAAGAAGCATTTTGATGAGCTTTGTCAAGATGGAAGATTGACAGACACAGAAACATATTTTAAAGTATTCATTTTTTATGCCTCTCTGGATATTGTTATTTCGCAGTTGAGAAATAGATTTGAAGCGATAATTAAAATAAGCGATCTTTTTTCAGTTCTTTCCCCGAAATTTTTGTTGGACGCAACAGATGTTGAGATATCTGAGAAAGTGAATGCCTTTTTCAAGGAATAATATGAGGATGACCTCAGTTCTGATCTAAACTTTCATATAAACTCTTTTAGGATTGCATTGAGATCAGAGATTGAGAAAAGATCATCAATACGACAGTTAGCTGATCTCCTGTTTTTAGAAAACTTTCATGTTATTTTTAACATTACCTGTCAGCAAGTGCAGAGCGATCCTCTTCTAAGTTCAGGTTGATAAAGAATTATTTGAGAAGCACAATGACCCAAGAAAGACTTATCGGGCTCAGTTTGTTGAGTATCGAGAATAAACGGGCTAGGAATATGGACCTTCACGAAGTCATAAAAGTATTTGCAGCGAAGAAATCAAGACGACAAGGGAGATTCTTCGGTGAATCCACATAAAAATCAACGACTCAAGTTATTGACCCATTTACTTCAAGTTACTCTTATTTATTGCAAATTTTGAATAATTTTTCGATGAATGAAGTATAGAAAATAATATTTTAAGTAATATTTTAAGTAATATTTTGAAGTAATTTTGGTGGTGTTACACCTAAACCACATACTTATTTTAAATGAAGTTTTTCTCAATAAAATCTCATGTATTTTTCTGTACATTTTTCTAGAGGAAAATCTTGTTCACTGTACTCCACTTATTGTGATATTCTCAAAACGCCGACGCGTACTATGTTGCGCAACGTAAGTTAAAAAACGAGTTCTGCGGCGGTTCGTCGGAACAGGGAAAAATTTTTTATATGAAATAATTTGAACTTAGGAGGGGGCCCGAAAACTATTTTTGCGGGGGGCCCGGTCGAAATTCGTTACTCTACTGGTTGCAACACCAGAGTTTTTCAATCCCGAAATATACATCCTTTCCTCTGCCATCTTTTTCTCTGCCAATAAGACCAAAGCAATGTGGCAGATAATCAATGACATAAAAAAAAAACCGATAAACACACTCATATTGAGATGTTTGACTCAAGTGGGAATGTTCTTTCTGAACAATGTATGGTTGACAATTTCAGCACGCAATTGTGCATTAAATCTTTTAATGAAAGTGTGGACTTCAACTTCTCTGAATCTTTATCTCGGCTAAACTCTGCTACTTTTTTCATGGCTCCTATTAATGCTATTGAGGTAGTCTTGATGAGTCAACGTTTAAAATCATCTATTATAATTCAACTGGTCATGATGAAGTTTCAAATAACTTACTGAAAAAATGCAAATATGAGATCTGCGACATTGTTGCCCACTTGATCAATATATCTGTTGAAAATGGTGTTTTTTAAAGTTAGCAAAGATTTTACTCGTTTTTAAAAAAGGTGATAAAAATACCTACTCGAATTATAGAGCTATTAGCTTACTATGTAGCTTATCAAAACTCTTCGAATTGAATATGAAAGATCAGATAGTAGCGTTTTTTGAGAGACAAAACCTATTTTCTCCTAGTCAACATAGTTTTCTCAAGGGTAGGAGTACAAAAACTGCCTTATGCGATTTTACTCAAAATATCGTTGATTCCCTCGACGGTAAATTTAAAATGGGTTGTATATTCGTTGACTTTTCTCGTGCTTCTGATTGCGTAAATCATGAACTGTTACTACTCAAGTTGTTCAGATGGGGAATACGAGGTCTTCCACTGGAGCTTTTCAAATCTTACTTGAACAATAGACAGTAATATGTTGTCATCAGAAGTACCAAAAGTGAGAAATTGAGTGTTGAGATGGGGGTGCCGCAGGGATCCATTCTTGGTCCAGTGTTGTTTCTGGTTTATATCAACGATTTACTTGAGCTTTTGCACACAACATTCGCTGATATATCTGTAATTGCATATGCCGATGATACAAATGTACTTGTGAAAGGTAAAGATTATGACAGATTGACCGACTTAACTGAAGAGGTTTACTTGTGTATCATGAATTGGACAAAAAAAAACATGTAAGCCTTGAATGTTCAGAAAACAGTTGTTATGAAATTCCATATTAAGAACAGCAATGACGAATTTTCAATTTTCAATAATAATAATGATTTCTATCTTCGCTCAACTAACGCAGTTAGGTTTCTGGGTATCATGGTTGATCATAGATTGCACTGGGATCCAAAAGTTGATGATATCTGTGGAAGGCTTAAGAAAAGCTGCTATGCACTTAAATTCATGTCAAACTTTTACAATTTTAATATGCTATTGAGTCTATATTATAACACTTTCAACTCGCACCTTAGATATGGTATTTTATGTTGGGGAAATTGTACTACTGCTAATAGAGTCTTTATTCTGCAGAAGTTTGCAATCAGAATCATAGCGAATTTAAAATATAGGCAATCTTGTAGACAAGCTTTTCATGATCTGGGAATTTTGACTTTAGTTGGTCTTTATATATATGAAGCATGTATTTTTGTTCATAAAAACAAGCGCTCATTTTCTGAAAACAGAGTTGAGTACGTGTATTCAACTCGTTTCGAAACGTCACTACTGCCAGTTCAACACAGAACTACTTTTTATCAAAAAAATTTCATATACATGGGTTTTAAGTTTTTTAATTCTCTTGATATGAACTTACAGAATGCACCTACTCTATCTGTTTTCAAAACAAGAATGAGACGTTTTTTAGTTGAGAAAACTTTGTATTTATTTGATGAGTTTTTTGCTTTGTAATTCTCTTTTGTTTTGACTTTTTTCTATGTTACTGTTCTTGTAACTTTTCAACATCAGAAATAAATTTATAATTATTATTATTATTACGAATCAACCTCTCGCACAAGCTCAACAAAAATCAAATTTTTCTTTGCAGAATAAAATGTGTATTTTCGTTCAAGACAGAGTTTCCGAATACGAATACATTACTGGATCCTTAATAATCGGGTCCGGCGATTCTATAAATGACGTTGTTTTATGTGTACCATTCCGGCGCAAAATATATCATTAGTTTTCATTAGCGTAGTTCGGAGGATGATGAGGACGGCAGCATTAAGCGCAAGACGCGGGACGTTCGGGCCCGTAATGACCACTGTCGGGGATCTTAACGAAATGATTGAAATCGAGAGAACCGATACTTAGACCGATAAAAACGGTGGGAATTAATTTTTTTCGCATTGGGTTGACCAGCTTGGGCCACCGGCGGTATAAATGGGAAAACATCAAAGAGGAAAGGTGTCCTGATTAGTTGGTTCCATATTTTTAAGGTTTCCTAGCCAAATCACCAGAACGAAAGAGTGATCTCGAAACTATACGAGCAATAATCGAAAAGGACAGGTTCAGTTATTTTTTTGTTCTTTGGTACTCTTCGGACATTCAAATTAACTCCGCCTGTGACCTCTAAGCAGTGGATTGAGTAGCTCTATAGAGGTCACTGCCGGTACCAAGCTAAAAAATCTAACCAAAGCCTCGGAATCGGAAGGAAAAACCAAAGACTACTGAAGCAACGGAAAAGGACAATGAATAATGGAACCCGTAAAATGAATGAAATAATTTCAGAAATCAAAACCCTCAAATTAGATATTGCGCTCATAACGGTAAAAAAAAAGGGACAAGGATCGGAAAGCATGGGACATTACGACCATTTCTACAGCGGCGTAACGAAAGATCGAAGTGCTCAGCAAGGAATATCCATACTAATAATAAACCTTAGAAAATACATACAATCATGGGAAGCCGTGAGTGAAAGAATAATCAAAATAAACTTGACAATATTACCATTATAGGAGTGTATGGAGTAAATGATGACTACCTGGTCGCCACAAAAGACAAATTCTTCGAAGATCTTAACAACGAGATCATAAGGGTGGGAAAATCAAGAGAAATTATCTTCCTTGGTGACCTGAACTCCAGAGTAGAAAAAGATAAAAAAAAGTCAAAAGGGTGTTCGACGGCCTATTAGTTTCTGGAGAACTGGTCCTATTTGATGTCTGAAAATTGGGATTATGATATAAATAATAATAAAATAAAATATTCTTTAAGCCTGACCACCAAAATATCAAAATTTTGTTTTTTCTTCATTTTTGATAGACTATTCAGTTCTGAATACATTTGTATTAAAATCGTTGCATTCGTCGAAATACTTTTCAAATTATCGAGAAAAAGCTGAAGAAGAAAGGGAGGTAAGGATATTCGGTATTATGTTTGTTATTTCTATTCTGAATATTTTGAGCCCAAACCGTTTTCACTGTTTTGAAGTCGGAGACTGTGGAAATATTGTAAATTTTCAGAATTTTGAAAAACTCGTCGGAGGGTGTTCCTAATGTTGAGTCAAAAATTGGCCCATTGCTTTTGTTTTTCGAATTAAAACCCGATTTTCTTATGAATGCGTTGGATTTTGCAGAGAAAAATAATAATAGTGTTCCAACATGTTGATGGTCCTAGAATGAATAAATTTTGAGTTATTTAGGATTTTCTGATTTTATGTCGTAACGTACAGTCAAATTCATAAAATCTGTTTCATATCATCTATGGTCATAAAAGATCACTTTTCAATAAGCCACTAGTGATATACAGACTTGTTTTCCTAATCATTAATATGAAACATATTTTATAAATTTGACTCTACGTACGACATAAAATCAAAAAATCCTGAGTAACTCAAGAATTATTCATTTTAGGTGCATCAACACGTAAGAACACTATCATTACTTTTCTTCGCATAATTCAACACAATCATGAAAAAATTGGATTCTTATTCGAAAAACAAAAGTTATGGAACAATTTTTGAACCAACATTTGATCCAACATTCGGAATACCCTGTGAAATTTTCCACAGCCTTCGTCTTCAAAAATGTGAAAAATGTGAAAACGACTTGTGCTTAAGATGTTTAGAATAGAAATAATAAATATAATAACAAATACTCTCAGCTCCCTTTTTTCTTCAGAATCTACTCGATATTTTGTAAAGTATTTCGACGAATGCAATGATTTTAATACGAATGTATTCAAAATTGAATACTCTATCAAAAATTAAAACGACCAAATGAAAAAAAAATTATTGAAAATTTTCGAAATTTTTTTTTCATTCCCTGTATAGGTGAAAGTGCTTCAAAAATATTTTGGATCGGTAGATAATATCGAACAATATCAAAATCCCAATTTTCAGATTTCAAATAGCTCCAGTTCTCCAAAACCTTCTAATAGGCCGACGAACTTGGTACACCCTGTATACTCTTCGAATGATACAAACTGACAAAATTTGAATTCTTTTTTGAACTTTCGCCAAATTTCGACAAAGCTTCTTGATGTAAATGGGAAGTCCTGCATTTTCCACAAAATATTCTCAATGTTACAACTCTTGTCATTCACTGAAAACCAATTAACTTCGAATACACCTGTATTCTCCCGAACAAGAACCATTTTTTCCTGGTTATTGTTTTCATTTAAGTTTAAGTGATGAGATAGTGACACAAAATTGTCATGTTACATTCAACAAGTTGAGAAATAAGTGATGGCCAAGACTTTTGACGATATGTGTATATGAATTGAATGCTAATATTCATTTGAAATATTATGGATTTGCTCTTGAAATATTTTTGCTATAAATCTTAAATGCATTGGTATAGTATGGGTAGAGTGTAACATTTTATATTGAGTTCTTAATCTTTAGTTCTGAAAGTACTAGACTAATGTAACAGTTTTTTCGTGGATTTGTGTTATTCTACGCCAATGATCAGAAGCAAAATCAATGGCATTCCAATGGTTATCAAAAATGTATGCGAATTTTAATCAATTTAAATCTTAAATCAGGAACTATATAAATTCTTTCGCGACTTCCTCATAAGAATGCCGCACTTAAAATACCATACGTCACTATTTTATGTATTCTCTGAATTATTATCAATTTTATAGTATAATCCTCTCCATCTCATGTTGTGATGATAGCTGATGCCTCAGGCAACCTGCTTTGCCTTCAGAGGAAGATGGATATTGTGTAGTAGATAGGAATTCATTAAGAGTGTTCTCCATTAATGGAGAAATCTGGTTGAAATAAGGAAAATTACCTATATATCTAGTTGAAATCCATCACATTTAATAAATATTTCGGAAAAAACCTCAACAAAAATAATTTGCATTCATCTAATTTTTTGCGCATTCGATGAAAAAAATTTTTATTGGTTGAAGGTTGGAAATTATCTACTTTTTCGTTGAACTGTGAGTATTTCCATGACAATACAGGGTAAGAAAATAGTACTGGATCGATCGCTAATCTTGGACATTTTGTGCTAAGAGAATGATTCAAATGTTGACGGAATCGAAGGTTCTCAGTGCATAAGCTTGAATTATTTCTGACTCTAAAGGCTGGTACGTAAGGGGTGAAACACGATACCCATCTGTTTTTTCATTCGGAATGTCCAGTGTTGATATCATAGTTATAATCTCCATGAACCTATCATTTTCTGATACCCCACTTGTCATCATTCATCTGTGGTAATTTTTTCAGTAGACCTCTCTACAGTTGGTCCGAAGGACACTGCAATTTTTTTTAAATATCCTTTGAAAAATATCAATAAGACCTTATATTTAAATGGTATGTCTTGAGTTTTTTTTCTGAAGTTTTTTAGGGTTGTATCTACTAGTCACTGGTATAAAAATTAATCAAATAAGTTTTCAATTAAAAGAAGGTAAGCCCCTGCATGAAACTTAGAATCCCTTCAAAAATTTGTTAACTAACAATGAGAAAACAAATATCATTTCGAATTTTCAAACTTTGTGACGTTACAGAGTCTTTCTAAGACTCTTCCATCCGACCAATTCTTAAATTTCTTTCATTTCTTTATTTTTTACGATTCTGAAGATTTTCATGATTTTATCTGATTAACAAATGTTAGTGGATAAATCAAACGAATTTCAAATGTATTCTGATAAAAGAGTCTGATATAGACTCCAAAAGGTTACAAAGTTTGAAAGTTGGAAATGTTATATTTTCTTCCATTATTAGGCAACAATTTTTTTAGAGGATTTCTTTTATAATTAAAAAAAAATTATAATTCATATTTGTTATTATTTGAAAAAATATAATTGATTTTTGTTCCGGAGACTGAGAGAAAACAGTAAAAAAAATTCAGAAAAATGCAGAGATCTCCCATTATAAAGTGCATGTGTATCTGAAAAACACCGGTAATATTCAAGACATGATTCTTTGATGAAAATCAAGGTGAGTATCCCAAAGGATAACATTTTTTGAAAAACATCCTCCCTGAAAAATTACACTCGTCTGAAAATTAACAAATACATTTATTTTCCCTGTTCATTAAGGTAAATACACGAAACTTGGTAAATACTTTTCGTCGATAAAACTACACAGTATAAAGACATTTTGATATTCATACGAAATACTTTTCAGTGGCCAATTGTCTATTTTGACTGCTCTATAAGGTTCATGACCTCTGACCAACACTTCCTGATGTAGGAAATTCCAAATCATTCGAATAATTCAAATCAATCGGACGTGTTGAATGAATTGCAAATATGATCACATCGACTGGACTGTATCAAAACATTCGGAGACTTATTGTAAACAATGTCACGTTATTCTAAACAATCCGCATCTAGATGAAATGTCTTGGTATAAAATATAAAGAAAGATTTTCCAAATACCACTTCAGCTGACTCATTGCCAATTCAACATGAAGGTGTTTTCCTGTATTGCTGTTCTTGTATCGATGCTTTCGCTTGTATCATGTTGCGTAAGTTGAATATCTATTACTTGGTAATGAAATCTCGTGTAATATTTTAATATAGAAGCAAATGTAAGAACATGTAACGTTCGGTATGTGAGCTGTTAAAAGACTTCTTCCCATTTAAATTTTTGGACAGTTATCTTTAAAGGCATTTTATATTCTTCTTGATTGAATCCAACGATATCGTAATATTAGCATTTTTCATTTATTGAATCATGTTTTAAAGACATTCAAATAACATTCTGAGAGAGGTCCATATTGATGTTTTTTTATCACTCCCGAACAGCTGCAATATTTTAATTTTGTTTTCAGTGTCTGCCAATAAAATCATCGCTCTGGGATTGCAAGGCGAAGAAAATAGACTATCTTATGGATAAAATGGACTTTCTGTTGGAGAAAAAACTAGAGATGCAGAGCAAATTACAGATGTATAAGAATATGAAACAAACCATTGGTTTTTGCGGTAAACTACCATGTAATTGTGAATTTATCTTCGGTAATCCCATTGAACAATGTAAACCTAAATGTGTAAATCCATGTAGCATTCATCCTCAACCTCATGGTTATTGGGGATATTAATAAATTATTTAAGCATTTTTTTTTCATTATGAATATGGAAACCTGCACAGCAAAATCTGTCTGGAGATCTGCGTCAAATTCTTAGGCTGATTGAACTTCTTGAAATTCCCATATTGCATGAATTTTTTGGAGTGGGATTAGATCACCTTTACAAAAGATGTACCACACAACTGCGTGGTCATGACTATAAACTCGGGAAGGAGAATTTTAGAACCTCACAGCGTCAAAGCTTCCTGTCCAACAGAGTTTTTGATAGCTGGAATAGGCTACCACAGAGTGTAGTTAGTACGAGTACGGTCAACGCTTTCAAAAACAGACTTGATCGGTTCATGTGTATCCATGATCAAAACTAAACATTAGTTTGGTGATTGTGCTTCTGTGTGCCTGTTGGGATCCACTTTCATTGTTTTCACATATTTTTATTCTTTGTTGATTTTTTTCTTTGGAACATTGAGCATTTCGTTACTTTTTTTTTTGTATTGAGTTTATGGGTTATTTGCCCCTACTCTTATATGAACAATAATGATAATAATATTCACTGTTCTGTTCAATCTCGAATCACGGGATCTATGGAAAACTCGGAATGTTCAATAAAACTGTTTGAACTTCGAGAACGCTTTACACAAGGGTGAAATTACAATATTTTTTTGAAAGAATCGTACTTCATTTAAACGGGAAGTGACAACAGCTTTCATTTCTCAAATGGCTCATCCTATATTTAATTAAAAAATTCTGAGTTGTTTGAATATGAGATTCTTGAATTTATTTAAGGCCTTGTGAGGAATAAAAATAATAATATTGCTACAAAACTCAAAATGAAAAAGCAGGACAAGTTGTCATATCTTAAAATAGTGAAAATTTTTTTTTTCTTTAATTTATACAGCCATGATGGAATCTACATTGAAAAATGATAATTTCTGAGATTTTCAGTCACATTTCGAATTTTACTCTTCTCAGAATGCTGTGTCAGAATTTTTTTTTTATATGCAACTCTCGGGAAAGGGATGAGCCGATAGCGCGTTTTCACGCGTCCCGAGATGAAATCAGTAAGAATTGGTTAGTGCGCGTCTTGAACTGCTGCAAGTTGTAACCAGAAGGGAATACATCTTGTGGTAGGGTATTCCATAGCCTTGCAGTTCGGTAAAGAAAAGCCTTCTGATAAACTGATATCCTAGCTGTAGGAAGATGCACGGCAAACCGGTGACTATTATCGGCTAGCCTTGTTCGCTGACCAAATTGAGCTGTTGGTGGAATTATGGAGGCAATGCTTGCATTCACCGAACGTAACAGTTGTGGAACTGTTGCGGAATCGTCCGGTGGCACATACGCTACAAACTCAACACGTTCCGGAGAAGCGGGCATTTTGGGAGCGCTTTCTGTTTATGCTAGGTAGCGGTAGCGGAGCGGTGGCAACATTCTTCGTTCGGTGAATGCAGGCATTGTCTGTAAAAAAGGCATAAGTCTCCGATCTTCCTGCGGTGATCTAGGCTATGAAGGTTGGCAGTTAACGTTGGATCATCTATTAGGCGCACTGCTCTCCTTTGAACGGAGTAAAGTAGGTGCAACGAGTGCTTAGGAGCTGAACTCCAAGCATGGGAGCAATACTCCATAGCTGGATGAACTTGTGCCTTGTAGAGCAAGAATAGCTGCTCTGGAGTGAACAACCTTTTTGAACGAAATAGATAGCTAAGCTTCTGTGCAGCTGATTTGTCAATTGAGCGGACATGCTCATGCCAGGTTGCATTCGAACTGATATTGACCCCTAGAAGCTTAAGTTCATTTGTTGGTGTTATTACTTTATCGTCCATTTTTAGTTGGGGTGTGACTGCGGATGTTTTCCGGATTTGACACAGAATTGAATGAATCAATTCATTGTATTTATCAATTTATTCAAGTGGTAATATTCAATAAATGTAATTTCTCATTCCTTTTGAAATATTAAGAACCTAAATAAATCGAAAATATGATAATATTGATTCGTGCGAGTGCCGAATTCCCTTGTTACCGTTAGTTTCTGGAGATGAAACATTAGCTGAATAATGTTATTTGCAATCTAGTTGTTGGTTATGCAGAAAATTAAAGTATTGTTGACAGAATATGTCGAAATATTATTCTATACAAAAAAAATTAAGCCCTGTTTTACTTTGTCATGGCCTCGTGGTTGAACCAATTTCGCTAATTCTTTTTTTGTTATGTTTTTAATTGTCTAGAAAGATTTCTTATGAAAGAAAAATGAAGGAAAGTTGCTTGGGACTGTGGGACATAAGAAAAGTTAAAGATGGTTCAGCGCATTCGCCAATTCGTAACCAGGGCATTTTTCGTTAAGTAATATTATAAGGGCATTTAATGTTGCTGATTAACATTTTACCAAGAAGCATGAGTGCTGGTGGCAACGAAATTCCGAGTCGAAGATGACGCATATTCACGCAAACACCATGGTTCAGCCTTGATAGTGCTTGCAGTGAAGAAGAAGCATTCCAGAAAATGTTTCCGAGAAGTTTGATATTTTTTTTATCCATATACTAATGAGCACCTCACTGTGTACAATTCATTTCGATTATTCCAACCTCGTTCGTAATACACTATTGTTTTGTTAATTCCTGATGAATCCTGATTCCTGACCAATTTTCTGAAATTCAATAAAACCCCACAGCGTTTAAATTTTCTCGTTGAATGAAAGATCTAACTTTGTGAAGTATTAGTAGGCAGAATCCTTTTGATCGAGATAGAAATTGACTTTCCAACTTCTATGATAGCCAAAGGATGATTCTCTTCAGACCCAATTTATTTATTCGGCGGTTAGATATTCCCAGATGACTAAGTTTTGCTTTGTCAAACCAATTGTGTTCGTGAACTTTTAGTTAAACTCCTCCACAAATTTTTTTTTCCGTAAATGATGACCTGGCTCCATCTTCTGGAATCTTAATTAATTTGAAAGGATGGAAGTTATTCTTGGAGAAATTAGTTTCCCATCTTACTGTTACTGTTTAGTAATAACTAGGGATTAAAATTGCATGACCGAGGAGGCCAATGAATCGGTGCTTCTGCACCTCTACCAATCCATCGATGCAGCCATTCGAAAATGGTTACTCAACCAATGACCACATCTTCTAATAAAGTTCACTCCAATGATGCAAATCTCTACCTAGGTTCTTAAAAAGATTTTCTATTTCTAACATTATATTGAATGACTCATTTTCCAAATAAAATTATGCAGTTCAGAATAGATATTTATGATACAAGTGTAGAAGGGATTTATATTCTTAACCGAGTTCTAAATTCAAAAACGAGCCACGAAGAGTCGAGTTCTCAAATGAACGAGAGTTAGAATGAGTCTTCTGTACGAGTATCATACATTATTTTCACTAATTCTTTGAATCTTGATCGAAATTAATGAAATATTTCCATTAATAACGTTTAGTGATTTTTGCACTGAAAAATATTGATTGGCAGAACTGTTTTCTATCTCATAAATTTGACAGATAATAAATAAATTCGTAGCAGGAGGCCAACATATAATCAATAAGGCTAAGTTCAGATGATCGCGCGATTACGCGCGATTCCCAAACGCGCGACTAGAGATACTGAGTAGTCACATAGAAATGTTCATATGGTCGCGCGTAAATAGGCGATCACGCGCGGTCGACTTTGCTCTATTGCCAGTATCTTGTTTCGCTCGACGTCGCGCGACTTCGCGCGTATTGAAGTACAACTGTCAGGCATAGACGTGTTCAGATGATTCGCGCGATTCGACGTTCAAAGGTGAAATATTGACAGAGATTTCAATGACTTTTTCTGTGCTCGGAGTCTAAAAATAGCCTCAGCACATTGTGAACGATAGAAGAAGAAGAAGATTATGACAGTAGTTGCGGGCTGACGCGCTTTCAACGTGCGACCATCTGAATACATCAACGCGCGTTAACTAGCTACAAACGTGCGTTGTCGCGCGATCATGTGAACTTAGCCTAAATATTACCATGAAAACTGTGCAGGGGACCTATACCCGAAATCATTCGCAACTCCACGCATACGCATTTTTACGAATGGCGATTTGCATTTCAAAAACGGCATTCTTGACAACTTCGGAAGGTGTATGGCATAGATTTACATATCGGCACTTACTGTAAACTCAAATTTCGGGCTATGCGGACAATATAGGTAAATTTCGGTGAAATCCAACACCTTACTTTCAAACTCAATATCAATGATATCATTTGAACTGTCAAATATTTGCGAGTTCTCAAAACCACTCGCAGTGAAATACGAACGGTCCTAAGCACATAACATAAAAATGTACGTCGTATGTCACGCGGATGGTCAAAAATACCGATTCGTCTGTCATTCTCAAAGGTAACAGATGCGAACGATCGCATAAATTGCGAATGGTCAAGAATAGGTCCCCTGGAATGAAATATTCTATCATTGTTTTGTTCTACGAGATGTGGCAGAATGAACGGATTTGACACAAAATTAGAGAAAATAACATCATAAATATGACATAAAGCAAAATAACCAAATGGATGAAAACATACGAAACATGAGAAAGGCGAAACTAAGGATTTAGGAAGAGCTTTGCATTATTGAATGATACAGCTTTACTATCCAGTTCAGGAATTTCTTTTGGGAAAACTGGAAATGTGCCAAAAAGTTAAAACCTCCTGAATCACATTTTGATAGAATCTGAGGCAGGTAGCGAAGTTATGAAACGGAATGTAAAGGCTGTTTCTTCAACTTGCACAATTAATCTGAAATTATACCCATTCTCACCCTCAATTCTGAAAAGAGTGTTGAAATTATCAAATGTGGGTATACCCAATTATGTCGTACTCCACTGAGCGTTTCATCAAAATTGAATGAGCCATACCTATGCCATTAACAACCTGTATAGACTCTCAATTGTGGTCCCCAACCATAAACCAAACGGTGTTTTGAAACTTTCTTGAGTTTCTGACGATCTCCTTGGAAATCACCCTGTATAGTAAGAAAAAGAAAATTCTTTGCCTTTACGAAGGCACATCTTTTTCTTAAAAACATCAGGCTTCACAGTCACAAAAAGAACTGGGCGTTTCCATCACTTTGAGAAACTAGCAAGCGGGTCCTGAATAGAGCCACTGCTAAAATCTCATTCAGTGAAAGAGGAAGTACAGATTTCTTTTTTTGCATTTGATTGGAGATGTGAAACTTCATTTTGACGCAATTGGATGTCACCACCTTAGTACTTTGTAATATTTTACTCATTACTTCACAACCAATTGCTTCAAATTCTGAAGTTTTTTATGAAGATTTTGTCCTGAGATGTGCGGGATACTGATGAGGCCCAACAAGGCCGAAACCGGTATATCTCTCATCTCAGTGACAAAATCTAATATCATTTCTCCAACCTCATGATAAAAGATCTCTGAGCCTGGGAATTGAAAATGGTATTCATTTCGATGATTACTATTTTGAATTCATCTATGTTTCAAAAATGTTCTCGATGTGCCTTCGTAAAGGCAAAGAATTTTCTTTTTCTTGAAAACATCAGGCTTCACAGTCACAAAAAGAATTGGGCGTTTCCATCACTTTGAGAAACTAGCAAGCGGGCCCTGAATAGAGCCACTGCTAAAATCTCATTCAGTGAAAGAGGAAGTACAGATTTCTTTTTTTGCATTTGATTGGAGATGTGAAACTTCATTTTGACGCAATTGGATGTCACCACCTTAGTACTTTGTAATATTTTACTCATTACGTCACAACCAATTGCTTCAAATTCTGAAGTTTTTTATGAAGATTTTGTCCTGAGATGTGCGGGATACTGATGCGGCCCAACAAGGCCGAAACCGGTATATCTCTCATCTCAGTGACAAAATCTAATATCATTTCTCCAACCTCATGATAAAAGATCTCTGAGCCTGGGAATTGAAAATGGTATTCATTTCGATGATTACTATTTCGAATTAATCTATGTTTCACCCTGTATAGTCACTGAAATCTCCTATATGGTGATTGTGATTTTTCCCCTCAGTCATATGAATAGAGAGTTGTTTCAACGAGTCCCCCTATGCCCTACCTTCATAAAACATTCATAACCTGTTCTTGGTATAATTATGCCCTGTTTCCTTTCAATCTCAGTGGAATGTTCTCAACAAGCGTTATAAGAAGTCGGTAAAACTTCAAGATTTGATCACGCAAACGTCTGCCACATATCAACACCAACTTAACGTAGACCAGACATAATGAACCCAACCTCATCTTAGCATCAGAACCCAACAAATCCAACTCTAATGATCCTGAACGAAAAAGTATCATTTAATCACGGAATGTCTCAGACGCATGCGCTGCAGCTGTTCGCCAAAAAGAGTTTGGTCGCTTCGCAATCGATTTCAATTTTCCAAATTATACAAATACTGAAAGAAGGCAGTTAAATGGTATTTTAAAGATGCGTTCCCTGCTCTTAAAGTGTCTTCGGTGGTCAAATTACAGGGCATCAATATCAACTGGTAATTGCGGTAAAGGCTACTCATTTCGGTGCTGTTGGAAGGCTCTGTCCCACAGACGAGGAACTCCTGGGACACCCGTAGGCTGGTTCTTTTCAAGACAATCAGTTGTTAATTGACCCGCTGCTTTCGTTTTGTTCGTGAAATTTTAAGATGCCGCACTCCCGGAGCAGTCATGATCAGGCTGTTCTGACCGCAATGGGGTGTCGAAATTGAGTTGTACGAAAAAACTTGCCTGTTGGACCAGGGACAATCTTCAATAGGATATTGATTGCAACAGATCAAAATTCAATAAAATATGGAATGGATAAAAGAAAAAAGAGTGACTTCTGTATTGATATATTTCTAACAATTTCACTATACGAATTGTTTTTTCCAAAAACTTAATAAAATCCTATAACTACATGAACATGAATACAATATGGATTCAACATCCTTCGGACAAAGACGTTTTTTTCTTCAAAATTCTACTACATCTTGATTCCTTTTTTTTGATATTTGCTTTACAGTATCATGTACGGCATTCAATAGGTATAAGTATAGGTACAATTTTTATCATTTTTTTTCTCTGTTTCAGTATCGAAATGAGTCCATTACAGTACTAAATGAAGAAAGAAGTACAGTAATGAATTCATTACAGCATTGTTTTCAGTTATATTTTTCGTTTTGTGGTTGTCAGTACTGACCTCCGATCCTTTCAATTTTCAAATCAAATCATTTCAGATTCCGTAATCTGCCAAATTTCGTCACTCGAACTGCCAAGATACAATACAAAAGTCACTAATCTGAATTTTTATCTGAAGTTCGAGAGTATTTCACAAAACTTGACTGAAATAAAGAAAATATCGTCTAATACTCGTGGCAGAAGGCAATTCCAACACTCATGCTATCGAAAACTTGCTCCTTCGTCTCTCGTTTTTGAATATCGCATTCATGTTGGAATAGGAGCCCATTTAGGCAACTTATTTTTAGAATATACTATTTCAGATCCTCAATCGGTTTCACACGATTTTCAACTGGTAATTTCAACCTATCATATTCTTAGATTTCTACAGATCTAATCTTGGGCCCAACTTGATATTTGGTCAATCAACTGTTCGGCATGTTATTGCGAATTGGAATCTTCTCTTTCTTCAGAAACTGACCACCAAGTATTGTTTATTAGGTATTGATACCTGCTTTTCAGGAGATGCCTTATTATGAATAATTGTTCCTACTTGACATTTTAGGTGTAATGGTTCTAATTTCAACTACTGCTTTCAGTTCTCTACATTCCAGAAGATATTTTGCGTGTTCTTCACAGTTCATTTTTGTGTCCTTGAGTTCGTTCTGCATTTTCTCAAACATTCCAGCCTGCTCTTTCTCAATGAATTCGTACATTTCGTTGAAACTTTGTGTTTTTGAAGAAGAGTGGGTATTTTTAGTTTGGAAACATTTGAAATTTGGAAACTCTTTCTTCGCAATATTCCTTTATCTTAATTCCAGTAAACAATTCTCTGCTCTTATGATTTCTACATCAATCAGTAACGTTTTATGTATACTCATCATTGTCTAACAATTTTCTGTTTAATTTAGGTCACATTATCGCATGTTGTTCTGGTAGAACAGAATATACATTTCAGTAAAACTTCGCAAACGCAAAAAAATGATTCAATGACATTGAGAAAGTCCTCCAGGCTTATTAGTCGTGGTCTATTAGGAATTATTCCACCTAACGTTTCGCCTATATCTGCGGAGAGCATCTTCAGAGGATTCTTGGTCTGAGATTGTAACTCGACCACTGAGTTTCTGGCTTTGATGTCGGGTCTTATACAGAACCAGAATCAGGCCGATACAGAGTGTGGGCGATTGGCCAATCAACATCGCGCAAGTAAAATTACGTTCTTCTCCCATCAACGGAGTTATAAATAACACCTTAAGATTGAACCCAAGTAGAAACGTATCGAGTAGAGCGTATGCTTGTGTGAGTTGTGAGGTACAAGATTTAATTATGTGAAGTGAACGAAGGAATCTCTGATAGCAGACGTTTCAATCCAACTGTTCACAGAAATGGGTCGCAATGGTGAACGTTCGTTTGATGTTCAAATTTTCAATGCGTTGCTTTAGTTCTTCCGCACTATTCACCTCACCAAAAATTTAATTCATATCAACCTGTTCACTGTTTGATTGAATGTCCGACAATTTTGTGCAACTTTGCCAAATCAGGAAAAATCACGAAAATAACACACTGTCTCAGATTCTTTTCAGTATAATAACATCGCAACAGGCCCAATTCGTTTTAGTCAGATCCGGACTTGGACTTTCACGGATCCGCGAGTTACTTCGCTTTGGAATATATCGGACATAGTACATAATTTATATGAAAGATTTTTGCTACAAAAAGTTCTATTTACTGTCAAAAAATCCCCAACTTTGGAAACTTCCGTTATAGGAAGTTTTTGATGATAGGTAAGTATTGTTCATCTTCTTTGTACCTATGTTCATTTATGTAAGTGTTAAGTTTACTCATTTATTTTTTGTTTTTTATATAGGTATTTTTATATCTCTAGCATATAAATATGTAATTTTTATCGGATAATGAAGTAGTGTGATGATTTTTTTCATGTCAGTGATTTTTGATAAATTACGATTATGAATTCTGAGTGGAGCCCCAAAATTCACTCCAAATCCCCTCCCTAACGTACCGTCTCGCCTCCATTAGCTCAGCTTCAATCTCGTCCTAATTAATTATTAATCGGTAAATGCTCGCACCGCCCGCCATTAATTTTGCAGCGGATAATTCATAGTCATCAGACATCGGCCATGCAGATCCAACTGGTTGACGTTGTAATTTACCAATTTGATTCAATTTCGAAATTCCAGACGAGAACAAATGTGATTAACGTGCTTCAAGTGCGGGCTTATAAGGTGTATTTTTCGAATTTAATTTTCTAACTGAGCATTAAATAATGATTACCATGCCGGAGCAGCAAACGATGCCTATCGCTATAATTAAAAAATTAATAAAGGTAGAGGTAGACCGCAATTAAATTTAGCTGTGTCATGCAGGATTAGGCCAGAATTACAGGGAGGTTTTTCCCTTAGGGAGGTACTGACGAAGGGCTGACTTGATTTTCACTGAAATGCACCTACCCCGCTCATTAAAAATTAGAAGCCACTTAAGAATTCTTGGGAACATTATGTGCTACAGAGTGTCCTGCAAAGACCACGGCTATAACTTGAAGCTTGAAGAAAAGGAGTTAATTATAGTGGGATAATCTACACCTCGCGTGAAAATGATTCCTCAGTTGAAATTTCAACGAGGTATTGTAGAATGGTCGTTCTGAATTCAACAGTTTTCTGAAAAGTTCATTTGCTTATCGCAGTATAAAAAGGTGAAATGGAATATACCAATTTCATGACTTCAAAAAACCTAAACGATTTTTCGATCTGACGTGGTGCATTTTTGACGAAATCTTTTGTATCATTTCATTAAGAATCCAAGAATTTCCAAAGTTGGGGCGAGTGAAAATTTTCAATATCCTACTTACCCTAAATCGACTAAATGAATTAAAACAATATGTGAGTTATACAATATGTTCATGTGTCACGGTGTGAAGTTGGGCTAGCTTTTTTGGATTTTAGAAAGTTATTCTTATTGTGCTGAATTTTACTAGGTTTTTTCTTAAATCTGTGTGGTTCTCGAGATATTCCAAAAACCGAAAAAATGGACCACCCCAGCACTTATCGAAAAATGGAATTCCAATGATTGAATACCTACTGGTCGAATTTTTCCGAAAGTCATACTAATTTCCTGAGAAATCCGAATTGCAAGAAAACTATAGACGAGCACTTTCGTTTTATAAATGAATGGAAAAATCTCTGCTGTCTTGCTCAGTAAGTGTTTTCACGAAAATTTTTCAGATTTTCAGATTTCACGGCAAATTACGAAAATTAAAAAAAAAACAGCCCAGCACTTTCCTTTTTTTCTTCAAAGAAAACATGTTCGAACAATTTAGCTACTCGTAAACAAAGTGCCGTTTTATTTTTGACGAAAATACCCCGCTTATTCACCTGAAAAATGAAGAATTTAACAAAATGTTAGACCAGCACTTTCTTTCATTTACGAGGAAAATTGTTTAACATGATAGGCAGCAATCTTGCATACTTTTGTTGGTTATATTTTCCGAAAAAATCAATAGTATTCCTCAAATGGAGAAAATAGGAAAAATCAGTATATCTGGCAGCAATGAATGGGAAGTTGGCCCGGCACTTTATGATTTTCGGAAAAAATGTTTCTACCTAATTATGTTAGGTTTGTGCTGGTTTGTGCCGTTTTAGGATTTTTATTTCATATAGTTCTTAATATATTTCACAAAATACCAGACGAGCATTTTCCGAAAAGTTGATTTTCGACAGCTGAAATAGATTGTGGTATCTATATGTTCTAAGTAATGAGTTGTGTTCTGTATAATGTGTTAAGAAAATTTTAAATGGGGCAAATGATAATTCCTTTCTGAGTCATAATCGACTATTGTTTCCGTGAGAAAAAACACAATTTCATGATAATGCCAGCGAGGAACTTAATTATATCACTGGATTTTCATCAAATGAATATGTTGAAATCGCCCAAATTTCAATTTTGGCCTACAACTCGAAAACAAAAAAGAAAAAGGAAAGCCCTTTATGTCATTATGAGTTTCTCGAAAAAAGAGATACAGAATTTGCCATTCATTTTCCTCTAACTCTCACGGTTAGAAAGTTGTTATGGTTATGCAATGTTTCCCACCCGATACATAGAAAAATATGAGAAAATGAAAAAATAATTTCATTGAATCTTTTAAGAAAGAAGAGAAAATTTCAAAATCAAAATATCTGCAGATATTTTCATTTTAAAATCTGCCATTCAATAAGAAACGAAATAATGCGTATATTCCAATGTTTTGGAAAATTCGAATAGTCTAATTTCGAATGTTAAGCATTCGAATTCATTAAAATATTCGATAACGGAAAATTTGACTATTGGAATTAGTCCAATATGTTTCCGAGTCCAAGTATGAATTAACTCCTCGCTGATACAAAATCAACATCGACCAAAAGCACACAAACCACTTGCAGTCATTCTCCATTCCCACGTATAGGTACATCAAACAAAATTGATAGGCCCCCTCCCACCGTACCACTTAAGCCGTCTCACCACCGCAAATTTAGCGATATCGACCTGGCCATCTTCAAAAACCCGACATATTTGTCGTACAAATCAAATTACCATCGGCAGCGTATGTGTCTGAACGCGGAGAAGAAAGCTGATTGTGCATTAGAGCTAGATAATTGTTATATCAAAGATAGGAGTCTAAATTAGTGTTGATAATTGTCAATAAATCTAGGTATCTTATGGTCCACCGCGGTCTATCGAGGCGGTGCTTTTGAGTTGGGGGCCTAGAGGGCGCTGGGGGCGGGCTCGAGCGGCGGCGGTGCCTTTGAAGTGCCGTATAAGGAAACTAATTACCGGCGCGCTAACCGACACCCATGCACACACATACAAGACACTAACTTTTATAGATGTATGGCCGTGGCTGCGTTTATGGACACTCTGGAGAGATTCGCCTCAATTTTCTGCACCCATGCGATTCGTAATTCATTATACAACTAAATTATAACGATATGAATCGTTTTGATGAAGCATTAAATAGAATAAAAAAATTCTACTATTTTTTGTTTGAGTAAATTTGTAAGAAAATTCAACGTGAAAGTAGTTAACTTTACTTTTCACTGCCTTATCCACAATATCAGATTCAATTCCACAAGAAATTATATCCCACAAAATTGGTTTTTACTTAAATCATGATTTCACCTAACATTTATAAAAGCCGTGAGTTGGCTTTGAAATTTTTACACATAGCATATTGTAGGGATAGGACGAATATGGGAGGTTATGATGCTTGTCAAAATAGTTTTCTGTTTTAAATCAGCGCTATGTGGTCCATTCTACATGAATGTCTTATCAATAACGTATTTACATAATAAACGTAAACATAATAAACGTTTTTATAAATGGATTCATGGGATTTCTTATAAAGAAATTTACATAAAAAGTAGAAGAGATCGGAGTTTGTTGTTACATTATTGTGTAAATATGTGGGGGAAAGCCTGTGTGAGCTCAAAACAAAAATGAATTGGCGATGACAAAAAAACAAGAATAAATCAGTGTAACCTGTTCTTTCGACCATCTCGGCCGTCGTCGTGGATTAGTTCTCGACGTTTCGCCAGTTCGAGTGTCTGGCATCTTCAGGAGTTATATTTCAGGAGATGTTCTCACTGGATTGAACTGCCTGAGTTGAGTTAAATCAGTTTAGAAGGAAAAGTAGTTGACGAAACAATTAAGGAAACATCGGTGAGATAATAGACAACATCTGCAGGAAAGTTGTTCCAGGTGGAGAACATTTTTTAATATATTATCTGAATAAAGATTCATTTTTGATGTCGAAGCAAATTGAATTATTGACACGACTATTTTAGTAAATCCTAGTTTCTTTGAGGATATTTTCATTCATAAAATTATATTGTAAAAATTATCGCAGAAAAGTAATTTTGAATGCAATGATATTTTTTTGTTCATATACAATTTTATGTTTTTGTGTTTCTAACCTACTGGTTTTAACATTTATAAAAGTGATTAGTACCATTTATTGATATTTCCATTTTATTAACGAATGGATAATAAAATCGGAGTACATACTTTGGACATCCCAAATACTCCACAACAAAAGCTTTTCCATTTGAATGACGAATTCACTTAAAGGGAAAGTATAAAGAACTGTGATGTGCGTCGAAATTTATTCTAGGTTTTTCTCACACTTGGGTTTTTACCCAGGTGAAAAAACTTGTTGCCTTATAAAACAGGCACAATAGGACGATGTTTTATAGTTCCTTATTCTTTCGGAACCAATTTTTCCAATTTTGCTCTTGAAAATTTCTTGCAAAATTTCACGGAGAATCATGTTGGGTCAAAAAGATTGGCCCATTACTTTCGTTTTTCAAATTAGAACCCTATTTTTTTATGATTGCGTTGGATTGTGTGAAGAAAAATGATGATAATATGTTAATGCTCATAAAATTAATAATTCTTGAGTTATTCAGGATTTCCTAATTTCATGTCGTACGTAGCGTCAAATTCATAGAACCTGTTTCATATCAACAATGACCTTGGTCATGGAAGATAAAATATTCCAATAACTCACCTGTAACACACCTCTTTTCTGAATTCAGAAGATTGTTGATATGGAACAAATTTCATCAATTTGATGCTACGTAGGTACGACATAAAATCAGAAAATCCTAAATAACTCAAGAATTATTAATTTGAGGAGCATCAAGAACATTATCATCATTTTTTTTTTGCAGAATCCAATGCAATCATAAAAAAAATAGGTTTCTTATTCGAAAAACGAGAGTTATGGGCCACTCTTGATCCCAATTTTTGACCCAACATTTGGAACACTCTGTGACGAATTATTCAAAGTTCTAGAAATGTACAATATTTCCACAATCTTCGACTTCAAAAATGTGAAAACGGTTTGTGTATAGGATATTTAGAATAGGCATAACAAGCATAATAGCGAATACTCTTATCTCCCTTTTTTCTTAAGTTTTTTGTCGATATTTTGGAAAGTGTTTTGACGAATGCAACGATTTGAGTACGAATGTATTCAGAATTGCATACTCATAATATTTTAGCTCGGTAGATAATTGCAAACAATAACATAATCTTAGTTTTCAGATTTCAAATAGGTCCAGTTTTCCAGAAACGCCAATAGGCCGTCGAACTTGGTACAACCTGTATATTCAAAAAATTCAATTGATTTTATTTCATATGATGAAATTCTAGTACGGAAAACATTAATAATTAACAATTCAACTAAAAAATGGTGGTATTGAAAAATTCTCTCATATGAGAAAAGACGATCTGAAACTTCTGAATATATCTGAACTTCGATACACGAGTTCACAGGATGGGTTATAAACGTTGTGAACCGAAAAATGATGAATAAACAGACATGCAGTTGTCCCTTTATAGTAGAGGGGCACCAAGTTGGGGCATTACCACTTGTCAGTGATTTTATGACCACGAAAAATCGGAACTTAGTGCTAATGTTCTTTATTCGATGCGAGAACTGGAAAAGAGGGAACACAGTTTTTCAATCGTGTAGTAAGTAACAGGCAGTTGGGACAGATGTTCGGAAAAATTCTCGAGTAAAACCCAGTGAGGTTGTTGAAAAGAATAATGTGATGCTGTGGTATTTTGAGATATGAATATCATCAAAAATATAACAAATTGTATTTGTTACACTTCATCATGTAACTACTAGAAAATGCATGATTATTGAGAATTTCAAAGTCGGCTGAACTTTCACAGTGAAAAAATATGCAGATATTATAATTTGATGAAAAAAATTAAGGAACATGATCATTATGAAACGTTGTATGAAATTTGTATGAATACATTATTTTCGCATTATTAAGTAGTTCATACTTAATATAAAAGAAATTTTACAAATTGGCCTAGGTACACGGTGGCAATTTTGTATAAGATTATCCAACTTATTTTAAAATATATTAAAAATTCAGGAAACATAAATTTAAATCTCATCATAATATAATTGATATGAATTTAAGTTGAAATTAATAAGTCATTCTTAACGAATAAATAGTCATTCCATGATGCTGATGAAAGACTCTATACAGGGTGAGTTTTTGACTTGAACACATAACATAACGATAGATGCTCCATGTTGAAGACACCACTTTTTTCGAACCCCATTTTTTTTTATTCAGTCTAGAAAAAAATTTAAGCCATTTTGAATTTTCATAATGAGCTATGGTAACATGCCTGTAGTGTTCTGAAAGACCTTACACTTCCCATTGAAGTTTTCTCAAGCATTTGATATTCCTACCATCTAAACATTGGAAATAATGGAGCAAAAATTGAATTCGAATCTTTTAAAGAGTTCCGTTCAACCAGAGAAACAATTTTTTTCATATCACAAATATACAGCGTGTTCTATGAAGACAAGCTGATATTGATTCACTAACTCATTTCAACAAATGAATTGTAAATGAACTTCTGTCCTAAAAGTCTTAACTTTCGCGACACAGGGTGATAAAATCTTGAAATTATATGAGTCTCCAATAATAACTGAGATAATGTTGTATACATCTTCATGAAAAGTTTGGTAGGTATATCTCTTCTAGACATCAAGGTGTATTCTGTGATGTGCAAAAATTTTCTTTTTGTCCACCGGGTGTACATTGTTTTCACATTGAGTATTTCTGGAGAGGAAAAACTCTACACCACTGCTTCCTCTTGAAAAAAAATTACCTTTGAGATCCTCATTCATCTCTGAGGATAATTGATTCAATAGGTTTTGTTTGTGCGACGCATGGTTCTCGCTTGAAAAATGAAATTCGTTTTCGGGATCAATTGTCTATTGAGATATTTCATTTGAGTTCTCTGCATTTTTCCGAAAGTTTTTTCAGGGTTTTCTCCCCAGTCTTTGAAACAAAAATTAATTAGAAACATTTTTTGAATAATAAAAGAAAGACCCATGCTTAAAAATTCTCACGATTTTGACGAGTTTCCTGAATTTAAAAATAGAATTTGTGTGACGAAAGAGTTTATTCTAGACTCCAAAAAGTTTAAAAGTTTGAAGTGTTTTTTTTTTCATTGATTAGGCAATAAGTTTTTGAAAGGAATTGGCCCCTAACAAATCAGTGCACAAGTTTCACCCAGGGGCCTTTTCCCTATTATTTAAAAAAATTTTCTAATTCATTTTCGTTTCAGAGACTGGGAAAAAAAACTCTTAAAAATCTTTTTCACAAAAGTTCATCTCAAAAGTTGAAACTCTTATGATATACGTTCCTACAAAATTGTTTTCTCAAAATGTTTCAAAGATCTCTTCCTTGATGGATATTAGCTTTCTTTAACGAATAGGAATACTTGGTATTTTCATACCAGATTACTGAAGAATAGTGCATTTTACGAGAAAATATGTAGAACTGCCCAATATTCATCCAATAGTATATATATACAACTTACTTTTAAGAGTTGAATGCATTGAATTTCTGTTATATTCATAGAATGTAATGGTGTATACTGGCCCAAATGATTAAAGTGATAGATGTGTTAGAAAAAGATTTATCACATTAATGAAAACTTATTATCCGAAATTCATTGTGTACGGAGATCAAGGATGCTGGGGTAGCGTGTGTGAGCTACGCGTCAAAAGGTAAGTTTTGATTAAACTCGTGCATTCACGGTTTGTACACTTATTTCATTCATTTATAATACAATGTGGTATGACCTAAAGTCCATTACCATAATTTGATGAAGCTAAAGTAAAATAGTGTCCTCTTTCAAATTGCAACATTCGTGAATTTCGAAATTTATCGAATTGAGGTGAGTAATTTCAATTGTTCAATTTGCATGATTCAACACATTTCATTCGATAAAATCGTGCAAGAGATAACAAAAATGAAATTTTCACCAGCCTGTATCATCGCCTATATTCGAAATAAATGGTAAGGGTCTTGAGTTACGGGTAGGCAATGTCATTGAGTCCTTATGTTACCGCGCTTCACTAATAATAGTTCACCCAACAGTATTAAATGAAAAAAAAATAAGACATATAATTCTTCAAAAATCCTTCGACTTTTCTGATGTGGGTACTAAGATGAATGCTGGACCGGCTCTAATTTTGAGCATCTTTTATTATTTTAATGTTACTCACCAAACGGTTTTGAATATTTATGGGTTGCTTTGCTACTTTTTCAGACTGGCATTGGGAATTATGGTTATTCAGCTTTACTCTAGCCTCCAACGAATTTCCATCTACTCAGAAAACGCAATATGGTTCAACTAATTAAAATAATTTCCTAACTGTTCAGCATTTACACGCGGTTACCTAACCGTTTAAATATATATTAATTATCTCAGAGAACGTTTGTAAAATCAAATATCCTCGTGCCAATATTAATTAGTACGACGATGCAATTGTGAGTTGTAAAAGCAAGTTGCTGCAAGTCTAATTAACCTAATACGCTCATCATAACTGACCAAAGAAGATTATTATCTACGAGAGAATCGTTTAAGCAGAAGATCTTTCGGAATTAACAGTTTTTGGCTCGGTGAGCATCTTTTGAATTATCGGAATAGGGATATGCATTAGCATAATGCGAAAAGTCTGAAAAAACTAGTTATTTTCACTATATGAGTGAGGTTTCATCGAAATGTTCTACAGTCATGCAGGTGATGTTCTAGACATGGATTCAAGTTTGTTTCTCCCTGAATGTCCGAAAGTAATTTGATCTTCAGAATAACCGTTTATCCAAAATAACTAATGTATTAATTACATGTGGGAAAATGAACCAACACTTGTCGTCCAATCTTTATTACTCATATTTATTTGCGTCTTGGTGTCTTAGGATTTTCTGAAACACATACTTAACATATGTTGTTGGGGCCATAGGGAAAGGGGCTCTGTTCAATCTTGGTTTCGTTACTCGTCTTGAGAACATGGACCTATTCTAACCTCAACTAACCTAACATGAACGCACAATAATTTTATTGTTCCTTCAATGTTCGGCATCCAATATATCCAACTAATTTGCTTCTGTTCGAAGGATTCGTGTGAAATTGTAAGTAGATACTGGGCGTCAATACCCAAAAATGTTCCTAATAGAACAAGATGAGCCGGATTTAATCCAGAAATGCACAGCGTCGACAACATAACGCTAAGTTTACAGTATGCTTTCAGCAAGCCAGGATCTAGGGTGTCAAGCTGGCGCCCGGGGCAAGCGCCCCGCTTGCCAGCTTGAGGGGTCGCCAAAATCAACCAGCGGTTGAAATTTGTTTATTTTTAATTTTCTTGGAAGAAATTAATTTCCTAGTGCTAAAATTGAAACAGTGGAATGGAAACATGATAAACCATCACTATGACAAAAATTTTTAAAATCGATGAGGGATCAATTAACTGCTTATTATTCAGTGAATTCAGTCATTTACGAATGACCGCTACCCTGGTGAAATAGGTCAAAAGATCTGATATGTCTTCAAGCCAGTCATTTCTTTGCCTGGTAAATTACAGACTCATCATCACATCTGGAATTAAGGGCGTTGGCAAAAGTTGCGATTTCATTGATTAACAAGTGGAAAGTGACGATAACTTTCTGTATGTCTTTCTGATCGTGTTATCAGTGTAACAAAATTTATTGTTGGTGAAATTTTTTCCAGAATTTGATTGCAGTTAGTGCTTTTATTCTCAAAAAGGAAACATAGGCGTTATCCAAAGCGGCCCTACCTCCTGGAGGTTGAACAGTCGGATTTTCGCTTCTTTGTTTGTTTGTTTTATTGTTTAAAGAATTAAGGTTTGAAAAAAACTGTCGAATTAAACGATTTCCTATGTATTCACGAAAAGTATACAAATGCAATCTCCGAAAAGCGAGTGAAAAAGGACGAAATTCGGATGGGGTAATAACTTGAAATTTGATTGATGAAAGATCAATAAGAGAAATTGATGCATTAAAAATGATTGGGCGTTGATTTTTCAAATTGTCCAATGTTTTTCCAAAAATGAAAGAAAAATTTTAAAAAATTATTGAAGATTTTTTTAAAATTTTTTTTTTATTATTTGAGAAACATCTGCATTAAAATTGTGCAAAAGCTCCAAAGGAGTTTTTTTCTCATGTTTTAAAAGTTATGAGCTTTTCAAAGCAACAAACGTGATCCTTCAATTATTTCAAGAACGCGATCGAGTTAAACGAAAAAAAGGCGGTCTGGATTGATTTGGCTTTTGTTAGGGTTAATGTGAATATTTTGAACTGTAAAAGGCACACTTAACATTATTGGTTTTTTCTATATCTTTGATCCAGCGGTTGATTTTACAAAAGAATACCAGAAGCTCTTTTTCGTTGCATTTTCAAATTCATGTGATAAGGACAAAAAAAATTCGAACAAGCAATAAATAAATAGCCTTTAAAGGGAAATCATTCAACCCATGGTTGACTTTTTGTGTGATTATTGGTTGCTGAGATTTGGATAGTAAAAGACAAAAAGATTCTTTTTCATTTGAGGGTTGATATCTCCATGTGAGTAGATATATCTAGATCTTCATGAAGGAAATTAAAGCTTAATAAACAGAGAATCAAAAAAATATATCGGTTTCGCGAAAAAACAAACTAAAAAAATTAATCTTAGAAAATTTTTTGTTATTGATTTTTCTCATATTACTCAAAATAACTGACCCTACAAGATTTTAAAAATAATAATCCAAAAACAAGATACCCAGGGCTTTAATTTCTTTTTTTGTTTTTCTTGTACGACCATCATTCCTCTCAAAGGTATGGCCTGTTGAAAATTGCTCAAAAAATATCGATATTATTTTGATCCTTTAATTTATTCTAGTAGTGTAGATATATTTTCGAAGCTTTCAATTCTGATATCCAACCTTCGAGAGGGTGGGCGCATTAATGAATTTTCGCCCCGGTCAGAAAAAATCGTAGATCCGGGCCTGGCTTTCAGTTCCAGTTTCTACAACAAAAGTGGTTTCCATACGATTCCAGTATACAGTTTTTTTAGTGTGATAGTTCCTGTAACAGTACTAGAAAAGTTCAGTTGTGCATCAATTTTTGGTACATGAGCAGTGTTGAGCCAACCGCAGCAATAATATTAATCTACAGGAAAGCAGAAGCGAGGATGTCTGTACGATGTGTTAATGCACGAAGGCCCCATCGAGCACCAGATAGTTTTCGCAGAATACTATTCTTTATATTCAACTTCAGACGTAAATCATCCAAGTGGAAGTTTAGCGGAGAATCGAGATTTTAAGGATTGAAATTTTGTGTTTTAATAAAACATTTTTCTCAATTTTCTATATTTTAGATGATTCCTGAAAAGAACACATGAAACTCTGACTTTATCAGGGTTTTGAGCATAAACAGTACTCAACAAAGTAAGGCCCAGAATGCTTCAGAGAGCTAGTTTTTTTTTAAAGGAAAATCAGCATGACTGAAAGACAAGACACCAAAGACACCGTCATGCGACTTCATGAATTTTTCAGAAGAATTTCCGGGGATATCGATGATATCACACATATGAGTTGAAAAGAAGAGAAACTTAAACTGATCCTTGCATTGTGGAAGACCATCATTCAAAACCCTCAGGATTGAAACGGGAACCATTCGAATGGAAATTGCAGGCGACCCAACGATCGAGTAAGCAAATTTGAATTCATTGCGAAAAACACAGGCGTCGTTGGACTCCGGGCGATATTAATAAGAACGAACGGAACGTATCACTTATGGGCTGGACGAAATTCGTAAGAGCAGGTGCAAACGCAGCCTTACGTTCAGGTGGAGGAATAATCGATTAGCTACCTCCATTATGATTGAATTATGCGCCACCGTGTGCTTTGTTTCGGGGTTTCCAATCAATAAGAAATTCACATTGTCGAACGTGTTATTAATTTAATGCAGAGGCGGCGGACGATTTTTTTTTCATACAACTATACAGTTTTACAGATATATAACTATACAGTTTTACATACGTCAAAATGCAAATAATACACAAAACATCAAGACAATTGTAGAATGTTTTCATCAGGGAGTAGAGTCGAAAAATTACAATTAAAAAATTCATCGAAACTCCGCAACAAATATTTCTTCACTACCGCCTTAAAATTTTTCGAACGCAGAGATATTAAGGATCTTGGAAGTTTATTCAAAAACTTCACAGACATATGAAAAGGTCCCCTCTGAGATTTTTCCAGTCTACAGAAGTCAGGCAATACATAGTCTAGAAAATGATAATTTCAGGTCAACAGAACTACATTTTATAAATCTTTCCATGTTGAAAATTGAACGATGCCGCCGACCTTGCTATTGTGTACGCTTCTGCCTAGTTCGAACAGTAACAATGTCAACTATTCGGTGAATCGTGAGCGAGTTCTATGGTCCTTGGAAAACAGCTAACTGAAACTGTCAGAACCCTCAGATATTTCCGAAATTGGAAACTGATGTTCTCTAATTCTGATCATTCAATCTACCACAGATTTCACGTTTTATTACCTAATCCATTTATGTTAGCTCCCTGACACTGATTTATTTATTTATCAAATTTCTGCCAACCAACAGTTTTCAATGAAGAAATCACTAAATAATATTTATGGTAATATTCTATTAATTTCAAAGAAAATTCAGTTAATTAGAGAAAATGATGTATAGGGTAAAACCCGGATAGATGTCCCAGTTGGATAGATGTCCCATTTTCAAAATACCTAACTTCCCAATCTCGCCACTAGGAATTAATAGTGTAAGAATGAGCCACTGCCATCCTAGAACTCAGTTGGTCACAAAATATGGTACAGTGGGACGCGTTTTGCAAGTGTATGTGATTATCTCCGCAGCGAACTTCGAAAACACGTAAAAGTTTCAAAGGTTAGAATTTGCCGTTGTATAATTTTTGCAGTAATTAAAATACAAAACAGAAAAAATAAAAATATTAAACAAAATAATAATCATTTTTCTAGTGATAGCGATGATGAGGAAACAGCTGATCTCTATGACAGGGAAAATAATAATTATTCAAAATTGAAACGGAAAGGAGCATCACTAAAAAGGCAAATTATTCATAGTTCTAACAGCGAAGATGAAAACAAGTCACCTAGCTTCGTATTCAAAGGAAGAGGGTTGCTTATAAAAAATGATAAGAGGGATGAACAAAATAACTCTGAGGACGAAAAGGAATGTTTCTGCATGCAGTGTTTTGAGAAATATGAAAATACAAAGTCTCAATCCGACTGGATTCAGTGTTAAGGTGTCACAATTGGCTTCATGAAACCTGTTCACTCTTTCGGAACTACTGCCCAAGATGTGGAAAACTCAAAGCACTATCTGACTGATCTCCTTCTCGTTTGTATTGCTTTTTTTTCAAAAGAGTATTACTATTTCTGTTGAAACCTATTATTTAATATTTTATAACAACAATGAAAAACTCGTATACATATTTGTTGATACCTACCTAATATTTTATAATATAAAGAATTTATTTTTTCGTTTAATAAGTGCTTCTGAAATTTGATTTAGTAGACTAATTCATATTATAACAGACATTACGATAAGAGATTTCATTGAATTTGGTTGGGGTTTTGGATCACAAAATATGAAGGGCCTCTATCCCGGACTGCAGGCATCTATCCTTCTCAGTATTTTCATGGTGGGGCAACTAAACATAGCTGTGGGAATCTATTCCCAATAAAAATTGTTTCAAAAAAATGAAAATTCTGTGAAATCTGCGAATGCAAGGTCAGAAAAAACCCACAGTATTTCAACTCAGATAATAAGGTTAGCTACTTTTATACAAATTATTCATATAAAACCGTTATTTTCGAAAATATGAGGCAATTTCAAAAAGTGGGGCATTTATCCGGGTTTTACCCTTATACTCGTACAGAAAAGCTCGTTCTAACATTCAAGAACTAGCCACTTCGTAGCCTATTTTCGAATTTTGAACTCGTGAAAAAAAATCAATGACTTTTGAACTTCCCGAAACGCAAATAGGGGCCTAACTTACATAAAGCACAACTAAAAAAAAGGAAATGAAATAATGAAGTTTAGAAGAAATACGTCGTTTCAATAGCTCAAATACCCGTCCAACAACATCTAATTTGAAAGTTGACATGTCACAGTGTTTTTCGTAATTTGCGAACATGAGTAAATTGAAAGAATTTCATTCCATTAGTCATTATTAGGTTTCACAGTGTATAAATAAATTTTGTACATTCCTCGACAGTTTGCTATACTTTTCCGACCGAATTCTTCTGATCCAAGTAGTTACCATCCTGTTAGTTTAGTGAGTGTTCCTTTCAAAATTTCACAGAGACTGATTCTATGCAGAATTGTAGAGAAATCTTTGCAAAGTTATCAGAGGGGTTTTAGAAAGAATAGGAATTGTCATGATTTGGTTCTTAGTCTCCACATATTCATTGAATCAGGGGTCAACGAAAACTTGAAAACAGGGACAGCACAGCATTCGTTGATTTATTCGCAGATACGATGGAAGGATGGTTTAATTCATAAACTTTATAATTATATAAAGTGTGGAAAATTTGTTCTACTATTAGAAAATATGCATCTCTACAGAAGGTGACATGTTTTTGTGAATAATGACAGTCATTCTGAAACTTTAATCAATGGTCTTCCGAAAGGTTTTGTTTTAGGACCTCTTCTTTTTAATTCATATTTGTGTTATATTTCATTTACTTTTTCCTTTATGCTGATGATATTGCTCTGGTTGTAACTTTTTTTTTCAAAAGAGTATTACTATTTCTGTTGAAACCTATTATTTAATATTTTATAACAACAATGAAAAACTCGTATACATATTTGTTGATACCTACCTAATATTTTATAATATAAAGAATTTATTTTTTCGTTTAATAAGTGCTTCTCAAATTTGATTCAGTAGACTAATTCATATTATAACAGACATTACGATAAGAGATTTCATTGAATTTGGTTGGGGTTTTGGATCACAAAATATGAAGGGCCTCTATCCCGGACTGCAGGCATCTATCCTTCTCAGTATTTTCATGGTGGGGCAACTAAACATAGCTGTGGGAATCTATTCCCAATAAAAATTGTTTCAAAAAAATGAAAATTCTGTGAAATCTGCGAATGCAAGGTCAGAAAAAACCCACAGTATTTCAACTCAGATAATAAGGTTAGCTACTTTTATAAAAATTATTCATATAAAACCGATATTTTCGAAAATATGAGGCAATTTCAAAAAGTGGGGCATTTATCCGGGTTTTACCCTTATACTCGTACAGAAAAGCTCGTTCTGACATTCAAGAACTAGCCACTTCGTAGCCTATTTTCGAATTTTGAACTCGTGAAAAAGTCAGTCATTCTGAAACTTTAATCAATGGTCTTCCGAAAGGTTTTGTTTTAGGACCTCTTCTTTTTAATTCATATTTGTGTTACATTCCATTTACTTTTTCCTTTATGCTGATGATATTGCTCTGGCTTTCCATCATTCCAATTCTCAGAGCATAGAAAGTACCCTTTCCGAAGAATTGGACATTCTGAATTTTTTTTACGTAGCGTTTGTGCCCTAATGATACTATCAGATCTTCACCTACTCCTTTGTAACCAGTCTTCTCAAACATACCTTTTCGCAGAAAGACAAGAACTTTGAATTTTTTAAACAAGCTTAATTGCTGTTCAAATTCCTACTCATACTCTCCTCTCTCCTATATCAGAGATAATGCCCGCAGATTGAAGTCACGTGAACCATTGTGGTTAAATTTTCCAATCAATATAAACAAAAGCTATACAAGGAAATTTGGCAATCGCTTTGGAATACATGCAATTTTTTCATCAAAGACCTAATTACTGGTCCTTCTATCAGAGTTCCTAGATTTGACCTTCCCAAGAGGAAATGGTCTGTTCTGAATCTTTTAAGAACAGGCCATGGAGGTTGTAACTTGTCACAGCTTGCTTTTCAGATGGACTTTGAGAGCCCCAGTTATTTATGTAGTCTTATGAATAGTTCCATTTATGAATTTCGAGGTGGTTTCGGAGGCCAAACATAAAGTAACGAATGCATTTCTGAATTGGGAGCTCAGGCTGAAACCAATTCAATTCATGATAAATAATTTGTTTCTACTGCTTTTATCATTTTTATTTCAGATTAAGAATTCAGGGAAAATTGGTGAAGACTCTGCATATAGAAGAACTATACGAAGATGTCCTTCAAAATCCTTCGTTATACAATATTTTCAGGGAGGTTTTTCTCTGAGCTCTTGTATCATACTGAGAAATGTATGGTTTTTATGTTGCACTAACTTGAGCTTTATTGTTTCAATATTTGTTTTATTATTTTACCTCTCTCAATTTAAAGAATATACGAAAAAGCAATTGTAATACAAATTCAAAATTTCGTATTTTTCTTTTAGAGTACATGAACTTGAATTGTAAAATATTTTCAAGCAAAATCTACTTCCGGTTCTACCGGAAACGAATGTGAACTTCGTTATTTCAAACCCTGTATATTCAAATATATTTGTATTCTCTTACCTATTTGTACAATTCTACACTCATTTGATATAAAATATGTGCAACCACTTCAAGCGATTGTTAAGATATAGCCTAATTGTCAAATTTTTGGTCAGAAATATTGTCACAAATTAGTGTTCATATCTTCAGAATCTCTCACTAGAAAATATAATTTTTTTGCAACATTGGAATAAAATAAAGTACCTATGATCATTCTGTTTTTCGTCTAACTTATGAGGAAATTTCATACAGGGTGTTTGAAACAGGACTCCAAAATGAGCCTTAATAAAACCATGAAATCCTATTTTTTTCAAATGGTAACTATAAATTTTTTGCCGTGAAATCAAATGAATCGGTCGCGACAAGGTCAATAGGAATTGATTGTTGAACAAACCGAAAAGGGAGCTATATCATTTCATAAATTTGTCCCGTCACTCATTCATGGCAAGAGAAAAAAAAATCTGCAATATTGATCATTGTCCCAAGTCACCTGACTGTCCGAATCTACCGGTTCATGAACAAGAATTGTAAAATATTTTCAAGCAGAAACGTAACACCCTGTCTGTATATTTGAACATATTTGAATTTTTCGTTCAATTCAACACTAACCTGATGGATGATATTCGCAACAACTTCAAGCGATTGTTGAGTTATAGCCTAATTGAATTGGTTGAGGCTTTCGCGGCCATCGTTCAATGTGACATGTTCTTTCGAGCATTTAGGCCGTCGTCGTAGATTAGTTCTCGACGTTTCGCCAGTTCGAGTGTCTGGCATCTTCAGGAGTTATATTTCAGGAGATGTTCTCACTGGACACTCAGGCAGTTCAGTCCAGTGAGAACATCTCCTGAAATATAACTCCTGAAGATGCCAGACACTCGAACTGGCGAAACGTCGAGAACTAATCTACGACGACGGCCTAAATGCTCGAAAGAACATGTCACATATAGCCTAATTTTCAAAATTTTTGTCGAAAAGATTGTCAAAAGTTAGTCTTAAAATTTCAAAATCCCTCATTGTGCATTTTTTTAAACAATGGAGTAAAATAAAGTACGAAGATGCTGTTTCTGGTATAACAAATGAGAAAATTTTATACAGGGTGACACAGACTCATGGTACACCCCCATTTGCTCCCTTGTTTCTGTAGCTATATTTCTGAAATTTGGTACATTGAATATACTCACTATAGGGCACTTTTTGACATATTTCCGGTTTTTCCGGAAATGACATCAACTTTGGATTGAACCGAGAAGATACTTAAACTTGTCTAAACTCCATTATCGTGTTCGTATTGGTATGATTCTATAGTATCATACAAAGAATGTTATGATACCCCGTTCTTTTTTTACCTCGGCTTAGGTACTTTTTTTTTCAACATTTATTGTATTATTTTAGCTCTCTTTTTCATAAGAATATATATATATATATATATATATATATATATTGGTTATACAGAAAAATAGTTGATATGGATGGATACCCCAGCGATGGTACTTTCGAATGACGTCAGAGTACCATTATGCTACTACCATTTGACAAAACAGAGTTTCGTGTGAAAAAAGGTTTTGGTTTACTTTTTTGGCACGTATTTCGAACCACGATACTTTTTAAATTGAAATTACTATAGTGTAGCATTATTTTGATTATTTGGAATAATTTTAGGGAGTTATGGCTCTCTAGATCGAAAAATAAAATGGGCGTTCTGACGAATGAAATATCAACTATGAGGTATCATTAGATTGAGAAAATTATAGAGATTGCAAAAATGTAATGATATACCGGGTGTCCCATTTGAAAATCGAAAATTGATGTTATTTCCAGAAGTTGAATTTTTTTTTACATATGTCAAAAAGTGCCCTATAGTGAGTACCTATATTCAATGTTCCAAATTTCAAAAATATAACTACAGAAACAAAGGAGAAAATGGGGGTGTACCATGAGTCTGTGTCTCACTGTTCGCACCCTCGCTACAAAAGTGACACAACTCAAAATTTATTTTATTCGGTTTATGCTATGAATTAGATCAGAAAACGAGCTTATATTAAATCATGGAAAATTTTTACCCACATCAGTAGGTCCTCCATACAGGGTCTTTCACGAGGAACCTCACCCATATTTATACGGGAAACTACTGAACGTATTTTCATGAAATTCAGCACTTATAAGTATTTCACGATGCTGATGAAATCTAAAATATTTTCAAGGCATGAGCACCTCCGGTTTTTCCGGAAATGACGTCAACTTCCGTTTTTCAAATTAGAACACCATTTTTTTATTGCAGAAATAGATTCCTTAGAAAATTTTAAGTTATTTTGATGTAACATTTTTCAGTTTTGGTTGGAAAATTCTCTCTGAGCGGGAAAATTCGAAAAAAAAATCGAAAATAGAGCTCCGCTGAAACAAGAATAACTTCGAGGTTTTTTGATGGAAAATTTTCATTTTTGGGATTTTTCAAGATGTAAGATTGATGTATCCACTTTAAAAATCGAAATCGCGATTCATGATACAGGGGGTGAAAAAATCGCTTTCAAAGTTAGGGATGACAAAATCGTGAAAAATCAATTTTTTCAAATTAGAACCCCATTTTTTTATGGCAGATATTGAATCTACGTTAAAAAATAATGTCAGTGTATGCATCACACCCTTGCCCTAAAATGGATATTTTCTGAGTTATTCACAAAAAACTGTTTTTCGTCTTGAATTTTCAGCTATTTCTTTTCCCTTCACGCCAAAAAGATGAAATTTTCAGGAGATAGATATTCTGACATATTGACTCAAATAATTGAGCCGCTAGTACAGAACCATAATGACTTATGGTATCAACAAGATGGCGCGCCTCCACACAATTCACTCAATGTGTCAAATATCCTCTACAGGCTATTTGAAAATCGATGGTTAGCGATCAATGGTCCACATCTTTGGCCACCACGTTCTCCCGATTTAACTCCTTTAGACTATTATGTTTGGGGTAGGATAAAAAATATTGTCTACTCAACTCCCCTGACTGATAAAGAGGACTGCATAGAACGAGTCAGAAATGCGTTCAGGTTTGTTTAGATTTCTAGATTCATAGTTTCGAAACTCAATTTGGTTTTTAAACACTTTTGCAGATCTCCCGATGAAATAAGAAGAGCAACGCACGAAGCATTCCTGAGACGTATAAATAAATGTCTAGAAATTAACGGTCAAAACTTTGAGCATCTTCTCTAGTTATATCTGCGAGAGTTTGCCATGGTTCTCCTAATAGTAACTTGACTTCGGTTTCAAGAAGGGGTGAAAAATCTACAGCATGGTTCAAATAACAGTTGCTGAAAATTTCATCTTTTTGGCGTGAAGGGAAAAGAAATAGCTGAAAATTCAAGACGAAAAACAGTTTTTTGTGAATAACTCAGAAAATATCCATTTTAGGGCAAGGGTGTGATGCATACACTCACATTATTTTTTAACGTAGATTCAATATCTGCCATAAAAAAATGGGGTTCTAATTTGAAAAAATTGATTTTTCACGATTTTGTCATCCCTAACTTTGAAAGCGATTTTTTCACCCCCTGTATCATGAATCGCGATTTCGATTTTTAAAGTGGATACATCAATCTTACATCTTGAAAAATCCCAAAAATGAAAATTTTCCATCAAAAAACCTCGAAGTTATTCTTGTTTCAGCGGAGCTCTATTTTCGATTTTTTTTTTTCGAATTTTCCCGCTCAGAGAGAATTTTCCAACCAAAACTGAAAAATGTTACATCAAAATAACTTAAAATTTTCTAAGGAATCTATTTCTGCAATAAAAAAATGGTGTTCTAATTTGAAAAACGGAAGTTGACGTCATTTCCGGAAAAACCGGAGGTGCTCATGCCTTGAAAATATTTTAGATTTCATCAGCATCGTGAAATACTTACAAGTGCTGAATTTCATGAAAATACGTTCAGTAGTTTCCCGTATAAATATGGGTGAGGTTCCTCGTGAAAGACCCTGTATATTGTATATAAACCAACATATCAAAATTGGTGTCTATTTTATGTTTCCAATTAATTAGAAAATATTTATAGCATTTGAATATTTTCGATTTTTTATTTTGAGTTGTGTCACTTTTGTAGCGAGGGTGCGGTATGGCGTCTGAAACAGGGCTTCAAAGTGAGTCTTAATAAAACTATGAAATCTCATTTTTTTCGAATGGTTAGCATATAATTTTTTTAATCCCGATCTATTGCTTGCAAGAGTAGCAGTTATCAATAGCTTGGTTACGGCGTTATGGGTTGGATAAAGTAAGTTATCCCGTTTTATTCAACTCTGCTTTATATCATTAGCGTCGATACGGGGGGTAATGTGGGTATTTGAATCACAACTCCCCCCAGGAAAATAATGACTTTCGAAAAATATGTCATACAATCATTACATAGGAACATATTATGACAATATACTACATCCTAAATTTTTTTCACCCCCCCCCCAGAAAAAAACCTAGCGACGCCCTTGCCTTATATAAATTAAAATATTATCTTATGAATTTCAATTAGTATTTGAAATAAATTTCTTAAATCAATTAAAATTATAACAGTGCAATAGATTGGGCAATCTCAACATTTTAGATGAACATGCCCAGATATTGAGAGATAACATCAAGGCAGCATGGGGCGCTTATTTCTAATTTCTATCGAAACTTGTACATACAACACCTATCCACCGGCATCGTAGAGTTCAAGAGAAGAATCCTCTCGACCACAGTCCAATCCTGAGAGCCCTACAAGGTAAGCCATTCACCCGTCCAACCGCAACTTGGCGGCATCGTTTCAAAAGCGACGACTCACTTATTGGGTGGGCAGAGGGCAGCACCGTCCAAGTGAGCGGTTTGATAAAACAACATCTCCGCAACACCTGAATGGCGTTGCCAGGCAGGGAGCCATGTTAGGTAAGTGGGCACGAAGGACCTCTGTTTCTGGGTGGCGGGCAGAGAGAGAACTCTGCGCTGCGCATGCCCAAGCCGCATCTAATTGAGAATTTGACGAACGCCTTTACGTAATTCCTTATATATTGCTGGAGATTTCTTTTTTTATGTTTCCGCTAATGAAGGAACGTCATTAAGTTCCATTTGTGGGTCAGTTAACACGCACCCACGTGGTTGTAATTGATGGATGAATTGATTGATTGAGGAGGCTCATTTCTGATATTCTGAGCGCAGATTGGGGGTTAGAATTTCGGTAACCTAACACCATGTGCCTATCTTCAATTCTTTCCTTTCCATCTGATAGTCTTAAAACTATATATATTCTTTTGAATTAGAGAGCTAAAATAATACAATGAATGTTTAACCAAAAAGTACCTAAGCGGAGGGTACCATAACATTCTTCGTATGATACTATAATATATTTTTAAGAAAAAGAAAATTCTTTGCCTTTACGAAGGCACATCGAGAACATTTTTGAAACATAGATGAATTCGAAATAGTAATCATCGAAATGAATACCATTTTCAATTCCCAGGCTCAGAGATCTTTTATCATGAGTTTGGAGAAATGATATTAGATTTTGTCACTGAGATGAGAGATATACCGGTTTCGGCCTTGTTGGGCCTCATCAGTATCCCGCACATCTCAGCCTGGGAATTGAAAATGGTATTCATTTCGATGATTACTATTTTGAATTCATCTATGTTTCAAAAATGTTCTCGATGTGCCTTCGTAAAGGCAAAGAATTTTCTTTTTCTTAAAAACATCAGGCTTCACAGTCACAAAAAGAATTGGGCGTTTCCATCACTTTGAGAAACTAGCAAGCGGGCCCTGAATAGAGCCACTGCTAAAATCTCATTCAGTGAAAGAGGAAGTACAGATTTCTTTTTATTTTTGCATTTGATTGGAGATGTGAAACTTCATTTTGACGCAATTGGATGTCACCACCTTGGTACTTTGTAATATTTTACTCATTACTTCACAACCAATTGCTTCAAATTCTGAAGTTTTTTATGAAGATTTTGTCCTGAGATGTGCGGGATACTGATGAGGCCCAACAAGGCCGAAACCGGTATATCTCTCATCTCAGTGACAAAATCTAATATCATTTCTCCAACCTCATGATAAAAGATCTCTGAGCCTGGGAATTGAAAATGGTATTCATTTCGATGATTACTATTTTGAATTCATCTATGTTTCAAAAATACTATAATATCATACGATACTATAGAGCCAGGGGAAAAAACCTCATCCGAAAAAGCCGGTCTCCCCGTAAAAAAAATAAAATAAAATTGTTGTATCTGAATATTCTATACAGAAGGACATCACGATCAGCGGGACGGTTTCGGAGGAAAGATTTCCAAACACAAACTCCAACCTGAAAATAAAAAAAGGCAGAACAGCAAGAGAATGCAATTTATACTTCAATTTCAAATTGATCTAAAATTTTCAACCCATTGCAAAAATGAATTCGATACATTGTGTATGGCTCTGATGCCATCTTGTAATTTATAAATCGAACAATAATTAATTAGGTGTTCAACTGTTTCCTCTGATTCACCATATTCACAATAAGGACTATCAAGTGAATTCCACTTGAAAAGCATGCTATATGACCTGTTCTTATTCGATTAAGAAGGGACCATATTCTCCTGGGAAGATTAAAACCAGGAACTTTTTTCGATGGATCAGATATTAGATCTTTATTAGATAAAGCACATGCATCCCATTCGGATTTCCAGATTTCCTTATAGCTGAAGTTCGAATTCAGAAAGTTATTCGACCAAATAGGTTTACGGGATTTCAGTCTTGGAATTCTATTTTCTGGAACGTGGGAAAGTATCGGAAACGAATCCGGAAGTAAATTGAATTTATTCCAAGAATTCCAAGTTGCAGACTGTCTTCGAATATGGGGAGGAACTATATTTGATAGCACTGGTAGCCATTGCATAGGTGTAGATCGGATGGTTCCAGTAATTATTCTCATTGATAAATTGAGCTGTGCGTCGATTTTCTGAACATGAACACTATTGAGGCAAACAGGGCAACAATATTCAGCGGTGGAAAAAACCAGGGCAAGGGCTGCTGTGCGAAGAGTAGTCGGGTCAGCACCCCATGACGTACCAGCAAGTTTCTGTAGAATGTTATTTCTCGTTTTCAGCTTCATCCCTAAGTCATCCAAATGTGTTTCAAAAATATTACGAATACACAGGTTAACCTTGATTCAAACCAGGATTTTCGATGCAGTGACGTTCCACAAGGAACCGTCGTATAGTCTTAGTAGCTACATTTACCTTTCTCTGTATTTTCAAAATCATACCAGGATGTTGTAGCATTTGCATTATTGAATTTGCTGAATATTTCCAAGCAGATGTTACAACTCATGAGAATAATCCACCTAAAAAAACATTCGAGGTACCAAAGTTTACCTTCACCACTAATTTTTGCCTATAAAAACACAAGGATATATTTTGTTTGATTTTACAAATCAAATTTATCACATTGAAAACACGCAAAATACATAAACCTATCTTGCCCTATCAAACAAGTCAAATTACTTGTTTCCAACTTTTTTCATAAAGTTTACTGCGAAACGTCAACGAATGAAATGAGGGATGTCATTTCGCGACTTAGAGATCTAGGGCACCTACTTAATCATCATCAGCAAACCCTGATAACATGGATGCGTTTACCTACGTTTTGATAGTTTGTATGAAAAAATATGTATTTCATTACGTAGAGAAGAGAAAAGGATTACCTATGGAGTTAGATCTTCATTTCATTAATCAATTTCAAATAACAAGAAATCCACCCGGGAGCGAGAGTCCACCCATATCTCAATAATTCAATTCAAATTTCCTGTTCACGACACTGAAATGTGAAGTAAGCAAAAAATAAAAAATATTTGAATTTCAGAAACTCACTCCCAGTGAGATTCAAATCATAGCCGTTCTTTTATTTATTTATTTATTTATTTATACAATTCGGAATACAAACAGGTGATACCACCCAACATAGTATCCACTATTTAAAAGAACAAAGTGTGTTAACAATTACAGGTGAAGAAAAGGGAAGTTAAATATAATTCACAGATCAAACAAAATATAGTCAATAAAAAAATACTAGAGAAAATAAAATATAGAAAACCAATAAAAAAACAGTTTCATCGAAGCGAGATCTTATTGAGATAAATACTTTTTTTTTAGTTTTTGTTTAATTGAATTTTGACTAAGATTGAATAAGTCAACATCACTAAAAGAATTACAGCATCGCATCATCCTGCAAAGAGGGGAATTCATCGCACTGTTGGTATTGCGAAAGGGAATATGAAACAAATTACCACCCCTGAGATAACGGCACGGGACATGGAAGGTTACAGAGGAGAGAAGGTCAGGTGAACTATAAATACCGTTGAGAAGTTTATACATGAACAGGACATCACTGATTTTTCTTCTATTTTCGAGGGAAATGAAACCAAACTGAGTCAAACGAAGAATATAGTTTTCGGGATTTCTAGGTGTCAATCGGAAGTTGAATTTGAAGGATATAAATTTTAAGAATCTGTTTTGAATTCTCTCGAGCCTAGTGATATATACTGAGTATTTTGGACTCCAAACTACTGAAGCAAAGTTGAGTTTACTGTATACATAGGAATTATATAAAATGGTGAAGGTTTTCAAATTCATAAACTGTTTACTCTTTCTTGTAATAAAGCCCAAAAGTTTATAACAGGAGTTGGCTAGTTGATCCACATGACGGTCGAAAAGAAGCTTCGAATCAAAAACTACCCCCAGATCCCTTATGTTATCTACCCTAGACAAGACACTATCATCAAGTTTGTACGAATAGATTATCTTATTTATATTGCGCGTGAATGTGATTACTTGGCATTTATCCAAGTTCAAGTATAGTTGATTGTCAACGCAGTAAGTACAAAGAGCATTCAGTTCATACTGCAGATCTAGGCAGTCCTGTTCGGAGCTGATACTTTTCATTATTTTTAAATCATCTGCGAAGAGGAGAAATTTACATTTTTTAAAACATTCAGCAATCTTGTTTATATAAATTAAAAACAATAAAGGACCTAAGTGGGATCCCTGAGGCACACCGGAGCAAGCCTCAAAAAGACCCGAAGAGTAACCCTCCACCAAAACGTATTGGAACCTATTCGTCAAGTACGACTCAAACCATCCAAGCATACTGCCCCCCACACCAACCTCAGCAAGGCTAGAGATATGAACATTGATATCTGTTTTATCAAAAGCCTTGCTGAAGTCAGTGCAGACGACATCAACCTGCACACGTCGGTCAAGTCCAGACTGCAAAAATTCGACAAAGGTTATTAAGTTAGTTTCGACTGAGCGGCCCTTTGTGAAGCCGTGCTGCTCCGCAATAATTTTCGATGTCACTAAATTTGAAAGATGTGGATACACTAAGGACTCGAACACTTTTTCAAAAATGGATAGTTTGCTTATAGGTCTATAATTACTGATGACGCTCTTGTCTCCTGCCTTGAAAATTGGGGTTCTTACTACAAAAAGTATTATTTCGTATTTTATATTTATATTTTGTTCAACTATTTGTAAACCAACTCCAAAACTAAGAAAAATCTAATGGCCACGGGGGGCTGAAATCTACAGAAGATTCTACTGTATATTATGTCTTCTATTAATGCTTTCTATTAACACTTTCCAGGATATCTGCAGTGTGAAAATAGACAATTGACTTGGGGAGCATAGGCGTAACGAGGGGGCTTATTGGGAACAAAACCACCCCCCATTTAGAATTTAAAAAAAATTATAAGTATCCATTTTAGGAAAAATAAAAATATTCAATTACTTTTTTTACTGGTGAAGCTCCCCATGACCACGTCAATACTGGGGGGTATTTGAACATCTCGGGGGCCTGGTCAAAAATTTGTTTTGATTGTTGCGCCACCTTATGCTAAGGCACCTATTAGGATCTTTTTACCTAATTGTTCGTGTATATAGAAGGATTTTTGTTCCGGGAGGGTGTAACCATTCCTGACATAATAGGCAGCTGTTTAAAAAATTCTATAGAGACTTGACAAGATAGGCTTATACAATATCCATTCTTCACATTCTCCTGATTCATGAAAATTACTATCTCCATTCTCCAACTGAAATCGAATGGAATAGCACAAATATTAAAATATAAAAAAGAATTGAACAATCAATAATTGAAAACGGCAGAAGCGAATGAGCACAAATTCAACGTATAATGTTAATGTAATTAATTAATCTTTCATGACTTGCCGAGATACGATAAATATGACAGTCGTGACAGATATAATTATCTGGTATGATTGGTATGAATATTATTCATGAACTCCGCTTAACATAATACTTTTCAGGTAATCCAACATAATCTCTAGTCCTTCTTATACCAATCTAATATGATATGCTTCGGATACTTGAAAATTGATATTGCTATAGTCATCTAGCGGCAGCGGTTGGAACTAAATGACTAAATGAATACAGAAATCTTTTTATTGTCTTTTGCGCACCATCTGCTGGGGACCCGATGAGACAATATACACTTACAGAAATCTATCTTTTCCTTGAACTCGAAATACAGAATTCTAGATTCAGTGTGAATCGCTAAATTAGTCTTCTTGTAGGTTCCTAATCCTGGATAAAGTTTTGTCAAATTTCAGATTCAGATGGCGCTCATCTTCACGAAAGATCTTTACAGTTCCCATGAAGCCACTGATGGGAAAATTATCTCATAATACGAAAAAACTTCATCGAGAATGAAATTGAAATGCTCATAAATTGTCTGATTGAACTTTTATTTTGAAAGAAATTGAAAATAAATGGATTGCATTCAATTTTCGCTAGCTCTTTCTTTGTTTTTTCCAAATAACATGAAATTTTAACATGCTCAATTTGGATTCTGATACAACATAATAATCTGAAAACAGTTTCAAAGTCCTTGTTCTCGATATACAGTGTGGTTCATAAAAAGAAGAAGAAGAATATTTTAAAGGCTGTATCTCCTAAACTATTCAACAAATTCTGATCATTTTCCGTAAGATCCTTGGTTATATTGGTGGGCCAATATAACAGATTCTCATAAGGGCGGATATAGCTTTTTTCAATGGGGAGGAGGGATAAAAACGATGGAGAACCAATATACAGAGTGTCCCGGTAGGAATGCGACAAACGGATACCATGAATTAATGTCATCATGCTGGACTCGAATAAAAAGGTTTTAATCACATGAGTGCCTTCGTTTAAGGTATACAGGGTGATGTTCATCTTATGAGTGAAATATCATGGTTCGATAACTCTTGAACTAATCGAAAGAATGATTTCAAATTTTGAAGTTTTGTCACCCTTTACTATCGCCTTCCTTCAATATTTTTGGAACCGATTAAATCAGATCTGGACTTGGAAAATATTGGATCACCCTGTACGTGGACACTATGTTTTTTCGTTTTCGTAACCACAAAGAAATAATTCATAATAAAAATCCTAAATTTCTACTTGGCACCGTCATACAGAGTGATCAATACACATTCCCTTCAATAAATCTGGAACTTATCGATAAAATTATTTCAAATTTTATAGTTTCATCGCTCTTTACGACTGCCGTCCTTAAATTGGAAAAACAGAACCGGACTAGCAAAGTTCAAGATCGATGGTATCGGTTCAGCCTGTGCGTTAAAATTTGACATTATGAATTTTATAACTAATAAAGAATACTAGAGTTTAAGTTGAGTGTTCATCAAATCATGAAAAAGAATTCCTAAAAAAGACGAACCTATTTGAGAAATCTTTCAATCAACAAACTGTATGATGAATAGAACAAAAAAACAGCAAATAAATTGCAAATCTTTGAATCGCAATTCACTAGCGATGCAATCAACAATTTCCGTAATTAATAGGGTGTGAAATATTAAAATAGAATTATTTGTTTTCTCAATCTGAGGAATATCTCAGGATGGCAGTCGTACAGGATGACTATAAATTTCAAAATTCGAGACAATTCTAAAGATAAGCTCAAGGTTTTTTGAAGTATAAAGTTTCACTCATAAGGAAATGTTTATATATCATCCTGTATGACGGTGCCAAGCAGAGATTTTGAATTTTTATAATGAATTATTTCTTTGTGGTTACGAATACGAATGAAAAACATAGTGTCTACATACAGGTTGATCTAATATTCACGAAAATAGGACAACTTCAAAATTTTCCAAGTCTGGATCTGAGTTATTCGGAAATATTGAAGGAAGGCGATAGTGAAGGGTGACAAAACTTCAAAATTTTAAATCATTCGATCAATTAGTTCAAGAGTAATTGAACTGTGAAATTTCACTAATAAGAAGAACATCATCCAGTATTACCCAAAGGAAGACACGCAGGCGAAAACCTCTTGATATGAGTCCAGCCTGATGACATTAGGTATCCGCATTCCTCCCGGGACACCCTGTATAAGTATAAAATATATATTTTGTGTATACATTCACTCAGACTTTGACACGCTTGGAGACGGAGGGGTAATTATTATTTAATACGAAGTATTCATAAAAGGTGTAGAGCCTTTATCAATTATCAAGGTCGGCGCATGACCTTTTTATTGTTCAAATCGTATATTTTTTAGTATATGAGTAGTATTCATAGGTTCTGATTTTGAAATTTTGTTTTCATTGGATTAAATCGTGTGCCTCATGTAGAAAAATAGTCAGAAAAGAAAAAAAATCAGTGTGATATTGCACACGATTAACCAATGAACATTTATTTTACTATCTACGATTCCTTCAGTATGTTTTGTGCTTTACTTTTATAGGCCTTACCTGACTGAATCACAATGAATTCACTATTTCTGATTTTCTTTTATGTACCGTGAGAAAGACTGAGTTTTAAAACCGTGTCATTATCTTGATAACGAAATGTAGCAATGTGTGTTTATTTATTTAAGTGTTGCATATATTGATGCACAACAACCTTACGGATGCGTCAAAGCTCGTAAAAATCAGATCATTTTCGAGTAAGGTGATTGATTGAGGTTGCAAATTTACTTGAAATTTTCAATATGCTCAGACTATTTTGAATATCCGTAAAATCGCGCTTTGTCTTGTGAGCTGTGTCATGTTTGATGACGAATGAATTAAAGCTGTATGCTTTCCGCATTGAAGAGAGCACATAATAATGAGGTATCCAATTTCTCTGACCCCCTTCTGAATTCATTTATCCCTCTTTCAGAACCTTTTGGAACTCATCCCAAAGCAACACAAAAGAACGTCATCACAGAGGGGCCAATACAAGATCGCCAGTCCCTAATGCGTTTTACTTGTAAACGATTACAAATCTGAGAGTGTTTAACGTTTACAGAACGACAACATAGTCGTTATGTACTGCGATGAAAACTTGACGTGAACAGGCTAGACGCTTTTATTAAGTGGCTGGAAGTCGACTCGAAAATAGCTGACGGGGCTCGGTATTATCTAAATGTTTATTTTCTATCGTTTTATTCGGGGTAGGTTAAGATTGTTCCGAATTTATTGTGTCTGAGGAAGATATGGGGTCGAACGAAGAGTTTCTTTGAAGATCTTCGGTTCCATTTCTAAATTCCGCTTGAGAATAATTGTCATCACAAGCCTTGAAAGTTGAGTCGCGGCTTAATTTTTAATTACAATAGTCAATAAAACAAAAACGAAGTTCTGGTGGTTTGGATTAAAATTCACAGTCGGAAAATTTTCGTTGATATTATCGGAAATTAGATTGTGGATAATGAACTGTCAGATCCAGACTATGTCTTAATTAATTGATATCTATGTTACATATATTCTTTTGATTGAGAGAGCTAAAATGTTCTCGGTGTTTCCTCCGTAAAGGCAAAGAATTTTTCTTTTTCTTCAAATAATACAATACATATCGAAACAAAAAAGTAGCTAGCTGCAGCTAGCCCCCATGGGGTTAGTGCAACACAGGAAAACCATACAGATCTGTAGTATGATAAAAAATAGAAAGGGAAAAAAACCCAGAGAAAAAACCCTGACCTCACCCGTGTTAGAAAAAAAATTTACTAAAAATATCATATCAGAGGATCTTGGAGGACATCTACGTGATCAGAAGAACCTCTTCATGTAGTTCTTCTATGGGCAGCAGAGAAAAACAGGCTCTTCACCAATCTACCCGAAATTCTAGATCTGAAATAAAAAAGAAAAAAGCAGAAAAAACTAGCTATTTATAATCAATTAAATGGTTTCTGAATTAACCACCCATTACAGAAATTCTTTTTTCATAAATCAGTTATGACAGAAATGTCACAATGTTTGAAAAAAATGACAAAACCCAATCAATTTCCCGTTTTTGAATTGCTGAACATGAGAAAACTCATAACACAACGAGCTAAATCGTAATTTGGACTAAGTGAAAAATCAATGAGTACATAACTTTCAATTTTCCTCCTTCACGAAGAAGTTCCTCTCTTGCCATGTGGGTTTCTCAGAAGATCTCAACACCATGTTCAGTGGCTAATTTCGGAACGTAATCAATTATGTCCTTCTACTTCCTCCAATATTCAAATTTAAATTCTCAGCCTTGTTCTCTGATCGTGAGGGTTCTTTCGAACCAGGTACGACCATCGTAGTTATGATTCTTCGGAACTTCAGATGTTTGAAGACCACTACGGGACTCTATGAAAGGAAATCATCTACCACAGATAAACCAATTATCTTATAACACAAGAAAACAGAATATTTTTCAGAACAGGGAGACATGACGTGGGGGAGAGACAACGCAATCCGATAATTTGCGATTTCGGTGCACGCAGCACCATTTGCCTGAGATAGATTCATGCAAACATTTTACTCTTGCCGTTCTTGAAAAATCGTGTTGAAAGTGCAATAAATTTACAAGATATTTGGTGATATAGGTATGTTTATTAGAAATCCGCTAAAAGTCGACGTTCGGTTGAAGACAGTTGCGTTATTACAGAAGCTATATTCATTAATCTAACTTCCTCTTCTAGGAATTCCTCGTATCCCAAACAGGTGCGTTTGGGATAGATGACGCACCATATTTTTTTATTTTCTGACCCAATATGCTTACTTTTTATACAAGTCGTGAGTACAAGTTGGAAATGGACACAGGAGGACTTTTGACGAGTGCTTTTTCTACAAACGATTCCACAGACGACGAAACTTTCGATGAAAATGAATGACTATCGCAGGTGGCTTCATGACAAAAACAATTGTGGAAAGACAACAATTGCCCAAAAGAGAACATATTATGTTGAGCCCCTATTGGCAACCTCTCCCGAACCCCATGGGTGAGACGATGCATTGTGTAATTTATTATATTTCTGAAAAATGTTCGAGTTTTTCTTTATGTTGATGTTATGCAAAAAAGTTTAATACATAGGAATTCTTCATGATTTAATTACCACGTTTAGTTGAAAAGAGTATAGATTTACGGCTTTTTTTTTAATAAGGGCATGATCATCTCTCACTGCTTTACCCTCCTATAGCAACAGACTGACATTATTGATTTGATTATTGTTATTGATTAATTATTGATATGATAGATTGTCAGTAAAATAGTGTACAAAACTCGGGGAAAATCATTTCAGTCCTGCGTGTGTTTGCTACACGCTGGTGGCCACGGTTGGCCAGCTTCTACCTGCGTTTCGCGAACCCATCTACATTGCTTTTGTTGCCGCCATAACTCACCTGGTAAAAGAAAAAAGGTTAAAATGAGTTTTGTAGATTTTTTCAAGAAAGAATGTTTTACAAGCAAAAAAGTGGAAAAGTTTTTTTTTGGATACTCAGGCACCACCTACTTTTTTGATTTCGAGTCGTACCGTGTCGACTCTTGGAAAGGAAATGTACCTAGTTGATGGGACCTCTACATTTTCGATTCATGAAATTAATTTCAGAGGAGTATCAATTCGGAGAAATACTAATTTAAGAATTTTTTGAGTTTTCAACATCCTAATTTCAGGAATTAAGGTTCTTTCGTCCCTTTGAGCAAAATTTTTCAGAAATAAAAATATATATGTATAAGCATTTATATTTTATAATTTGCTAAAAGCAAATTGAGTAGGGACGAAATATTAAAAATAAGAGAGACGCCAGAATTAAAAGTGACCTCATTACGAGTAAATTATACGAAACTCCAGTACTTGTGGAAAAAAGAGAAAAATGACAAAGAAAAAATGTTGATGACATGACACCACGATCTCATTTTATTTTAATTATCACTATCTCTTCTGATGCTCTTAAAGCGTAGCTTATTATATTTGCCTGATTTTTAAGCAATATATGTACTGTCGTATCGTTGAGTAGAATTACCTCAAAAAAATATGAAAGTTGAGTAATATACCATTATAAAATGGTTAAGATGCTGTTACGAAAACTGAGATATTTAACTTTCATAGTATTATATTGTCATTGTTCTGAATTTTATGATACCTACTTTTGAGCTGAATATTGTCAGATTTTTGTTTCTATTGTTTGTTTCAACAAACAGTCAAGTAAATCAAGTAATCATACTTAAAAATATTAGATAAAACTAAGTCAAACTAGTACAAGCTGAGTGAATAACCTCAAATGTCGAACGGTTTTACTGAAAACTGAAATAGTATTTTCTCTCAGTATCAGTGCCGGCATTCAGAATTTTGTACTAAGAAATGCATAAAGGCATCGTAAACCTAAAAATTTGTTGTGAACGATTGTTTTTTGAATGGTACACCCTGTATTTCATTTTCTTAATCGGTAGAGCATTTTTTCTAATTTCAAATATATAGAGTTATATACAAGTTCGACGGCCTATTAGGCGTTTCTGGAGAACTGGACCTATTTGAAATCTGAAAATTGGGATTTTGATATTGTTCGACATTATCTACTGAGCTAAAAGATTCTTCCGAAAATTTTTTTTCAATATTTTTAATTTCGAATTTGATATAGTATTCAATTGTGAATACATTCGTATTCAAATCGTTGCGTTTGTCATAATACTTTCCGAATTATCGAGAAAAAACTGAAGAAAAAGGGGAGATAAGAGGAGTTGGTTTATGTTTGTTATTTCTAATCTAGATATCTTAAGCACAAACCGTTTTCACATTTTTAAAGTCGAAGATTGTGGAAATATTATACATTTTTGAAATTTTGAAAAACACGTCACTCGGTGTTCCGAATGTTGGGTCAAAAATTGGAATCAAGATTGGCCCATAACTTTCGTTTTTCAAATTAGAACCCTATTTTTTATGATTGAGTTGGATTGTGCGAAGAAAAATGATGATAATGTTTTCAAATGTTAATGCTCCTAAAATTAATAATTCTTGAGTTATTCAGGATTTCCTGATTTTATGTTGTACGTAGAGTCAAATTCATAGAATCTGTTTCATATCAAAAATGACCTTGGTCATATAAGATAAATTATTCCAATAACTCACTAGTGACACATATCTTTTCTGAATTCATTCATCATTGTTGATATGGAACAGATTTCATGAATTTGACGCTACGTACGACATAAAATCAGAAAATCCTAAATAATTCATGAATTATTAATTTAAGGAGCATCAACAACATCAACAATTTTAGGAGCATAGAACATTATCATCATCTTTATTCGCAGAATCCAACGCAATCATAAAAAAAATAGATTTTTGAAACATAGAAGAATTCAAAATAGTATTCATCGAAATGAATACCATTTTCAATTCCCAGGCTCAGAGATCTTTTATCATGAGGTTGGAGAAATGATATTAGATTTTGTCACTGAGATGAGAGATATATCGGTTTCGGCCTTGTTGGGCCTCATCAGAATCCCGCACATTTCAGGACAAAATCTTCATAAAAAACTTCAGAATTTATAGCAATTGGTTGTGAAGTAATGAGTAAAATATTACAAAGTACTAAGGTGGTGACATCCAATTGCGTCAAAATGAAGTTTCACATCTCCAATCAGATGCAAAAAAAGAAATCTGTACTTCCTCTTTCACTGAATGAGATTTTAGCAGTGGCTCTATTCAGGGCCCGCTTGCTAGTTTCTCAAAGTGATGGAAACGCCGAATTCTTTTTGTGACTGTGAAGCCTGATGTTTTTAAGAAAAAGAAAATTCTTTGCCTTTACGAAGGCACATTGATGATTACTATTTTGAATTCATCTATGTTTCAAAAATGTTCTCGATGTGCCTTCGTAAAGGCAAAGAATTTTCTTTTTCTTAAAAAAAATAGAGTTCTGATTTGAAAAACGAATGTTATGAGTCAATCTTGATCCCAACTTTTGACCCAACATTTAGAACACCCTGTGACGAATTTTTCAAAATTCAAGAAATGTACAATATTTCCACAGTCTTCGACATCAAGAATTTGATTATTATTTATTGAGGTTAATTCCGGCAATTTCCGAAAAATATAGGTTTTTTCATCTAAATCTAAGGCGGATGTAGAACGCCACTAAAGAATTTATATCGAAGTTCTATTTTATCGCCTCCTGAAAGTGCCTACTTAACACCCTTGGACACTTTTTTATGGGGATATTTGAAATATAAAGTATATATGTCTCGTCCACAAAATATCAAAGAGATCAAATTCAGAATAGAGGAAGAAATAATTGAAAACCTCAATATAATACATGAATGGTAAGGAAAATCCTTTAAAACTGAATTAAAAAATATCGACTACACAGTCGATACACACGTATACGTAAATGGAGGTCATCTGAATACTCAATTTAACTTTTAATTAACAAATACATTAAATAAATAACAATTGTTTCATTATCGACGGTTCCTTTGATATAAATAAATCGCATCGCTATCATGTGGCATTCCACAGCTTAGATTTAGAAGAAAATATCTATATTTTCAGAAATCCGCCAGAGAAAACCTCAATAAAATATATATATTTGAAATCAGAAGAAAGAGCTCTATCGATTAGGAAAATAAAATACGGGGTGTACGATTTAAAAAATAACAGTTCACTACAAATTTTCAAGTTCACGATGCCTTTAAGAGGCTACAAATTTGCCCATTTGAAGGTTTTGGTACGACCAATATTAACTGAGATAGTTATTGAGTAAAATACAAACACCCTGTACATCAGCAACTAAGTACTCACATACATCATAATGTTTTAATCAGAAATATCTGGAATTTCTGCTTCAGATAATTGGCACTCTATTTCATTCGTGTCTCTCCCGATCTCTTATTATATTATATTGAAATTATTTAGTATTCAACATTCTCAATAGAGCTTCATTCAAATGTCAATGATCATCTTGCGAGTACCTACTGGTAAATATTTGAATACAGATTTTCAAAAAAAAAAAACAATACAGATTGGGTCACAGATGGAAGCAGGACACCACCATAAATGTCTTAATGCTTTCTGTCTTATTGAATCCTCTATATTAACTGCAGTTCATTTCAATTTCGTTCACAAAAGAGTCATTAACCTAAATAAGAAATCAATCCGCCTACATGCTGTTTTAGATTTTCCCCACGTAATTATCGGTTTCTCTTCCTCATTCCGATGTTCGACAGTAAATTTCTCCCCTGTGGTGTCGGACATGCTCATTAGCAGATCGCTACTCCTTCATTTAGGATTTGACGATGAACCTTGTTATTAGATTCCGCTGGTTGCCACCTGTGGTTCACTTGACCTACTTACCGAGCTGATTGACTAATTGCACAGGATGAAAAACCGATACATATCCGCTTTTTCCATTTCTGCACACTTATTATAACGACTGTTTTCTCTTTTGATGGTGATTAGTAACGACTTTTCGCATCGGCTCATTTTTGAGGTGTTAACGAAAAGTATACAGGGTATCTGTGTTTACAGATGCGAAAAATTTGCAGTAAATCATAAATTGGTTGAATGCAACTCCGTCCAAAAGATTAGCAGAATAACAATTCTGCTACATTCCTACGTGGTAGGTCTAATGTTAGGAAACACTTTAGTAGTATGCTTCCAGGGGGGTGGCATAGCTCATTAAGAAAGTTCAAAATGGCTATATCTTTTTCTCTAGACTGAATCGGGAAAAATGGTATAAAAAAAAAGTATTAATTCAGCTGATCGATGATAATAATAATAATAATAATAATAAATGTTTATTGACAAATAAGGTACAACTCACAATACAACTTGTTTTTTTTTTTTTTTGTATCAACAAACATAACAGCCCACAAAGGGAATAAGTGATACTTATATCCCTTGTTCGTGAGTCTCTATTCTACCAACTAAAAAAAAAATAAGTTCTATAATAAAAGTAAGAAAAAAAACATTACAGCATGATCTCAATAACGGGTTTCCCAAGCAATGTTCAAAGAAAAATTTACCCTTATATGAAATTGTTCCTATTCACAAACTTTTGAGCAGAGTCTCTTGTCCAATTTTCCACCCAAAATCTAACTTGTCTCCGGTAGGAAGTCATTGATTGTATCTCCCTGATTTTCGCTGGTAATAAATTGTAGAGCAATGGTCCCAAGTAAGTGAATGATCTTAACCCCACTGTCTTCTTTACCCTCGGCAGTATACCATTTTTCTCTACTCTCATACAATAATGCGAACGTGAGCTGGTTAGTGGTTGTTTGAATTTATAAAAAATCAAAAGGGAACGCGCAAAAAGCTGTCTTATGGTAAAAACACCCGATAAATTATATAGTTTTTCTGTTGGATAGCGTAAGTTTTTCCTATACATGATTTTCAGTATCCACTTTTGCAAAGTTTCTATTTTTTTATAGTAGCAATCTGCCATTCCTCCCCATACCAAGACACAATACGAAAGATGATGTTCCACCAGACCTTGATATAGTTTTTTCAGTTCTGTTTTCCCACAAATATCCCTCCATAACTTAAATTTGTACAACATAGATCTTAATTTTTTAACGGTAAACTCAGAATGCTGCTTCCACCTCAAGTGGTCGTCTATTATTATTCCCAGATATTTTATATATACTTCCCTCTCTATTTGTAGTATGTTGCCCAAATAAGTCATTTTTATGCTCCGATATTCCGGCATTTTAGCTTCAGAGCTTGCAAAAGGGATGAACTTTGTTTTCTTGATATTAATTTTGAGTCTTTTGTAATTGAAAAACTGTATGAGTTTTAGAAATTCACCCTCTACTTTATCCTTCAAAGTGCCCCAATCAGAATCCTTGAAAAACAAGCAGGTGTCATCCGCAAAGGCCACTATTTCCGAATCCAATCCTATCGAGAATATGTCATTAATATATAAGAGAAAGAGGAGAGGACCAAGAACAGTACCCTGCAGGACACCGCATGTTACTGACCGCTTCTCACTAATCGTATCTCCCAATCTCACCACCTGCGACCTGTTTTCCAAATAACTTGTCATAAGCTTGAACGCTATCCCTCTAAAACCCAGTCTCTCTAAAGTATTGAGCAAATGTTGGTGGTTGATAGTATCGAACGCCTTTTCAAGATCAATGAACATGCAGACTGCAGGAATACTGCTGTCCACTGCCCCAGAGACAAGATTCACCAGTTTTGCGACGGCATCTTCAGTTGACCTATTTTTCCTAAAACCGTACTGGTGGTCTGAAAGAAGGTTGTATTTTTCAATGAAAGAGGCAATACGGTTTTTGAGAATCTTTTCATAGATTTTTGCAAAAACTGAAATAAGAGATATAGGTCTATAGTTCGATACTTCTAGCTTATCTGATGATTTATGTAATGGTGTTATTATGGCGTTTTTCAGGATAGTGGGAAAAACCCCAGTTGTAATGCTTTTATTTATAAGATACCCGAGTGGTTCAAGAATTTGGGGAGATATGATTTTAATTGTTTCGGACGTAATACCATCGATACCAGGAGCCTTTTTACTTTTCAATTCAGATATTGCATTCATCACTTCAGTTGTATCGCATTCATGAAAAACCATAGAGTTAGGGTTATGATGAAAATTGTAAGCTTTCTCTTGTTCTACCTGTCCAATTTTCTCTGTAAGATGTTTGCCTACATCCGCGAAAAAATTATTAAACTCATTTGCCACCTGTTTTTTGTCATACAATAATTCCCCATCCTTATCTCTAACACATATAACCTCACACCCATCCTGCCTTCCTCTAATGAAATTCCAAAGACCCCTTGAATACTTTTTATTACTTTCAATTTGTTTTCTGTAATAATTTTTCTTTGCAAGTTTTATCAATGAATGTAATTTATTTTTGTATTTTTCATATTTAGTTAAAGTGTCAACGTCTTGAGGATTTTTCACAATATAACTATACAATTTATTTTTTTCCCTTATAGATTTAAGTAGAGCGTTGGTTGTCCAAGGTGCTATTTTTCTGTATTTTCTTTTTATTGTAATTGTTTCTGTATTTAACTGGATTATTTCCGTTATTTTGGAAATGAAAGAATTCCATGCTTCATCAACATTAGATATATACACCGTATCAAATGGTTCTGTCGCAAGCTGTTCACATATTTTCCCATAATTTATATATTTTTTTGTTGTACAATTATATTTTTCCCTCTTATGGGAAACATGTGTCTGTAATTTTAAGTTAACAAAAGTCATGCCATGATCTGTTATATTTGGACGTATTATACTTGAATCGAAATAATGGAGTGGGTATACTGTTTTAACGAACATGTGATCTAGACAGGACTTACTCTCAGCGTTTATTCTAGTGTAACCGTTTATCATAGAGGTGAAACCATTTTCATATAATACATTGAGATAATCCCCGGAATCTTTCGATTCTTTCTTAATATCGATATTCATATCTCCCACAAAAATTACCACATCAAAATTATTTGAATCTCTACAGTTAAGAAAATATTCATTCAAGTCTCTAACAAAATCCGACGAAAGCAAGCTGGGTGATCTATATAAAGCATTTACTAGAACAGACTCATTTCCTATTTTTACACTAACACTAATCATTTTCATTATTCCTATATGAACAACTTCATAAGTATATTTCAATTCTTTTCTTATTAACACAACCACACCATCATTTTGATTGATAGTGCTGTTGTTATAAATAAGTTCGTAATCTTGCATGCAATGAATGTCGACATCGTGTAACTTCCATGTTTCAGTTAGAACTATACAGTCTATTTGATAATCTAATTGGGAGAGGTTTATTTTGAGCTCATCAAGGTTTTTTGACAAACTTCTGATATTTTGTTGCAAAACACAGAATCCCCCCGCAACTTCTCTACTCTTAAGATGTGTACCCATGCTAATGATATCCTGATATTCCTTAGTTTTTACTGTGTTAACTTTGAAATCTCTAATCAAACTGTTCATTATTTTTCATCAGATTATTACTTACTACGATTTCTAACTTAACTAACCACTTAATTTTTTTTAAGTTTATCCACATGATCACTGTCTATCAAAAGAATCGGCTTAACACTCTCACTTTTTCTGCAGAAGACTTTTCCTTCCTTTACCCATACGTACTTGTAACCCGCCGGCTTCAGTTCTCTTGCCTTTTTGAATAATTCCCGCGTTGGTCTCGGTAGATCTTCGTTGATGAAAATATTCCTTTCAATTCCGTTTAGCCCCAGATCTTTTGAATTTAATAACCCGCCCTCCTTTCGATTTTTTAGGATTAACTTCTTCGTCTCCTCATTTGGTAGTGTTACTACATGTAGTGTTGGTAGTTTATTCGTAGGAATTTGCTTTACATTGATATTTTCTACAGTAACATTGACTTTCAGACTATTCATAACTTTTAGAATTTCGTCCTGATTTTCTACTCCAACGATAACAATGTTTTTCTTTTTTCTTTCGATATCTTTGGCTAACTCCTCTACTGCAGCTTTTTGCTTCAAAGTAGATACTTCTTTTTGAAGTAGACTTAAATCATTCGAGAGTTTTTCATTTTGTTTTCTCAAGCCTTTATTTTCTTTTTTAATATCTTCAAGAGACATCCTCATGTCTTCAATTAATCCCCCATTGAACGTTAATGCTGCTTCCAAGTCCTCTACCTTCTTCAACAATGTCTTGAACATTGTTTTAGTTGACAGAGATGCCTTTTCCTTTTCTTCCTCATCCGAACTGATTTCTTCTTCGGAGCTTGAATCACCATCTTCTTTGCATTTTGGACATGTCCATTTGCAATTTTTCTTTTTTAACAGGTCTTCTTTAACTATGGTTGTACATGTGAGATGTGCCCATCCTCGGCATTCTTGACACTGTATTTGATACCCACTCTTGCCTATAGTATTATTGCATACAACGCAAGTTTTGATCTTTGGTTTTACCATAATTAGGATTTTTCACTATTCTGAAAATCAAATGAATTTCCGTCCCCGATTGTTTGGAACCGCAGCTTGTTTGGAAACGCAGATTGTTTGGGGTCACAGATTGTTTCGTCGATAAGAACTCACAGATGTTCGGTGATCGATATGGATCTGTTGAATCCAATGAAAATTTTGCGATTTTCTGAATTTTCTCTGCAATTCCGTGTTTTTCGTATTAGAAAGTTTCAACTTCCGGGATGAGAAGAAAATCAGCTTCACACTGAACCCACTTTCACTTTATTTTTCTATGATATTTTTCCTATAAATCGTTTTCAACTAGAGAGCTCTGCCATACACATACGTGACACATGAATAATGATAGTTGATACGTTTGAGTCAGATTTCAGGTTCGGGGAATTTTTTCCCATTGTTCCAGATTTAATTCTCAAGTGTGAAAGAAATTTCGACCATCATAAAAAAATTACCCTTTTCAGGTCACCCTCTTTGTCATCCCTATTTAAAAGGTTTTCCTCCGGTTGAAGCGGCCTTCCCCACTTGACCATCAACAAGTATCTATATAACTTTCATATTTTTGAATCCGGACTCTGGGTAGAACTTTAAAGTGGCATTGAATATTTGATGATCGAAGAGCAAATATCATACGATGACGACAAGAAAAAAGTCACTGTTAAAAGCGGATACAGCATTTTTCAATTTTGCGATCTGAATAATGTATCGGTCGGCATAAAATGTAGGGAAAATTTTGTGGAAATCGATAGAGCTGTATGTTGACGGAATGAGGTTGTTTCCCGTTTTTCGGATCTTACTTAGAATTGATTTGAAAGAGCAATATAGCCACGTTATTTTCTAGAATGACAATTAATGTTCCAATAGATATTGGGGTGTACACTGTGTCCCAAATTGGATTTTACTCTGATATTATTGAAGATAGTGGCATGCAGTTTTTGCGACCCTGTGTCACTTTTTTGTAAAACTTTTAAATCCGCAAACAGAAATATACTAACTATTTTTGTTTCTGAAATACAGGGCGAAAACGAAAATGTTCACTTCTTGAAGATGCTCTTATATATCTCGGGCCTGTATAAATGCTATTGATAGATTTTTTCACATATAAGTCAGTGACGTAGTTGAAAAATTTTTTCAGGACACTGTTTAAGAGAATGAGCACAAACTTGGAATTTTTCAGATAGAACACCCTATATATTCTAACGTCAAATTTTTGCATTTTTTTTCTGAATATGTAATGTATCACCACCTAACATTTGAAGAATTTCAGCTACAAAAATCAGAAGAATCCATATTCATATTTATTTTGGTAATAGAAGGCCATCAATTCTTTCACATTTGCATTCAATATTACCTTTTTGATACGCCATGTGATTCTAATCTATTTTCAATTATATTTTAAACATCAACTCCAAATATAACCATCTAACAAAAATTTGAGAATGATGGAAAAAAAATATTTCAGTAGGTACAGATTTAAAATTAAAAACTGTAATTGCAAAAACTCAAATCAGAAAATGAATAGCAAAAACAAAACAAAGAATATAAACTTGAAAAAATTGTTCGAATTGTAGTTAGTCCATTTCTTCTCATACATAAACCACATTAAGTTTTGATTCGCCCTAAGGCATTCAAAATTATAAACGGTTGCCTTTGCAAATTTCGGAAGGCTTCTTCGGTGGAGGCTCGTAGTTCTTCTATATTAGTATGCCGTTTTGCATAAATTTTATTCTTCTTTTCATGACCTAAAAAAAATCCAGAATACTCAAGTCCGGTGGCCTCGGGGGCCCGTGTGTGCCAATCCAGCGTCTACCAAAATGAGCATTTAAATATTCTCTAACTACACTCGAATAATGAGCAGGAGCTCCATCTTGCTGGAAATATATCTGATGTCGCACAGATTTTCAATATTTTTTAGTTTGGTTACAAAATAAAATAAGGCGATTCTTTACCTGATTGAATATAATTGCAGCACTGCTTCGACATTTTCATCAGAAAGCTTGAAACATTTTATCATTTCATACTTCTAACAATATCGAAATTCTACGTTTTCACCATCAATCAGCATTATTGATCTGTATTGACTGATGTTCGTGACTTAGCATACTTAAATAATTATAAATATGGATTCGTGTGACTTTTGAAGCTAAAATTGATTAACTGTTAAGTTATGATACCTTACTGTATTCAGAAAAAAAAATGCAAAAATTTGAGGTATAAAAATACGGGGTGTTTTATCGGAAAAATTTCAAGTTTGTGCTCAATCTCTGAAACAGTGTTCTAAAAAATGTTTAAACCACGACACTGTCTGCCACATATGTGAAAAAATCTATACATGGCAGTTCTTATGAAGGGCCCGATATATAGGTAATAACATATCCAAAAAGTGCACATTTTCGTTTTCACCCTGTATTTCAGAAACAAAAGTAGTTGGAATAAATATGTCTGTGGATTCAAAATTTTTACAAAAAAGTGACAAAGGGTCCCGAAAACCGCATATTCAATAATAGCAAAGTTACATCTCAGTCTCGCCCAATTTGGGACAGTGTACAGGGTATCCCAAACTGCTTGATTTTAACTGTTTTAGGACTAGATAGGTGAAAACTTCTTAAGGTGTCCTGGGCTCGATTTTTGTGAAAACACTATTAGTGAAAACCGTTTCACGATATCTTCATTTTTTTTTAATTTCAATTTCGAAAATATGCCATAACTTTTTCATTTACGAAAATATCTGAAAACGATTAAAACTTTCTAGAAGCGCTTTTTTCCCGGAAATAAGAAACTGTATTAAATTTTTTTTCTCGTGGAAAAAAACACTTTTTTCATATTAAATACGAACGCATTTTTTTCATTTTATTTCAGAAAAAAAAATTTTCAGATGAAAAAAATTTAAAATAATGTCTTATTCCCAGTGAAAAAGTGCTTTTTAAAAGTTTTTATCTTTTTCAGATATTTTCGAAAATGAAAAAGTTATGGCACATCTTCTGAATCGAAAAAATTTCAAAATGTTGTTATATCTTCAAAACAAATGAAGATATCGTGAAACGGTTTTCACTATTGGAGTTTTCACGAAAATCGAGCCCAGGACTCCTTTAAAGATTTTTGCCTATCTAGTCTATAAGTACCAGAAACAGCCAAAATCAAGCAATTTGGGATACCCTGTACAGTAGGTACAAGAAATAAGAAATGCCTTTTTCAAGGAATTGTCCAAGTTATTTTGATCGTTATGTCTCCTAGCACGAATATCTTAAACTACCATATATTCAGTTAATAATGCTCCATTCTGTCACATGATTTCAAGTGGCTTCTTAAATTTAAAAAATGAAGAGAACAACTGCAATCGAAGAATCTATCTTGAATTTCGCATTGATAGATAGCTAACTCTATTTGCACTTCCATTATTACAGATTGGAAGTGGTGTCAAAATATTACAATGTAAAAAAACAACACAATAATGAAAAACAAGAATAAAAACTGAAAATGAACCGATCCACCTTTACTCTACTAAGAGAAAATATTCTATATGCCAAACGAGTGAAAACCCACAGAAGCACGTGTAAATTGATTAAGAGTTGGGGTGATGTAATTTCGCCATTCTTCATAGAAGTTATAAGAAGATGAAGATATAAAAAAATTGTCCCGGTGTGATGCCGCGCTCCACAGAGCGAACTTGGCAAATAACCAGTGTAGCAAGTAGACCAGTTTCTGAGTTTTTATTCGTCATCAGTACGGCTTAACACCTTCGTCGATGACAACCAAAATGAGCCGCAGACCTTTATTCAATGCTGTTTATGGGGAGTTCCCAGAAATAACTATGGGAAGTGACATCTAGCGGAGCCATTGAATAAAGGTCTTCGGCCCATTTTGGTGGGCATTGACGAACTGCATTAAGCAGTACTGAATAACTCAGAATTCGGTCTACTTGCTACGCTGGTTCGATAACAGCACGGTCTTTCACTTTGCTTCATGATCTAGATTATCACCAGCCCATGATAACAATAACTTGTCCTATCTAAGTAAAGAAAATATTTCCGAATAGAATATAACGTTTTCGAAAAAATAACTCAAAGCAAAGTTAGAAGAGCAAGGAGCATCCAAAAAGCTTTACTTGAAAAATGTTGATTCAGTCGAAAGTTTCTTGGGTTTCAGGTACAGTAATTCATAATGCAAAAAAATGTTTTACATTAATTCTTTTTTTGTTTTTGTCAGCTTGTTGCACTTATCATACCATGTGGGTATCATTATAGTAAAGTTGACTAATACACTATTTCGGATAATTTCGTACAATCTACCTTTTGCACTTCTTATCGCAGCAAGTTCAATTAATGGGAAAAGTCATAATTTTCCACTATATACAAATTTGTTTAAGTATTTTACTGGCAACAGTAACATCTTATCTAAATTTTTTTCATCCTCGAATGACACGAATATTACAAAAACACTTCTCGACAGGGCCAATTTAATTTCATCTACACTAGAAATCAGGAATACCTAATGAAGTTTATTTCATTAATGAAAGAGATTACCAAGAGATAGCAGAATTCATAAAGAAAAAATTATTGATTTTAGAAAAAATTATTGAATGTCATTCATATTGGTCATGGCCTTTCAGAAAAAAGGATTAGTATTTGTTTTAAATACAACATTTGAATTGTTTCTAAGAAACAAAATTATTTGGGAATCATAGTGATAAAACTGTTACGCTTTGGCTGTTGAATGGTAAACGTATGAATTAAACAAAAACATGAATGAAAACCTAAACTTCTGAATGCGAAACAAACATAAAAAATTGTTTTTTTTGTAACATAGATGAATTCTAAATAGTAATCATCAAAATGAATACCATTTTCAATTTCCAGGCTCAGAGATCTTTCATCATGAGGTTGGAGAAATGATATTAGATTTTGTCACTGAGATGAGAGATATACTGGTTTCAGCCTTGTTTTGTCTCATCAGTATCGCATACATCTCAGGGACAAAATCTTCATAAAAAACTTAGATATAGGTTCATTCTGAATTTTTATATTTCGAAGTGTTTTGAGTTTTCATTCTTTGGCAATAAGTTTTTTCAACTGATCTCCTATGCACAAATTAGTGCAAGGATTTACGCACGAGAATTTTCATTAACTTTTTTTTTAATTCGCGAGACTGCAAAGTTCAAGAAAATATTCTTGCCACTTCTCCGATACCAGTGTTGTCAAATCTGACAAACCGGAATAACCAAATCCTCTCTGTGAATAAATGAATAAATACCTGTCGGATGCAATTTTTCGAAGGGCCGAAACTTCGCTAAGTGAAATGGCAGCGTTTCCAGATTCCGCTGATGGATTTCCCATTCAAATCATGAATATTTGAGGACGGTTCAAAAAGTTAACCCCTCATTTGTTGCAATCACATTGACGCTTTTTGTTTCTCCAGTCGCCCTTCACTCAAGCAAATGGATCGATTAAGTTTTCACGGGTCGTTCGGGAGAACGGACAGTTTAGGTAGTGACGTTTGGGAGGTTGGCGTCGTTGCATATTTTCTGTAGAAATGGCGGATTTCAGCATCAAATGAATTTGATGATGCTAGAACACCGTCATAATCGCTTCACAGGGTTTAAGGACGTTTTGAATTCGATACAGACGAATGTTGAAAAATATAGAATCTAAAATATTAAAACATCCCTTTCAAGGAAAAACTCCGAATATATTTTGAATTGGGTCAATATTTGATATTTCTATGAATCGATGCTCTGATTGACGAACGCATTAAACCCAATATTGGCAATATTTGATGTCGGATATCTCACTGTTCCGAAATTGTTAACAGAATTAATTCTCTCTTCTCTTTTTACCTTGATAGTGTTAACAATTCTTCTTGTGTTAAAACTGTAGTTAGATTTTCTCAGGTCACCTCAATGAATTATTGTACATCTTTCGCCATCTCTATCAATTTTGGTAAATTTTCAGTTCTCAATAGGTATGTATTCTCAGTCTTCTCTGAATTTTGAATTATTATTTAGGTTCTAGGTCATGAGGAATCTTCAAAAATATTGTTAATCCTCGTTAGTTCTGCTCAATTTACAGGTCGATTCGGTTAACTTCGTTTATGTGCATTCTCATAGATGTATATTTTATTATATTCTTATAATTCACATCGATTTTTAGACATTTCTATTTCTAGATTTCTCACATGGAAATGGTGACGCTGCACCAGAAAAAATAACTTTTGGCAATCTTCTCACGAAGATCGGCCAGATAGTCAAAATTAGAAAGGGTTCGAAATGAAAACATATGAATAATAACAAAAAAAGAGTGAACCACTCTTGGGGAAATGCAGAAAAAACAACTGATATGGTGAGGGCATGTGAATCCAATGGGACATCAAAATCTGCTTGAAAAAAATGAAAAGGGAACCTGTTGAAAAATGAAAAAAGGGCGCTCCAGGTGAAACCTGATTAGTGGAAATAAGGAGAGCAATGCTGCCTTGTAGCCTACAACGGCAAATCACTATACCTAAATCTTGAAACAGCAAAATGCACAACTACCGAATGTATACATTACTAGCAAATATATATTCAATTGAAAACTCCATAGAATTAGTTTACCTAAGATATAAGAAAACTCAATCTAGATCCCAATAGGAATTATTCACTATTATTATTTGATATCTTGAACCTATTTACCAATTTTCCCTTCAACGAATCACTTTATTCAATCGGAGAACAATTAATGAAACACTATAATTCAGACAAGTATCTAAATCTAGATCCTACTGATATGAAAAATGTACTTGATGTTATCGAACAGATCTTCATCACATTTGATGAGATAATATACCAAATGGATGACGGCTTACCTATGGGATCACCATACAGGTTTAATGCCAGACATACACGTCTGGTTACATGTCATCTAGGGATAGGATATATCCCATGAAAGGAAGAGAGAGGAAAGTTAGATTTAGATCGATATAGTTCAATAAAAAAAAATTCTAAGAAAATATTCCCCGCTTGAATTTTCTTGTAACAGATTAGCACGCACAGCGACAGGCACCAGTCGACCAAAAGAGAACTTACGTGAAGAGATTAGGGGAGGAGAACTATCGGTTTTCTGTATTCCGCGCCTGGTTTAGTTCATACATCTTAGTTCCCGTCATTCATTTGCTACCTCTACAATTTCGGTTGTTTCTTATCAAAACCTTTCCTTTTTCTATCAAGGGGCCTCGCAAATTATTCAACTACCATACCCAGATAATATAACCCTATGGAACCTTCTGCGTCTAGTTACAAATGAAGCTCTTGAAAAGTTTCCTCGTTATTAATAACAAGTTTAAAGTGAAATTCACCTTAGTAGAAATATTCAATATCGAATATCCTGAATTTCCAAACTGGAAAATTAATTTGAATGAGAATAATACCTCCTCTTTTGAAATAACAGGAAATCTATACAATATTACATTATAATAGGTATAGCTACTATTACACATCCTCAATGAAAAGAATTTCCTTCAATTTTCTAATCCAAAGAATGATAAATATCCCCCTGTAACCCGAAAACTACAGAAACAAATGAACAATATTTATCAGATAGTTAAGAACAACGAATATGCAGTGTATGCAGTGTCTACACGAATTATATATTTTTGAATGATTGTGTTTCTTTCGTGAAAATCCCAATTATGTAGAGAATTTTCTCAATAATAATATTACAAGATGTGTTTTTCCTTAGCATCTCCTGATCCATTGACACACCTTGTCCGAAAAAAATGTCCAATATATGTCCTTGAAACTTGTCAATGTACTTCCAGGATAAATGAGATCGATAGCAGTGTTTGGAAGATTCAAGGCTGAGCTTCACAAGCTCACAATTCACTGATTTCCTGAAATTAAAGTTTTCAGATTCGAATATTCTATGAATTTTTGTTTCTGTACATCTGAAGAAATTTGGATCTTAATGTTATCTTGTTTTTGATCATTTTCGCTTGCAAGTTGTATTACTTGATTTTGAGGAATAAAGGTACTTTATTATCAATATAAAAGAATTCCAAAACTAGGATTCAGTAGAATGAGCTATCCATCCTCCTGAAAATGAGAGAATGCAGCAAAGTTGATCTGTTAAATTTTACGAGTGTGATGGCGGTGCTGATCGATCTGAAATTTTCGAACATGTGTTTAAATTTTCATGGGACACGCTCGACGAGCTTTCGGCATCAATTTGGGGTAAATCCAAACTTTTGTAAGGTTTTAACGTGAAAGCCGATTGTAACTAACACGTCAAAAATAATCATCCAATTAAAAAAAAAAGTGATAGTTAGCTATGTCATATTTCGGGATGGTTTGGTTTGGTTTGAATTCGTTCTCAATTTGTAGGTATCGGAGATTTTCAAGCGTATAGTGGATCAGGGTTGAGTGAAACTTGGGACAACTTGACGATTCATACATGAAGATTTTGTTAAAATGTATTGAGTCTTAATAAGGTTTTCGGCTCCATGAGTGATATGTTTAGTATCCGGTTTTGTGGGGTCCATAGGTCTTATTCAAATTCTCCTATATACTGATTCATCCTTAGTTTTCGCTTCTTTCGAGAAACATCTCCATTCGGGGTTCAGTACAGAGATAGAATTACATAATAGCTCTGCTCATTAAGCATCTCAAAAATTCGGCAAATTTTCAAAAATTCCCAACAGTGAAAAAATAACAAAAGTGTATAAAAATTTCAGGTTGTATATCAATGCATTCGATGCATTTTTCTTAATAATATTCAACAAATTGCTATTCAGAAATTGTGTGGCCGTTTGAAGGTTTTCTGATTTTTGTACATAAAATATTCATTCATATTCATGTGAAATCGAATGTTTACTCTCTTATATAAGCAGTGGCGTAACGTTTCTCAGCCAGGCCTCTCCATGATTATTCCCGGGCCCCATCCCTATCAAAAATTTTTTTTTTATTTTTTCTTTGTTTTTCGGAAGAACTTTAGCAAAGTTGTTTTTCTCTACTTTTCATTAATACATTAAACAGTTTTTTTTCGAAAGATCAACGCTCCGAACAAAAACACATACACATAAACAAAGAATCGAAAATCCGACCGCCCAACTTCCATACGTGGTAGGTACGCTTTGTATAAGGCTAATATCGGCACTAAGTATTTTTTTGAAAGTTTCGAAGTTTTCGTTTTTGGGAAATGAAAGCCTATCTGCAATGAAATTGTGGAAGAGCTCGAAATTTTTTTGAAGATTATGCGAGCTTTTCGCAGCAAAAACACAAACAAAGAAGCGAAAATCCGACCGCCCAACCTCCACACGTGGTAGGTATGCTTTGTATTATAACGCTAATGCCGGCGGTAACTATTTTCTTGAAATTTTCGTTTTTTTTTAACTAAGTACTATCTGCAATGAAATTGTGGAAAAAGCTCGAAAATTTTCTGAAGATTATGAGCTTTTCATAGCAAAAATCGTGATCCTTTAATTTTTTCGAAAATCCGATCGAGAGAAACGAAAAATTGACTGGCTAGATTGATTTGGCTCTTTGCAGTGTTTTTGTGAACATATTGAACTGTAGATAGCACACTTTACATTATTGGTTTTCTCAATATGTTCGATCGCTTGATTTTTCAAAAGAACACAAGAAGCCCTCTTTTCGTTGCATTTTCAAATTCATGTGAAAAAGAGAAGAAAAATATTCTCGGAAAACCAATAAAAAGCTGATGAAGGGAATTCATCCTGATTCTCGAAACCAACCGACAATTTTCTATTTTTTGTGTGATCATTGATGGTTGCTGCGACCTCGATAATCAAAAACAAAAGGACGTATGACGATCTGAAAAATGGAAATTTAAGTTGAATGAATATTATAGCGGTTAGCCAAGAAAATTTTTTCCCACGCTCGTGGACAAAAAAAACGAAAGTTGAAAAAGCTTGAAATTTTGTTGTTGGTTTTTTTAATATCTTTCAAAAACTACTGACGCTACAAACAAATTTTGATTTCATTTTGATCCTTTAATCCCGCAGTGAATTATAAGATAAAAAAATCGAATTGTACATTACGCCACTGTATATAAGGTGTTCTAAAAAGAAATCCATTATTTTTCTAATAGACGATTTCGGTTTTCTATATCTCGCGTTCTATAAATCTGATCAGGTTTCACTAGATGGTGTTAGAAAAATGAGATTTCATACTAGAAACACAGTTTTGCGATTAGTCGTGTCAGTTTAGTTTGAGGGCGCGTCAAAAATTGACACTATCGAAGAGAAATCAAGCTTCATTTCTCTGATGAAGACGGAAATGCAAGCCAGGCTGCTGAAAATGTGAATTGTGTTTATGGTACTGATACTGGAACAGTCAATCAAGCGCAATTTTGGTTTCGTCGATTCCGTTCCGGTTATTTTCATGTCAAAGATGCACTATGCACTGGAAGGCCAATAGTCGAAAATGTCGATAAAATCATGGACGTTGTCAGGACCAACCAAGTGTACAGAGTGCGCCAAGAAAAGGTTTGAAACCATTTGCAAGAAGAAGCTCGAACTATGGGTACCACACGAGTTAACGCAAATAAAGACCATGGACCAAATTTCCATCTACGAATCGCTGCTGGAAAGCAACAAAATCGACCCATTTTTAAAACGGTTAAGGTACGGTTTCGCTTGTGCGTCGGACGCATGCAGAGTGGCTGCCGAGAGTGGCTGCTGCGATTGTTGTATAGACAGACTGTTCATAGGAAACAGCGAAGAAGGGGTTCCGCTTCTGCAGTCAACGCGGCAGTGGCTGCAGCATCCAAACGGCCCATTGCTTGCGGTACCAGTCTGTGCGACGTCGCTGCAGTGTGAATTCATTTATATAGAGGTTAAAATTGTTATTATTTATCGAAATGATAGAAAATGAGTGTTGAATAGTTTTCGACGGATGAATAAATGAAACTAATTGAATTAGTTTCCACAAATAGATGTTTGTATGATGCTTCTCATGCTGAAAGACAGTGCATGGAGAAATATCGCGACAGAAATTGAAGGAAAAACAAGTAAAAGAAAATTTTTCCTTTATCATTTTTAATTTGAACTCTTTATGTGAATATAAAACAGTTTCATATAATCGAATATTAATTCTTCCGAACCCTACGTTTCTGTAACTATTTTTTTTTGCCAGGCAATTTGACCCTCGGACTGCGAATGCATCTACTCTGGCAAATCCTCCTTTTCTTCCTATTCTTATACATCAAATGCACAGCACGACTTTTCTTATTTTTTCTTTTCATATACATGGTGACACAGACTCATGGTACACCCCCATTTTCTCCCTTGTTTCTGTAGCTATATTTCTGAAATTCGGAACATTGAATATACTCACTATAGGGCACGACATATTTAGAAAAAATCCAATTTCCGATTTTTCCGGAAATGACATCAACTTTGGATTGAACCGAGAAGATACTTAAACTCGTCTGAACTCCATTATCGTGTTCGTATTGGTTATACAGAAAAATAGTTGATATGGATAGATACCCCACCGATGGTACTTTCGAATGACGTCAGAGTACCATTATGCTACCATTTGACAAAACGGAGTTTCGAGTGAAAAAAGGTTATGGTTTACTTTTTTGGCACGTATTTCGAACCACGATACTTTTTAAATCGAAATTACTATAGTGTAGCATTATTTTGATTATTTGGAAGAATTTTAGGGAGTTCATGGCTCTCTAGATCGAAAAATAAAATGTGCGTTCTGACGAATGAAATATCAACTTTGAGGTATCATTATATTGAGAAAATTATAGAAGTTGGATTTTTTTCTGAATATGTCAAAAAGTGCCCTATAGTGAGTATATTCAATGTTCCAAATTTCAAGAATATTACTACAGAAACAAAGGAGAAAATGGGGGTGTACCATGAGTCTGTGTCACACTGTATTTTAAAATAATTTCATTCTCCCCTTCTTCCGAAATATGAAGCGCAAGTACTTCGAATTCTCACTGTTGACTGTCGGCCGAGTAGTTTGACTGCAGATAAGGAAACCACTCCGACGTCACAGCGGACGCGAGCAGTAGCTGCTCGCATTCACTGCATGCGTCCGACACACAAGCGGAACCGTACCTTTAGTGATTGGTGAGGAAAAGTGGATCACTTAGGAAAACGTCAAGCGGAAACCGTCGTAGTCGAACTGCGGGGAGCCGGACAACGGTGGCCAAGCTAGGATTGACGGCCAGGGTAGTTTTCTCCATAAAATGTTTCGCCACTCTGAACTGGAAACAAAATTGGCAGCCATATTGGTAGACCTTTGCGGCGCCTTCATTTTTCACTAATGGTTCTTCATTTTCTTTTTTTTTTCAAAGGTTTCATTTCAAAATAAGCGTATTTTCTCCTTATTATGTGGACAATACATATTAATATTATCATTCTGCTCTCCCTTCGCAGGGGTGTGGGACGGAATCACAATTGAACACCCTCAATCAGGGAGTTGAACCTAATCGTTTGAGAATAATTCCTGGTATGAATTGAAAAATTACAGATATTTGGACGATATGGTAACGCTTATCATCATTATCAAACAATTACCACCAAGATTTAGTTTCGAAATGGCAGATGATCACGCAGTAATTAATCTGAAACTCCACGTTCCAAATCCAAACGAAATCGAATTAGGACGCCCCATCTAAGGCCCACATCACACCCAACAACCCGAATAGCATTCGAAACGTTCTCGTATCCAGCTCCGGTAATGAATCGTGCTGAAGAGAATTCAGATTAAAATTAGGCTGAATAATGCATTAACTTCGGCTCGCAATTAGATTCGAAGCAGGTCGGCAGGAAATTATTTTATTAATATTTCTACTTCTGTGAATCGGGCACCGTGCTACCGGCGATGTTGAATAATAAATGGACGAGAACTTTATACAAATGGCGTAACGGAAGTTAACGCAGTTACGCGAGGGGATGCCTCCAATAGTCCCCCCTCAAGGGTGGCGCCCGACGTATACGCGTTTTCCCCGCCGAGGTTTGCTATGGGGTGGTTTTTGTGTAATTTTCGGATAGCGGGTAAATGAAAAGCTAATAAATCAGTTGATGGTAATATCAATTTAACTTTCTTGAAACCCATGAGTGAAATAATAGGATAATTAATAATTAAAACTCTTAACACACTCTTGTTTTAAGGAGCAGATTCATTAATTAGGAATTCTAGGTATTTTCAGGGGAAAATAATTTCATGAAATCCTTTGAGGTCTGCCATTGCAAAACTTTTATGGAGAAATTCGACCAAAGTGCAATCGAAACGGCATCGAAGAGCACGGTTACGATATGAAGATGATACTTTTGTCGTTTGGAGTCAAGGATATGAGGAATTGGAGGCTTTCTTAATCCACCTCAGTGACGGCCCATCAGGGTAGGCAGGGTCTGCCAGGCCGACCCAAAAACAGTCAAAAAAAAGAAAATAATTATAAAATTTTATTCGGTATTAAAAGAGTCTTCCAGGCTTATTAGTCGTGATCCATTAGGAATAATTTCACCTAACGTTTCGCCTACAACTTCGGTAAGCATCTTCAGAGGATTCTCGGTCTAAGATTATACCTCGAACGCTGAATTTCTGACACTGACGTGTTCGAACCGGAAGTGTCATCTACACATCTGTTCAGCCTGGGATAGTAACTTTTGATATTTGAAATAATCTCCGCCTTTGTGAAATCTATGTTGTGTCCATCTGTTAGCGCATGTTCTGCTAGTGCGGATTTTTCTGTCTGATTCAGTCGACAGCATTGTTCGTGCTCCTTAATTCTCGTATTGATACTTCGCTTTGTTATGCCAATATAGTCTTTGATGCAGTCACGAGATATCATGTAAATACCGGCTTGTGAAAGTGGGTCAACTTTGTCTTTGGTTTTTCTGATCATTACCGACGATATCGTATGTTTTCAATTTCCACTGAGAACAGGAAAGTTAAACCTATTTCGAACAACATGACACCCCGAACATTTGATTTACAAGTTGTAAGGTTAAAGAAATCACTCCCTTTCACGTTGGTCAATTGTGTAGGCACAAGGAAAATTATGCCTTACGTTGGTTGCCAATTGTGTAAGGTTCAATAGATAATTTACGTTAGGTAATGGTTTGACAATAGATGCTCCAGCTAGTCAGGACATGAGACCACCTTACATTTATATGAGGTAAAAGGAGATAATATGCTTCTACTCAGGCTAATGACAATCAAAACTTGAACAGTCGAGATTTATTCCTATCTGATGACAATAGCTATTTGCAATCTACTATCACAAATTGAAACAATCAAATATGAGGACAAGAATATGTACAATTATGAACAATTCGTCAGAAACACCATTCACGAGCGTTGTTCGTTCTTTGTTAACTTATCTTGTTATAACAATGCTGGGTGAGGGAAGTGACTATCTCTCGAGTTTTTCCAAAGTTCGAACTCCTGAATCTCCAGGAAGACGTTGCAGTTCCTCCAGAAGGAATGGCGTTGTAAGAGGTGAAGGTTGCATTTCTTCCAAAGAGAAGTGTTGGGGGTTCAACTTCCTCCAAGGTGCAGGTACTGAAGGTTTGAAGACTTAGCTCCCTCCCAAGAGGTTTCAGAGGTTTAGATCCCTCCAAAGAGGTGTCGGAGGCTTAGCTCTCTTCAAAAAGTAGTTTCCGGAGACTTTGCTCTCTCCAAAAAGTAGTCGAAGACTTAGCTCCCTCCAAAAAAGGCTATCAAAAAACACTTGTATCAGTTTTTTTATATCGTCAAACTTCCATAATTCCCTGAGATCTCTGATGATCTTAGTTTACATAAAGAAAATTCAAGAAAGGAAAAAATGTCCACGTGTTCACTGAAATACTGGCACAGATAAATCGAGAAATTGAAAATCAGAGGGTCACGGAACTGTGAAATGTTCAAATTCAATTAATTAACCATAACATAGATAAACTAATCTAGAAAGAAGGTTGATTCATCGGGTGGTTGGGGAAATCAGATGGAAAGTCGTACGATCCTCAAAATGACGGAACCCAAGCGTCTCTCATCTCATATGAAACATATGAATCGTTAACAAAAATAGGTATATGGTTGTCTGATCAACTTCGTACTCACCAATCTTAACAATTGCCTATGTTAAACTATTTCACTCAAGAATAAGAGAATAAACTGCTGCCTCTTCCGGTGCAGCGCCAGAACTGCGGAATATCAGAGAGGGGATCTTTCGTCTTGAGTCTGACGTGGCACATTACCAACTGTTCTCGCGATCACACGTACCACCCGACGTCGTGTTCCCGATCCGAGACGATCCGGAAACTCCCTACATTTGAATTCAGTAAATCACACCGTTACAAAGTCCTCTCCCGTCTGATGAGACGGAAAGGTGGTTCCTACTAATCACGCCGCTAGGTCAGCCGAGTGAGTCGAGCGACCCCTCCAAGTTATGCCCCAAGTTATGGTACTTATTACTTATGTAACACCTACGATGCATGCAGTTCCGACTGAATAGAATGGTGCAATACCTCGATATGAAGACTCTGCTTATTATATTACATTATCAAAATAAGAATTGTTAACTATTTGTTGAATGTATTCAGTTCTGAATTTGCTTGGTGATATTCTGATCATATATCCATAATTCCTTGTAAATTTGAAAGCACCGTAATTTCGAAGCTCCTACACTTCGTGCTAAGGTTTAGATCTTAGGTCGGCCAGCATACCCGGTATATTTTCTGGGACGTTCTGAATAACCAATTCACGCGATCAAATTTCGAAATTTATTCTTCTGACAAAAAAAATTATTGATTTGATATCATTTGTAGAAGTGACTAATTTAAAGCGTCAATAAATTTTTTTCTGACAAGAGTAGGCTTTTTGATCCACCTTAACAATATTCCCCAAAATATTCAATTCTCTATGGAAATTGAAAACTATGGTGCTTCACCTTTTCTGAACGAGTTAGTAACAATGAAGCCTAGGACAAAGGGTTTATCCGAGCCAGAAGTTCAATGAGGTTAACTCAATAATTCACAGAATGCACTTATCGCTAATTAATATAATGCAAAAGAATTTCAGAAGGCAATAACACCAGAAATTGTCTGAAAGAGTCGACAGCATCGTTCGTGCTCCTTAGTTCTCGTATTGATACTTCGTTTTGTGCAACCAATGTAGACTTTGCCGCAATCGCAAGATGAACGTGGGTGGACTTTATTTGGTATTTCTGATCATTTGGCCAAATTTGTGTCTGCCCATCCAGGGCAGTAACTTGTGATGTGTTACCATCCCGTGTGGAAACTTTTGGTCTTATTGCCCTCTGAATTTCTTTGGCATTATTTCCGTTGGTAAAAAGTGAAAATAGCTCTATTATTTGTGAAATAGAGCTGAACAAAATGCTATTTGCATGTTTCTAGTGGCAAATAGCGATTTGATAGTCGCTCAAAACAGGTTTTTGGGTTAATAGTTATAAAAAAAAACAAACAAAATTAATTTCTTCTATATCGTCACACTCGCATTCTTCATTTTCAACGACTGTTTGTTACTTCTTCACAGTGCTCTGCAAAAATTGGAACTAACCATTCCAACTCCGGATAGATATCGACACTAGTAATTTTTTTTGAATTGCCTATTTTTTCTTCATTTTTTGACCCAAAACTAGCCCTGGTGAGTCTTCTTGGTCGAATCTTACCCGATGGACAAATGCATTTTGTATGTCCTCGTGGTTTCTACCGTAACGTTTGAGAAGGCGATGATGCGAATGTCTAGGATTTTATGAAACGATAGTTATCCAGATGAATAATTCAACGCTACCTTTTGTTGAAAAAATGAAATTTTGGACAAACTGCATTTTGCAAGTCTGCTCCTCAGTTGATGGTTGTGTAGTTCAGCGGTACATGGTTAGAAACCGCTTCTGAGTGTACACCCTCGGAATGAAGCTCAGGATAGCGCTCAGTGACAAATGTGACAAAGTCATATTCTCGAAGACTGTTGAGGTTA